>JAJNNQ010000008.1:11402500-11712500 GCA_027886175.1 Phylloscopus collybita | reverse complement strand
GGGGCTTATTTTCCTTCTTTTTCTTCTAAGCCCAGATGAATTCCTCCTGAAAGGCAGCTCACGCTTCTGCTCTGTCCATTTTTATGCATGCTTACTGTTTTACACATCAAACAGGGTTATGTGTGCTTTTTTAGTAACGCCTGCTGAAGCATGGAAAGGATCAACATTTCATTTTCATTACATTTCATTTATTTCTCTATTTTGGAGGAAGGGTTCCATGAAGTATAAGACAGACATAACTAAAATAAGTTTCTCCAGCAGGTGAAAAACATTGGGAGCTAATGTGTCTCCTCCTCTAGCAGCTGAATTGTAAGTCACAATCAGAGATACAGAAAAAAATGTCTGCTTGATAATGTCCTTTGCCATGACAAAGTACAGTCACAGGAGTGGTAAAAGGCTAAAAGAGTGGCCAGACAAAGACAGATCATCAGTTTGCCTTTAGTTTGAGACTCCTGCAAAGCTGTTACTTGAAAATACCTACATTGAATACAGGAACATGGAGATTGCCATCTTACATGTATATTTAGTCTTTAGTTGTATTATTTCAAATGCTATGTAGCTATAATAGCATGAAATAGAAACCCCCACCTGATACAGAGAGAGATATTACATCACTGCTGTTACAATGCTCTGCTGCAAAAGGACTTTTAAAGGATTTCTAATGATAATGAAAATATTCTGATACAGCATTAAGGATTTCACTACTGAAATGTGTTTAATGTAAATATGCTGTCAGATACCCTTCAAGTAATTGACAAGAGCAGATGATTAGCAGTGTTCTCAATAGTGTTTTTGCATAATCTTACATTTTGACAGAACTCTTCAGCTGCTTTTTATTGTCAGTGCTCTGCAATCAGTAATACTTTTTCCTTGACATTTACTTTGTCATTATAAATCTTGTAAGTGGTCATTTAACTTGTTCAGTATTCATGTAAGAATATCATTACTAACACGTTTGAAAAACGTCTTCCTGTTGAGGAACTATTGTGAAAGTAAACTTTAAAAACCCTAAATGAAGTAGGTTGATGAGTGAAATAAATACCTGTCTGTGAGCATTTTCATGCACATTTCAAGGACGATTTTAAAATCTCTCTCTTATTGAGCATTCACTCTTAAGTCATCAAATTCAACATGCTTGTTGGATTTTTTTATCTGTTACTTTTTTACTTTAATACTATTGTTCAGTTATGATCATTTACATCTGACTGACCAAAATTAAACTCTTATGATCCATAAGCATTCATAATTACATACTGCATGTAACATTAATAGTCAATATAATAAACCTTCATCTTTATTGAAGCATCTCTTGTTTCTACAGCAGTTCTTTAATCTATCTCAATAGATTTCTAGTGTACAGCTCATATAGATTTGGTCAGTGACAAGGGTTAGAGTAGTCTTGTAGAACATTTACTTGTAGCTGTGAAAAGCCCACATTCATCAGAGGATTAGGTCGATCAGATTGTACCAGGATCAATGGAAGGACTGTGTGATCCCTCTTAGGCTGTAATGTGTTCACCTTCTTTGGAGAGAATTCACATACACACACATTTCTCTGTCTTAAAGCCATTTATCTCAGAATGTCAAATTGCAATAATTAACCATTATTGATCTTAAATTCAATTAACTTCATTAACACAGGTCATGATGAGGGTGCTGGTAAGGGAAAGGCTCTTGACAAGTGTCTTTTCTTATATGACATTGAATGTTCACAATCATGGCTATAAACTATTCATACTGTGCCACAGGAACATCTTTTAAAAATGACAGGAGTTTGGTTGGTGGCTCTGAAGCGACATTTTAATCCCCTCCCCCTCGTCTCCGAGTTCTCAGGGTTTTCCAGCAAATTTTCTATTCAGGAATCAGTGAACCATTTGTTTCTAGCACATTATCTTAGTGTGGCATTACAGCAAACCCCACCTATTCAAATACCCTTCTGTTCAATAGGTACTGCTAGATAGAGACTCATTTACAGCAGTGTATATTAGTATAGTTAGCAAATGAGTGAAATGAATATTCAATGCTTCTTTTTGCTCCACATACAAAACAAGCTGGGGCCATCTTGTAGAGGTAATCCTGAGAATCTCTGCCTGTTTCAAGTCTTAAGATTCATATTGCAGTCAATAGTTGTTTTTCTTAAATGAGGGCTGAATAGCAACTGTGAAAGAACACAATGCTTTGTTGGCCCACACTGAGCTCCTTTCTTAATAGAGGAACTTCATTATAAGCACAAGTTCACAATAGCTGAAATTGTGATTGAAATCATTTGGATTTCTACTATACCATTCATACAGATGTATAGAGTTTATTGTAAGGAGGCACTGCAGCCAAAATAGCTATTGAAACTACTGTAGAAAGGGCTTCAATGGGAGATGCAAGTTTGCAACAAAATGAAGGATCAGGCTGATGAGGGTCTTTTGGTGCATTTTGAATGTCGTAAGTAGCCATGATTATTTACAAATAAATCACCAAGTAGAATGACTCATGTAATGCACTGAAGTGTTTTAGGTGAAAACTTGATTTTAAAAAATTTCACAGCGAAGGTGACAGCTCCAGACATGTGTGTTAATATTAGTACAGCTAAACACAAATACAGCACCAAATTCAAGTTACTACAAAACTTGTAAGATGTGGACAAATCAGGAGTAACCAAATATGTGGAAAGATTACAGGAAGTAAGGTGCAAGATTTTTTTCTTGCTGAAAAAAAAAAAGGCTAAGGCATGGTCAGAAGACTGAGAAATGTGCATAAAGAAAAATGACAACATCAGTTTTGTTCAGAAACAGATTTCTGTGACAATTAAATGGTCATTTTGTCACTACATTTGCTATTTCCACTCGACTATACAAAGCATTTACTGAGAAGAGGCAGGGCAGAAGCAGAATGGTTTGATTACTGCATTTGAAGAAACTGAAGTTCCCTTACAACATCTGTTTGCTCAGTGAAGGATTATAATAATTACGAGCTATTAGAGCCATATTGAGAACTTCTATGCTCATGGCTGCTTATCCCAGAGTTGGCTGTGAATCTTGTATTAGTTTGTGGAATGCCCTGTGTGCTTTTCAGTGATTAAAAGATGCCACCCAAATGTCTGGTATCAAGCAGAGATTGTGTAGCTCTGTATTTCGGTACCAATTCATACAGAGAATTTGGCTTTGTCTTGCCAGAATGTTGACAGTGACTTTTAACTAAAAATGAAAACAACCCCCAAAACAAACATTTTTTTTTTTCCTTTGAATGTTCTGGTATATACTTTTGTTCATTTGAGGAGATAGTAATTCTGTACTTAGAAAAATTCTACAGAGTCCAAAGAACAATTAGGGTCAAGTGTAACATGAAGCTTTTTTCTTTGCTGCTGAACTCCTGTTTCACTGACTCCCACTGTCATGTGTGTTTGCATGGAGTGGGACTCTCTAGCAAGTCTGTAGTACTTCACACCAAGCAACTGCCTTGGAAACCAAGGAAAAGCCACTTCTGTCTAACTTAAGAGGGGATCACATTTATTCATGTTGAATATTTTATACAGCAAATATGGGTGGGTTTTTTCCTGTTAGTGTGTGCTTGGTCATTGAATTTGTGCAGTTTATGTGATTTTTTTTTTAAACTCTGGGGCTACTTATGAGCTGATACCTCACCAGCCTATGCCTGGTTCCCTGATCCCTGGTGGTGTTTCCCCCCTTCATGGCAGGATAGCTGATCCTTAATGACCCCATGGACAGTGTGGAACTTCATGCTCCTTGGAATGGTGTACATTTGTAACTTTGGTGCACTTGGAGGAGGAGCAGCCTTTCCCAGGGAAGGTGGAGGGCTGGGGAAGGGAGGAAGAGGAGGATACTACAGGAATGTTGATGAAATGGGATCACAAGACCCTGGACTGAATCAAACTGAGGAGCAGCTGAGAATTCTCACTGGGTGCTCCCAACCTCTCATTTGTTGTTGCTCATTTGCCTACTTGGTGTGGTCCTAATGGTGCTTGTGAAAGGTTATGTGGTGGCAGGGAGGCCAAGAAGTTTTTTTTTCCTCCTTTTTCAGCAGGATTAGCCAGAAATTCCAGGCATATGCTCATAGGAACTGTTCAAATCCCTGCTCCTCCAGAGTGCAAAGGGGAAAGGAGAAGAATTCCACAAAATACTATAACAAGGAAGGTCCTTCTGTCATGTGACAGCCCATAACCTTTCTCAGCCTTTCCACTGGATTCCTGTCAACCCTGCCTTGCTTCTGGTAACCAGCTGTAGGCACACACAGTGGAACATGAGCTGTGGTGCTTTAGGCAGTCTGTTGTATTGTGTGTGTGTGACTGCAAATTTAGGCCAAACCCCTTAAATGTCTGTTCTCCCTGGCCAGAAAGGCTCCAAACTCTTGTTCTTGGGAAGTTTCTGGTAAGCATGTCATTCACTCCTGACTGTACAAGAATGATACCTGAAGAAATTCTCTAGAAATCAATATGATTTTGTTCATTGCTTGTTTGAGTAACTCAGACTTTGGGTCTCAACCAAGGCTTTTTAATGTTTGGATCCCTTCTTGTCAAAAAGCTCTAGAAGGTGGCAGGTGAACTTCCCAAGTGAGAGAGATTTCAGACTAATCCTTGTGCAGCCCTACCCATAGAAGAGCACACGGCAGTGTGATGGGATCAGGTGCTCCCCCCGACATCAGAAAACAGTGGTGTTATGTTTCAAGGGTGGGTAATTTGAGCAGGTTTTAGAAAACCAAGGTGCTCAGCATATTGAATTCGGGGAGTTTAGGCCTCAGGGAGAAATCAAGGCAGGGTGCAGTTTTGAGGAGGGAAGCATGATCCATCATGTTCCATCTCCAGCACAGGTCTGGCAGAGTGGGTGTCACCGTGTACCTGAGTCCTGCTGTGTGCTGGGAGCAGAGAGCTCTTCAGAGGAGAGTTGTGACAATACATCAGAAACCTTCCCTATTTTCCCCACTGTGAAAAGAAGTTTGCTGGCAGTCTGCAGGCTCAGCTTTCACTGGATCCCAGCAGCTTGGCTCAGAGGTGATCTGTAACCACAGGCTCTGGGCTGTGCTGAGTACATGCACCTGTGGGTGTTTCACTGGGTGAAATAATTGTTTCAGCTGAAAACTAGCAATTATTTTCAATTATACACATATATTGTATTCACATAAACACACAGTGAGGAAACACAGGAACATAACAAACTTAAATCATCTTCCCATGTTTTGTGTAAATAGCTGAATTATATATATTAACTTACAGGAGTAACAGGCTCCTTCACTTGTCTTCTTGTCTAGCACCAGACAATTAACTTTTAACTTCTTTCCAGGTTTTCAGCTGTAAACTGTGGATAAGAATGTTTCTTCCACAGGGCTGATGTGAAAAATAAAACACTCATTGAAGCTCTTGAACACCTCAGTTAAATTGTGCTGTCCAATAGTGCCAAGTTGTTTTAAGCCATCATTTCATATTAGGGTATGCTGTTTTTTCAGGTGTATATTTAGTGAAGGAAGTTCTCACTTGGTCATTTAAGAAACACCTAAATAGTGTTTGGTTTCAGAAAAATGAATGCCTCCCTTATCAGAATTAGTAGCAGGTTTTGAATGTTTTCTCTCTTCCTTTGTGAGTGGCCTGTATGACACATTTCTAGTGGCACCACCGTAAAGCCTAAAGCGAACGGGAGACCTGAGTCCTGCATGTTCCTTTAAACTACACAAAACCCAGGGGAGTTTGGAATACAGTGACATGAGGAAAAGGTGCCTGGTGTAAAATTGCTTTGTTCTGTGCTTAGGTGGCCCACACTATAATGGCATATGAACTAATTCCTTGTTATCATCTCTTCACTGTGTGTCCTTGTCCATGTAATTCTCATCTCTTAACACTTACAGTTGATTTGGCCTCTCTGAAGTCTCTCCAAATGTAATAGCAGTCCAGGATGCTGAATCAGAGCAGCTGGCTAGCTTCCTCTGGCCTATTTCTGAGCTCTCTGTGGCAGACAGCTGCAGTATTTTCATGAAAGAACAAACAAAGTACCCTTCAAAGTTTTTAGTGCCTAATGATAGCCACCCGTTAGATTGGCATCCTATGTCGCATCCATCCACACCCCTTCCCAGTGACTTAATCCTACACTCTCCATGGCATGAAAAGGCTGCAGATTTATCAACATACAAAAAACCCGGCTAAACAAGCATTAATCATGCACATCACATCAAATTAACATGTTCAAAATTAATATTCTTGACCTTGCCAGTGGGCAGAATAATCCGTCTTGCAGTGGGCTCGCGCTCCGGTGCGAGGTACCAGGGACTTGAGCCGACGTGCGAGAGAAGTGCTGACCTCTTCACTTGGAAATAACATTTCTCTCCCATAATAGACAGTCTTGCCTCTATGAAACGGAACCTTTGACCTTTCTAACAGGAATAATGTCCCTGTCAAGGTGCTGGGTAATCAGTATTGCCATGCCCGTTTAGAGACTGTTGTCATTTGCCACTCTTGTAAACAGGGCAGTCACTGCTGCCTCCCATCCTGACTGCCTAATGAGGAATGTGCCAGCATCTCTGCCAAGGAGTGAAGTCTCAAATACAATTTCAGTTACATGGGAATTATCAGTTAGTCTCAGTATAGAAATAGCTCATGTGGGTGAAATGTTTGCCTTTCTTGCTGTGAGTGGAAGGCCTGTGGAGTGGGAGTTTTCTAACAGACTAATATAACTCTTTTATATGCCTTCATTTGCATTAGGTCTTTGATTGACTCCATCCACTGAGCTGGTTTTCTCTTGCCTCTGCTCATTAATTTTGTGAATAAGGTTCATTGGCAGAGTCAGATCATCTCCATGCTGCTGTTCCTCTGTTGGCTTTCTCTGCACTGGTATTGGGACTGAGCTGCCTCTTAACTCCAAATGGTCCCACCAAAACTGGGGACTTTTTTCAAAGATAACTTAAATATTTTAAAAAATATTCTGTCAATTTCTCAGGTGGCTGGTGTGTGATTTAAAACAGAATGGGACGAGCATTTAGGAAAAGGCTGTGCACAGCCAGCAGCAGGGGCAGTGACAGGAGCCACCTCCTGTGCAGTGCCATGGAATGGGCAGCGAGGGTCAGGGTGCAGAGGGACTTTCCCTGGCAGAGTCCTGCTCACTGCTCCACTTTATCACCTAATATTATCATTTCCCCTGTTTCTTTTTTACTAGGAATATAACTGATTCTGTAAATATTAGCAGCATTTCTGTTCCTGATCCCATTCTGCTATTATTTCTTTTCAAGTGTGAAATGTAGGTAGGCTCAGGTTCTTTAAGAATTGAGAAGTTTCTTTTCCCAATGAACTCAAAATGAAATGGTTTGGAAGATGACCCTTAGTATTAATTGATGATTTTGAATGGTGCATAACAGAGATGATCTATTTTTTTTTTTTTTTTAATAAAAGGCCATTTGGTTAAAGCAAAAACATTTCCAAGGAACTGAGTAGTTTTGATAAACTTTTGTACTGAACATTTTTAATGTGAGAAGAATATTGGAATGTTTTGTTCCTTTTCAAGCAAGTAGCATATATACTAGTTTAAATGTACCCCCAGTGGGCTAATTGAAACAAAAGAAAAAAATTGGCAAGAAAAAACATAATTAAAACAAGAAATTTCAGAAGAAATGAAATATTTGGATACATCCAAGCCAAAATATATGGTCTCAGCCGCATTTTTCAGGAAATGAGGGAAAAATTGTGCATATAATTGAGTTTTGGAGAACAGTAAAATACACCTTCAGTGCTGTGGTCTCTTGTTTCCCAACAATCTCCAGGAGGTGTGTGTCCAGCCATTCCCTGGGGGGTGTTGCCATGCAGGGGATAACAACCACGCAGGGTTTTTGCTGGTTCTGCTGAAGAGAAGCTCAGGCAGTCGGGGTGGAGGTGGCAGCTCTGGTGCTGGTGAGCCCAGGACATCAGCAGGCACAGCTGCCTTGGCTCCATGGGGGCTGCCCCTGCCTCTGGAGACACTGCTACCTCTCTGCTCTCCTGCAGTAGATCCCTGGTGTCTGTGCACAGCCAGGTATATGAGTTTATTACTCTCTATGCAATATGTAGATCATTTTGGACAGTGATGGATCACAATTTATTTCCACTGGCAAAGAAATGATCCATATCTCAGTTATGAAGGTAATTCCCTCTTGTGTGGAAATAAATTGCATTATACCACAGCTTACTGTTATATATTGATATCAAATGTGTTAATTTCATTGTTACCCAGCACTTTAGTTAATAATTGTAACAAATATTAATGAGGGAACTGTCTCTTCCCAACCCTTCTGTGGCTGTATCTGCAAGATGTTTCTGAACCCCTTTGATATCCTCTTCTCTAGAAACTTGAGGGCCACGTCAGGCAACAGCTTTCCACTTTTTGTTAAATACTGTGTCACAGTGACACCACTGCTCAATTTGCAGGCAATTTCCTGTGGGTTATGGTGCCCTGTGAGATGGAAACTAAACACTTTTTTGAGAACTACGATTTTTTTTTTTTTTTTTTTTTTTTGGTCCTTTTTCTCCAGAAAAACAAAACCCAGAACGGCCTAATTTCTTTCATTTCTACTCTTATTAACTTCTGCCACGAGAATTGCCTTTAAAGTTGTTTCTTTTTCTCTCAGACTTTGCTGTTGAGGCATTGAAGAACAGTTTTACAGATGTCCTGCCATTCAAACATTTATTCTACACTTGAAAAATATCGAACTATGAGACTTTTTTTTTTCTTTTCTTTTCTTTTTTTTTTTTTTTTTTTTTTTTTTACATAATAGGGTAATGGCTAAGTAAGGATGGCTGGTGACAGTGCTTCTTATAAACAGTCTGTCCTGCAGGCAGTGAATCACAGTGGAAATCCTTTTTACCATCTCCTCCTGATTTCATACTCTCCTTTCACAGTCTCTTTGCTTTTCCTGTAGGTCCTTCACCAAATAAGAAATTTCTTTGCTATGGGCCTCCTTGTCCTTATTTCTGGTGCAGTGAGGCTGTTACCTTCATCTGTGCTCATACAGACCATCTCTTGTCCAGGAGCAAGGTGTGGTGAGGCAGGGACACCTTCCACTAGACCAGGTTTCATCCCTTCTCTCCTCCCTGCAGGGGAAGGAGCAGAAGGAGCCCTTGGAACTGTCATTTTTTTCGAAGTTGCAGATTGCTGGGTTAAATTCCACACTGTCATTTGCGCCTCATTTCCTGCATTTCTGGATCAAAGACTGATGTCACAAGTTGGCTTCACAACTTGAGCTTAGGAAGGGGAACAGCTATAGAGGAGGCAGCTCCTGGTTAACACGCAAATATGCTTGATAGTTGGTGAAAAGGGCAAAGAAAGCATGAAAGGTAAATAGATTTACATTTAAATGAGCCGCATGCTGGAGGTTTTCCCTAATGTAAAAGTCACTCTCTAAAAAAGCTGTGAATGTGACAAGTCTTTCAGTTCAAACAAAATTCATAAGACTTCAGCAGTAAGAGAAATAAAAACGTAAAGAATAACACACTAATTAGGGAGTTGGTTCTGTGCCCTCTGTCTGTGTTGGTGAGCGGTGGGTCCAAGGAGGGCTTTCCATGGTGTGCAGGGATGGAGCCCTTGGATTTGGAATGCGAGCTGGTGGTGGGAATGGGTGGCACACACTTAGAGTGGTGCTCAGCAGATGGAAAAAAACTAAAGACAGGTACCCTCAGGGTGTCTTGGTGTGTCACCCCAGCCTGCAGGTATCGATAAGGTCTCTTGAAGGCAGGTCGTGTGGTGATAACTTTGGTTGTTCTTTACTTTGTGAAACGGGAGTTGTAAAAGAAAATCTGTTTCCAGGAGGTGGAATAGGAAAATGGTATATTTGCTTCTAAATCAGAGGTTTCATGCCAGGGTTCCTTCCTTCCATCCTTCCTTATTCAGTAGGATTTGGTGTGGTTGAGAGAGAGGCAGTTAACAGTCAGTTATCTACACATTATCAGTAGTTACCCAATTCTTTTTCATCTTTAGAGAGTAATTTGAACTGCTTTGGTCTCCTTTGCAAAAGTTCTGAAAATCCATCTTTTTCGATTCTATGTATTGGTTTTGTTGCAAGTATTTGCAGGACAGATGCTGAACCTTACTTCGAATTGCTGCTGTGTCTTTGATATACATAAAATAATAATGCTTTTTTCAAAATGTTTTTAAAAAGCATAAAAAAGAGCAAAACAGCATAGCTCTATTTCATTAAGAGTGGTAGACTTGTTTCCAAAGTCTGATCTATGTACCAGCATCTTTGAAACATCTAATGATAATTTTTTTAACATAATTCTTTCAAAATCTGTGCTCCAAATTTTAAAACCAGGACCCTTGCTGCTTGAATTTTCTGCATTGAGTTTATCTGAACTGAAATATTTCATCATTATTATGTGTTGCTCTTATGTGGTATGTTTGTGCTTTCAAAGGTTTAACTTGTGTTCTGAGGATCAGATTATAACTTTACATGCTTGGAGGAAGATTTGCTACCATTCATCCATGTGAAAGAACAGTAGTGAATATTTTGTATTACCTAACTGAACGAAGAAATACTCCATGTGAAACTAAAAGCCTGATTTCATTGTCACTTTAACAGTTGTTTTGTCTCTTGTGGTTTTCTCATAACATTTAAACGTATTTTCCCTGAAAGAAGTTTGCAAGGTTTAATACTGTGTGTGTGATACCTACTGTAGTGTTCTACATTTTTCAGTCTGTTGGTTAAAGCAGGGCTTTTTGGGGTGTGAACTGCCATCTTCTCTGCACTATTGCCCCAAGAAACAAGCTATAGGTTGTTCAAGATACAAATACCCTACATTTTCCAGATGTGTTGCAGAGAAGGTCAAATGTCAGATGTCTTTAACCACAGTGTACTGAAAATGTGACTTTTTTCAGTTGATAATTATCTTTGTAAGAGATTTTAAGTTCCACTGAAGAAAGTCATATTCTATTTTTGCCTCCCTGCAAATGAATGCATTATATGTAGAAATAGATAATTTTGATTAGTTAATGATTCCCTTTTTTTAACGTTTCCATAATTTTCTTGCCTAAAGGAAAAACTTAGGTAGACTTAGTGTGTGTAAAACAGAAGCACAGAAGCACCATGGAAAAAAAAATGTTTACTGTCAGTTGCCAACTGTCCTATTCAAGAAGAGTATCTTGGATTTACATCACCAGTTGCATTACTTGAGGGGGAAAAAAAGACAGGATCCCTGTTGGGTGTCCGTGTAGCTTATGCTGAGTAAATATTGACAAAGTAGTCTAAAGAGCAAACACTTTGACATTTGTAAGGTCCACTGGAAGGTCTTGTATATATTTATACAGCAAGAATGAGTGCAGCATACCAATTTCATTGAATTAGCTCCTGACATAGTTCTGCATGGGCTTTCTTGTTGAGGAAGTTGTGTTTAAATGGGAATGGGACATTTGTTACACCCATAAAGAATATCCTCAAATTGCTTTGAATGAGTTTTTGCCAAAGGTTACATCACTTGCATTTAACCACCTCTTCTAAAATGTGACACGACTAATAATGATAACTTTAAAAAATCTAATTTTTAAAATTTATTTTTACTAGTGATTTTTTTTTACTTTGTAGAAATTCTTGATGTTTGTTGTGCTCTATATTTATTAAAGATTGGATCTCAAAACTGTAATGAGCAAAAAATGCTTGCTTAATTTAAATTGTGAATCTGTCTGTTAAGAAATGCATTAGGGGTAGGAGAAGCATAAGACATATTAATTGACAGACAGGAACTGCTGTCTCTGAGGTTGATACAAGTAATTTATTACTTTAGAAATGAATGCCACCTCCAGAATGTGCTTCATTAATTTCAAATTTAGTTTTAATTTCAAGCTGTTGCCCCTTGAGAAGAATAAGGTGGCAAATTATGTTTGAAGAGCAGATTTTTTTCTTGCTCTGAAGAAACACTAAATTTTAACTGTTTAATTTTACAAATAAGTGCACTTCTTTGGCTAAAGCAAAAGTATGATGAGCAGAAACTAACTGTTATTTTCTTCTCTTCGTAATAGCCTATGTTTCAGACGAACTAAAAGCAGCAGCGCTGGTGGAAGAAGATGTGGAACCTGATGAAAATGCAGTTGATGGGGAGCCTTCAGCAAAATATGCATGTCCAGAAAAAGACTTCAGTAAGAACTGCCAAAGCTACCAAAACTCTCCAGCAGCTGAGTTCTCTAGCCATGAGATGGACAGTGAGTCCCACATCAGTGAGACAAGTGACCGCATGGCAGACTTTGAGAGCAGCTCCATTAAAAATGAGGAAGAGAGCAAGGAGGTTTCCATACCACTGGAAGACTCTACGGTGTCTGATAGTTTAGAACAAATGAAGGCCGTGTATAATAACTTCCTCTCCAATTCCTACTGGTCCAATCTCAATTTGAACCTTCACCAGCCGATTTCGGAAAAAAACAACGGTAGCAGCAGCAGTAGCAGCAGCAGCAGCAGCAGTTGTGGCAGCGGCAGCTTCGACTGGCACCAGACTGCCATGGCCAAAACACTGCAGCAAGTTTCTCAGAGCAGAATTCTGCCTGAACCGAGCCTCTTTAGCACAGTCCAGCTGTACAGACAGAGCAGTAAGCTCTATGGCTCCATATTCACTGGAGCCAGTAAATTCCGCTGTAAAGACTGCAGTGCTGCCTACGATACTTTAGTAGAGTTAACAGTGCACATGAACGAAACAGGACATTATCGAGATGACAACCACGAAACAGATAACAATAACCCCAAGAGGTGGTCCAAACCTCGCAAACGTTCTTTGCTTGAAATGGAAGGGAAAGAAGATGCCCAGAAAGTGCTAAAGTGTATGTACTGTGGTCATTCATTCGAATCTCTTCAGGATTTGAGTGTTCATATGATCAAAACAAAACACTACCAAAAAGTGCCTCTGAAGGAACCTGTTACGCCTGTAGCAGCAAAAATTATCCCAGCTACTAGAAAGAAAGCATCACTGGAGCTTGAGCTTCCAAGTTCTCCAGACTCCACGGGTGGGACACCAAAAGCCACAATCTCAGACAGTAACGATGCACTTCAAAAGAATTCCAACCCCTACATTACGCCAAATAACCGCTACGGTCACCAGAACGGTGCCAGCTACGCCTGGCACTTTGAGGCAAGGAAATCTCAAATTCTGAAGTGCATGGAGTGTGGTAGTTCCCATGACACCCTGCAGGAGCTCACGGCTCACATGATGGTGACGGGACATTTTATTAAAGTCACCAACTCCGCCATGAAAAAAGGGAAACCAATTATAGAAGCCCCAGCCACACCGACAATAACGTCCTTAGTAGATGAGAAGGTCCAGTCTGTGCCATTAGCTGCCACCACCTTTACATCTCCTTCCAACACACCTTCTAGTGTTTCCCCTAAATTAAATGTTGAGATTAAAAAAGAAGTAGATAAGGAAAGAGTCATTGCTGATGACAAAATGAAAGACAAAGAGAAGTCAAGTGAAGATGAGGAGAAGTATGATATCTCCTCAAAATACCATTACTTGACTGAAAATGACCTAGAAGAAAGCCCTAAGGGGGGATTAGATATTTTGAAGTCCTTAGAAAACACGGTTACATCAGCGATAAACAAAGCCCAGAATGGCACACCGAGCTGGGGTGGCTACCCCAGCATTCATGCTGCCTACCAGCTGCCTAATATGATGAAGCTGTCGTTGGGCTCATCTGGGAAGAGTACACCCTTAAAACCCATGTTTGGAAACAATGAACTTGTATCACCAACCAAAAACCAGCCCTTAGTGTCTCCACCCAGCAGTCAGACCTCACCCGTGCCAAAAACAAACTTTCATGCCATGGAAGAATTGGTAAAGAAAGTCACTGAGAAGGTGGCTAAAGTGGAGGAGAAGATGAAGGAGCCCGAAGGAAAGCTCTCTCCGCTGAAGCGTGCGACGCCTTCGCCGTGCAGCAGTGAAGTCAGTGAACCCCTTAAGATGGAGCCCCCCAATGATGGTGGCTTTAAAAGCCAGCAGAACAGCCCAGTTCCTCAGAGAGACGGCTGCAAGGATAGCCCAACTGTAGAACCTGTGGAAAATGGGAAGGAGCCTGTGAAATCCATTGTAGGTTCGTTAAGTAGCAGCACAGCCATCATCACTGACCACCCTCCCGAACAGCCATTTGTAAATCCATTAAGTGCACTGCAATCTGTCATGAATATTCACCTTGGCAAGGCAGCAAAGCCATCTTTGCCCGCTCTGGATCCAATGAGCATGCTTTTTAAAATGAGCAACAGTTTGGCAGAAAAGGCTGCAGTGGCCACCCCACCTCTCCAGTCCAAAAAATCAGACCACTTAGACCGTTATTTTTATCATGTCAACAATGACCAACCCATAGATTTGACGAAAGGCAAGAGTGACAAAAGCTGCTCTTTGGGTTCAGCGCTTTTGTCATCCACATCGACATCTTCTGCATCTTCTTCATCTACAGTGACAACAGCAAAGACATCTGCAGTCGTGTCATTCATGTCAAACTCGCCGCTACGCGAGAATGCCTTGTCAGATATATCTGATATGCTGAAGAACCTGACAGAAAGTCACACATCAAAATCTTCCACACCTTCCAGCATATCTGAGAAATCTGACATTGATGGTACCACAATAGAGGAACCAGAAGAGAGTACACCAGCTCAGAAAAGGAAGGGACGTCAGTCTAACTGGAACCCTCAGCACTTGCTCATATTGCAGGCCCAGTTTGCAGCCAGCTTACGGCAGACTTCAGAGGGGAAATACATCATGTCAGACTTGAGCCCTCAAGAAAGAATGCACATTTCCAGGTTTACGGGACTCTCAATGACCACAATTAGCCACTGGCTGGCCAATGTGAAATACCAGCTCCGAAGGACAGGGGGAACTAAGTTCCTTAAAAACTTGGACACTGGGCACCCGGTGTTCTTTTGTAATGACTGCGCTTCACAGATCAGAACTCCTTCAACTTATATCAGTCATCTTGAATCGCATCTGGGTTTCAGGTTAAGAGACTTGTCCAAACTGTCCAGTGAACAGATTAACAATCAGATAGCACAAGCAAAGTCACCGTCTGAAAAACTGGTGACGTCCTCTCCAGAGGAAGATATCGGAACTTCTTATCAGTGCAAACTTTGTAACAGGACTTTTGCAAGCAAGCATGCTGTTAAACTTCATCTTAGTAAAACACATGGGAAGTCACCAGAGGATCATCTTCTGTATGTTTCGGAGTTAGAGAAGCAGTAGCATTTGCTTTTGATTAAAATAACTGTAATTTGCTTTGAGGAAAACTGTCAAAGACGCCTTAAAGCTACTGTTTAGTTCTTGGCACATGTTCTTATTTTAACTCCAGAGTCGCTCTGGGCTGAACTGTTTTGTATAACTGTACAGTGTTTAAATAGAGGTGCATAATCAGCTGTTGTTACTGGTAAAATATGAAGGTTAAAATGCAGTGGTAAGTGTTTGGAACTTTGTGTAAATTGGATTTAGTTGCTGTGCATCCCTCTGATGCATCAAGCTGCATGCATTAACAGACAGTTTAATTAAGCATTTATAACTAATTCTGGTGCACTTTTTCATGTGACCTAAGTGTGCTGGTATTTCTCACCCTATAATCTTTAGCCCTCTGAGTACTTTGAAGCACTTTTGCATTAATTTGGTAAAAATGTAAGGATATGGTTTTTTTTTTAGACCCTTACTAGCTTAGTTCTGATTACTAATATGAACCTCCATTTATGCAGAGGTGTCTCACACCTTGAAATTTAAAAATATAATTTTCACATTGAAACATAGATGTATATATTGTATAGATTTCAAAATCTCTTATGGAAAATGTGATTGTGGTTAATGCCATTTTCTTTTTTTTTCAGCATTTTTAGCAGCAGCGGGGTTTGTACCTGATAAGTTCCAGGTATAAACTGTACCTATATATAGTGTATATTTCATTTTTTTTAGATCTAACAGTTTTTCCTTTAACAATCAAACATTGTAAATTATGTGATAAAAGATACCACAGATAGCATTTATAAAGTATTCAGAAACATTATTCTTAAAGCAAAGTATGTTTTGCTTTGTTTTGCTATACAGTACATCTATATTAAGAGAGAGGTTCATGTTTAAATTATACATATTTATTAGTGTTGCTATCATTTGTTTGGTCTTTTTGTTTTTGTTTTTGTTTTTTAAATTGTCTGAAGAAACAGAAGCCACGGACTGCATTCCTGGCATGCATTCTAACTGTTTTGCACAACATGACTTTTAAAGGTATTTATTAGTAAAAAAAATAAAAATAAAATAAAAAGAGAAAATTCAAAATAAACTCAGTGCTCAAAGGGTTAAATCTATTTGAAAAACTTGTACTGTATTTCCTAAACATTGATAAAGCCTTTAAAATGTTTGTACTGTAATACTTTGCTTAAAAAGTTATGAGGCATTCTGTGATATAACCTCTTTTACTTATTTATAAGCGCTCTTGGTTGTTATTTCCTATTGTAGAATGCCTTTTTATTTCAATTGGTAACTTTCTGTTTTGTTCTGCCTAATTATTCTCCCAAGATTCCATACTGCAGCTTTATCTTTAGGCATATGAAAGGTAACCCGTGGTTACCAGCACACTAAGTGATTCTGTTCGTCTCCATTTTTGGCAGTTAATTTGCAGAAGTAACTGACAGCTGACACCATATGAGAATCTATGTATAAAATATTGGCATGTAAACAGCACAGACACTGTAATGCACTCTGTGCCCTGTTTTGTTGTTGACAATGAAGCACCATTATATGACTCTTCATATAACCTTTTTTTCTACAGCAGCATTAAAATTGTCTTTTTGCTATAATTTTGTGTTGCGTTCACAATTATGTCTGAAATGTGCTACGACTAACGAGCACATTAAAATTAAATTGTATGCTATCTGTTTATGACTGAAGCTTGAGTAGGTTTCTTCATCTGCCAGGTGCTGGCAGTCAAAAGCTGCACATAAATCACTGGAGTTTTAGTGAACTTTAGCATTTAAAGAGCAGGGTAGCACTTATTCAAAGGCTGCATTAACAGAGTTTTTCCCCCCCCCCAGAAGAGATAAATGAGCGTTATAACTCCCTTTTAAGCATCAGGTAAGGCTGGCTGTGGAGAGGGGGGTTCTCAGCAGTGCATGGCAAAGCAAATAGGTGTTTTGCTGTGAGTTCAGACCCAGGCAGGCACCACTGCTCACACGCCTTCCTCCTGGATGCACAGAGCAGAGTCTGCACCCGAGGGTGTTCCACAGCTCAGAGAATCCCTTTCCACCTTCCCAGCATTTCCAAGTGACAGGAGAAGGAACCCGAGACCCGTGACTTCAGCTTTGTGGTTTTGAACTGAGTCCTCTTCTGGCCCTACCTGCAGCTGGACAGCACTCCCGGCAGGTAGAGAGGGGGAGAGGAGGTGAACAAACACATGCCAAAGAAAAGCAAACAATCTGGAGCATTTATATGATAATGACAGACTTCTACTGGTGTTGACAGGTCATCCCATCAAAACCACTGAAAACAATTTGCATCTCCAAACACCTATATTACTATGCATGTAAATAATGTCTTTTGCCAGTCGGGTGAATTCTGAGTCCAGAGAATGGGAACCAAACCCACCATTACAGCACTTCAGCATCCTGAGTGAGAACTACCACCCAAATGTCAAATGTACAGTTTTCTTTTTGTTTTTTAAAAATCCACTGTCTTCCAGGAAGCAAGAAATTGAATCTTTGGTTCTCTTTGTCTTTCCCTTCTTTCTTTCCATTTTCCATCTTTCTCTGTGATGTTAAAGGCCAGTACCATGTCTCAAAAATGTGTTGGAGTGTTCTGCTCATTCTACAGCAAATGCTGCTAAGTGGACCAAGTGAATGGGATCAGGGCTCTGGGTTTTTTACTCCTCTTTTGGCTCACACTTGTGTCTGATTTTAAGGTCATTTGTGTGTCAATGCTTATGGCCTCAGCTCAAATTCCAGCAGTAAAATCACAGCAGTTTTACTGGTTAACTGTACCATCCCAGGAGTCCCTCACTTAGTGAGGAAAGGGAACCTGACTGGCTGAAGTCTTCCCTGGAGCCTCCCAGGTGCCTGTCCACATTTTTTACAAATACATGATCTCAGTCTAAACCCAGCCAAACTTTTTACCTCTACAGCAGAGAATTCCTCTTTTGAAAATTATAACAGCTTAAATATAGTATTTGGTTGCAAACCAGAAATTCACACATAAGGAGACTGGCAGATTATTGCATATATTGTCAATCAATGTATTTTTAAGATGCACCATTGACTTATAATAGTAATGCTGAAAGCTCTGTACGCAATCCTGTTATCTGGGACACGGGAGGGAGTAAAAGCAAGAGACTGCAGAGTCTGCAGGGTTCTTTCCACTTACTCTTAAAATACAGGCAGGGGATCTGATGATCTGATGCCACCTCCCTGAGCTGGTTAAACTCAGTTCCTGGGCCTGGCTTACCTGGGTCTGAAGGTGCAGTGAGATGTACCAGGTACAAATTCAGGGAGTGACCATTATCTGACAGGGTGCACCAGAAAGGACTTCTGAATGTGCTTCTTAAAATGTGCTTGAAACTCTGCAAATGAATGGCTAGTCAGGATCCGAATATCCCAAATTTATTAAAATAAAGTTCAGCTTGCATTTCAGAACCTCCAGGACTGGCATACCAATGTGAATTCACATTATAAAGAATTTAGAGAATCAATGAACTAGAATAATGTTCTTTTCATCCATACACTGGTATGTATATTGGCATGGTAACTATTAGTGCTAACCAAATCACCAACCTAGCTGTGTTAAGGTAATTTTTTTCCTATTAGACAAACATGAAGGTATAAATGCAGGATTTAAAAATAAGCATCTGACTTCTGACTTTTGCTTTGCATTTGATATTTTATTTAGAAATATGCAGATCAAGTGCAAGAGAAAACAAAATGCCTCAAGAAGGAGGTTAAAAATGAAATTGTGATGGGTGAGAAGAGCTTTAAATCACAGGTGTATAAAGGTGACCCTGGTCTAACCCCACCCAAGTAGTGGCTTGTTGCAGCATACTGTATATCTTCCAGCCATCACATTTACGCAGTATCTTAAAATAACATTTGTGATAAATGTGCAATTTAACTAATTTATGGTGCTATGATGTGCTCAGGGCTACATGCAAGATGAAAATCTTAAATGGAGCTTGAACAGCTCACTTCACAACAAGAAATCAATATGCCAGATCTTAGAGAGCTGTTCACTGGAGTCAACATTTAGCAAAAAAAAAAAAAAAAAAATCCAGGAATGTATCTTTAAGTTTTAGTGAGCAGGAAATCTAAAATTAATTGAAATATGACTTTTAAGCTAGCATAAGAAACTGTTTCTGAAACCAAAGTCTTTCTAGAATTTTCATTATCTTTCATTTTTGTATTAAAATTGAAAATATATTATTTTAATTATGCAGGTGCTTTTGTGGTAACCACTATGTGCAATTTTTTATCCAAACCAAGGCAGATTAGTGTTATCAATATGGGAATTATCTGTTACATTAGAATATGGCTATGTATTTTGCTATATAAAGCTGAACATGATATGACTCTGCATGTTATGACAGCAAAAAAATCTGGCTATACTTTGAGATTTAAAAAAATACTGGCATGTATTGAACAGAAGAACTTTTTTTAATTTTACAAGTTCTTATTTCAGCTGCAACAGAAAAAAAAAGGAACAGTGGTACAAGGAGAACAGAGAGAACTGGTAATAAAGCTAAATTTAATTAATAAATTTTGTATTTTAAAGTACGCCTCCAGAGAGCCTTATATATTTCCTAGAAAAATATCAAATTATTACAATCACTGCTGCCTGCTTTGTTTGGGTAACTTTTGGTTACAGGAATATGCTGGAGCTTTGCTAGGTGGTCTGTTACCCACACTGCTCCACAGAGCTGAAATACAGGGAATGGTCATGAAATCATTATAAAACCAAAATTAGACTTCATCAAGGAAAGTAGAAAAAAAAAAATTCAAGATTACCAACTTTTAAAACGTCACTGGATCGTCAAGGATGAACTAGCACTTACTTTGATTGGATGGTTACTGGTTTAGCATGGAAATAAAAATGTGTAACTCCCTTGAATATCACTAGTAAATACATACAATCTCCAGGAAAAGAAAAAAAATACAGTATATTCTCTTCTCCTGGGGACTCTGTGCCAAGATGTGCCTTCCAGCCTTTGCTTGACCTGCTGTAGGTAAATGAGAGAAGGAGAAATAATTATGGAACTGCCATCTCGGAACATGAAAGTGGCTCTGTTGGTCGGGGTGTGGTAACAGTGAATTTTGTTGAGTTTTCAGTAATTATCCTGTAATAATGAAAGGCTTGTATATGTTTAAGACCATAATATTACAGCCCTCATTGAAGAGTATTTGCATAAGAAGTCCATCTTTTACCAGTGAAGGGAGAAGGAATCAGGGTCATTTGCAGAAGCGAGTGGAATTATGTATTAACGCATCATTGTACGTGTCTGAGAGCACTGGGATCGTCGGTGAGGTTACAATCTGTTTGCAGGCCTGGCTTTGGAGCAGTAATTTTAACTAAATGTTCAGCATGAAAAAGATGACTGAGATTTACTAACACGTAGCTGGTGCTGCGTGCATTACCTGGTACCTACACAAACACGGCAGTGGTGTTCCATAAATTCCCTTTTTTTTCCATGTAAAGACAATCTTCCTTTGTGCTTCCCATCCAGCTTACGTGTGAGGGTAGTGCTTTGTTTGTTTGTTTTTCATCCCCATATAACAACAGATACCTGGGACACATTAACTTCCTCAGCAGCTGTTGCTTGGTTCACTTTGCCTTATTTATAGCTTGAAATGCACTTCTGGTTAAATAATCTTTTAAGAGAATTAAAATCAGATAGACTTTTTGGGATAGATGGGTATGTCCAGACCACTCATCAAGTTCATATATATAACCTTTATTGAAATGAAAATACCCAGCTGCAAATCATACTTCCATAGCTCTGTGCCCATCTTTCACTGTGGTAGTGCTTAAAAAGGAAAATTAAAAATTACAACCCAAGGCAGCTATGCCAAAAAAAGGAATTTTTGAATAATAATAAAACAAGACATTTTCTGTAGATCATGCTCTTAAAATTCTTAGCCTCTTCCAAGCAATAACAAAAGGTTGTTTTAGAGTAAGCAGA
Organism: Phylloscopus collybita; assembly: GCA_027886175.1. Lineage (NCBI taxonomy): Eukaryota > Metazoa > Chordata > Aves > Passeriformes > Phylloscopidae > Phylloscopus > Phylloscopus collybita. Next base: position 11,691,384 of record JAJNNQ010000008.1, on the reverse strand, counting down.
AAGAAGTTAAAAATGGCAAGGCCAGCCCCATTCTCTGGCCAGGGGCTGGGGTGGGTGGTGGAGCTCCCAGCTGGTAGTGATGTCCTAAAATGATGCTGTGCCCCCCCTGTCACCCTCTGGCCTTTCCTGGAGTCACATCAGGGTGAAGATGTGCACTTCTCCCCCCCGTACACTTAAATTTTGCAAGCAGCATAGAGGACTCTGTAACCAAATGGTGAGCTAATTTTCTGATGGCTTACCTCGTGATGCCTGAGGTAAGGACTTTGGTCACAAGGGAAATGAATTTCAAATGATTTGGCACTGTGGAAAAGCCTATATTAGACCTGTCAGCCCCATTCCACTCCCTGTGGAGAAGATAGTGTCCATCTTTTATTTTTTTTTCTTTTTTATAATATCAAAAATATAAATGGAGAGAACGAGAGTAACTTTTCAACTTCAGTATGAATTAACAATGAAAAATACTTCTCTATTAAGCTTCAACATATCAAATTCATTCTTGCATGGTAAGAAACTGGGGACATGTTTATAGCCATCAGAGTTGTGAGTTAGTGACCTTTCTAGCCAAGGGAAATGAAATTACTTGAAAATGGAATTCTTTTTAATTGGCACGTTTGTAGGTGGTGGGGAAGGGCAGGGAAGGGGGTTTGCTAGAGAGTGTGTGCAGTGCACAGCCCGGGAAGAGCTGTAAAAAAAAAAAAAAAAGCCTGGAGCCTGTGCTCAGCTGCAAACCTGTGCAGAGAGGGAGAATGAGGTAGGTGTGTCAGGAAGCGGAGTCATATCCTTGGCTTTTTCTTTTTTTTTCCTCTCTAAACTGGAGGTACAGTCACTGCAGTTACGCCTCAATGACCATGAAACCGAGTCGGCAGAAGCTGAAGGACTCCGCTCCTGAAAGCCTCATCAGGACTTGTCATCGCTCTAATGAATATCATTTAAATTGCTTTGTATATTGGTGGAGTTTGGATGTCGATTTAATTTGTGCATGTGTTTGAGTTCTTCTGCTTGGCTAGGCTAACAGAGAGCAACAGCCTAATGAAAAGTGAGTTGGTGACAGCGTGATGAGCCCCAACCCAATCAAATGTGTTTGAAGGGCTGTTTTGACAGGGATCTTAAAAGTAGATCTAGAAAAGAGGAGTAGTGCCTCAGTTCAGTACCATTGTTTCAGGCTAAGATTACTGCTTTTTGTACCTCTGAACAGCTGAACATTTTCTGTGTTGTGCTAAAACATGAATCTATCACGGAATTGTCTTTAGAGGAGGCCAGAAGAATGAGCTCCCCAATTAAATTTCTCTAGAAATTACTGGAGTTCAAAAAAAAAAAGCCTTAAAATGAAGTCGTTATTGGGGTACACAGGAAGCAAGAAGAGGCTTACCCAGGGGTTAGAGTGTCCATCTCCATCTCTGTGTTGCAGAGGGCAGGCTGGCAGAGCAGCAGCAGATTATCACTGGAGGGCAGGGGCCGGCCAGGCAGGGCCAGCCGTGGACTTCTCCGCATTAATTCCCATTTTCTGTGCCGGGAAGTTGAGCGTGCAACGTGGCAGAGCTGCAGGGAGGGGCAGAGAAGATGGAGAAATCCTGCAAAAGAAATCCTGCAAATCCTTAGGTACTGAGGAGAGGCTGGGGACAAGAAGAACTGCCCCAGTGGGGAGGGAGGTGGCTGGGACTGAGCAAGTCCTTCTCTCCTGGAGGCTGTGGCTATGAGGAGGAGGCTGCCCGGAGGGCACAGCCTGGCTGATACAAGAAGGGCTTGCCCACAACACAGCAGGGAAGCCAAATCCTCCAGGTGGCTGGGACACTGCCCTGACCACACACAAACCCACCACACCAGCAGCATAGACAGTGTCTCACAGGGAGATTACCAGAGTGGTAATCTCAGCCACATCAGCCCTATAAATGGGACTAATTCTTCCACTCTCTGAGAAAATGTTCATTTTTTTGCCTCTTACATATGTAATTGGAAGGTAAAAGGAAAGACAGGGTCTTGATTTTTTTTTTTTTATTTTATTTGTCACCATGAAGACAAATCAATTTCCAAACCAGAGCTGCTGTTAGGAGGGGAAACCAAGACTGGCACTTCTCCATCCTCTCTGAAGGCAACAGAGCACCCTGACACAGTCACCTGCAGAGTGTTCCAAAACAGACCCTAAGTGCTAACAAAAAAACCGAAAAAATTGCAATTTTAAAATTTTACGTGAAACTCAAAAACAACAAAAGACTGTGGGAGGGAAATTGGGTTACAAGAAAAATCTACAGTCCAGATTCTCTTATCTAAGAGATGATTAATACATCAGATAAATTGTACAGCAATGGTTCATGCAAACAGGCCCTCCATAATTCTGCCAAAGTCAGTGAGATCAATGTGCTCTGCTGAGTGATTGTGGCACTGACCACTCAAAAGAAAGCACCTAAGGGCAGCTGTAACTTATGCTGATTTCATACCCCTCATGATTTCAAAATATATGAGATTCTCCAGCTCCCTCTGAACTAAACCCATGTATAACCCTCAGGAGATGCTTGCTCCTGTTTTGGGAGTGAACATGACCCTTTCCTTCTTCATTGGCCCAGATTCTGTAAATGCCATATGCTTCTTTTTTTATGTGATAAATGTTTTAATACAACCGTCACCCCCAGACAGACAAGTTTCCATCAATAATTTGAATGACAAGCCTTCAGTATGCCTCTTAATTTCAATATAAGATTTGGGGATTTGGGCAGGGTACAGGAACACTCAAAACCCCAAAGGAAAATAAAGAATTATGTGATAGAAAATGTATATAAGGCTCCAGCAAGAAACTATTATACTAAAAAAAAAAAACAACAAAAAAAGAAAAAAAAGGAAAAAAGCATAAATTCAAAACATGTGTTTGAGTATTTAATGTTAAAAATATAAATTAGGTATTGAAGAAGCACAAAGCACCCACTTGTACTTCCTTAATAGGGCTTTTATGAAAGGCTCTAGAAGAGATTCCAAGGAGGGAGAGATCAAAACAGCGGGCTCATCAGCCACGCTGTGTTAGCAGCTTCTCAGGGAGCACTGAACAGCAGGCAAAGCCACACCAGCCCACAGGTGCAGGCACATCAGCAGCCTGTAACACACCTCTGATCCCACAGAAACACCCAGCACAGGGAATGCTCCCTTGAAGTGTTCCCCTCTCAAGGGGCAGGTAGGGTTTCACGGGGGAGACCGATGCCAGAGGGATACAACACTCCCTCTTAGCCTGGCTCCTCACTCTGGAGCTGCTTTAACTCCCCTTCTGCTGGGCTCAGCCAGAGCTGGGAACACTCCTCTCCTCATCAGCTCTGCTGTCACCTCGTTCTTGCCCTCTCCCCAAAGCCCTGTGCAGGCCTCTTGCTGTGTGTTCCTGCAGAGCTGCTCAGACCTCTCTCCTATGAGGCTGTTGGAGGGATGACAAATGCCACAAAGCCATCAGAGACACCCAGTGCCTGACCGCTGAGCTCCTGCCCCCATCCCCTCTGCTCCATGGGCTGTCCCCAGGACAGAAAGGCTCTGCTGGGCAGCCTGGCTGTCCTGAAAGGAGCAGGGAGTGTCTGGTGGCCAAGCAGGGAGGTTTTGGAGCTGGTCAGACATGCAGCAACATAACCAAGTACCCAGAAATGAAATACTCTGGAGATATGCTGAAGCATCTGTGCTATCACTCTTGGCTAACAGAGCCCAGATAGGTGCTGCCTGCCATCTGCTCAGCATCCCAGCTGCAAGCCCTCTCCTGGAGCTGGAGACCACAGCATTCCAGCAGCCAGAGCATCCCAACATCTGCAGCCCAGCAGCCAAAGCTCTCTCTTCCATGCACACATTGCCCTGCTCTAGAGAGGGCTTTCCACAGGGCTGAGCATGCTTTCCCTGGCTCTCAGTGTGCTTGCTTTCTGAACCTGGGCAGTGGGAGGTTCCCCAGCAGGACTTGGGCCAGGGCTCACAAGCCCTTGTGCCTGCTGAGGAGCTCCAGAGCTCAGCTCACCACGTCTCACCTGCAGGTCAGCAGTAGCCAGGGAGCTTGGCACTGCTCAGTTGGCAGAAATTTAGGTGCTTACTGAGTTCACAGGAGTTGAGGGTGGTTTAGAGAACATCAGCGATTCTTTTGTGGTGGCTGGGTAATTTGCCTAAAGTCAGTGCCCCCCGGGCTTACCTGGTGGTTGCTGATGTGTGTTTGTAGGGCTTAACAGTCTTCAGTGAGGAAGATATGTCCTGTGATTTGTTATCTGAGTTGTTGGAAGTTTGACTCCCAGATGTTGAAGAAATCTTGCATTCATTCTAATATTCAGACTGAGCTAAAGGCTGCTCTCTCTCTGGCAATTTTAGCCTATTTTACTCACTCCTGTAACTTTGCCTAGCATCTTTTTAGCAGCTGCACAGCTCTGCTTTTCCCCCACAGTCTGCTTTTGGTCAGTTCTGTTTTCTTGAAATTGCTTTGCTTTTTTTGAGATGTGGACAGAAAAAAAATAATAAAAAAGAGTTTTTAATAGAATTTTAAAATGTCTCTGCTCTTCCTTGTATTTCTAAGTCATACAATAAGATTGTCTATACAACAGCTCACAAAAGAAGAAGCTTTTTTATTGTTTGTTGTTGCTTTATTGCTGTTAAGGCAAAGTTGTGGGTTGATGTGGCAAGCAGGTGGCATGACACTAAGTATACATGACAGTATATATGTAATACCATTTTCTTTAAGGAAGCTTGTATGCTATTTCTCATTGTTGAGCTAAAGGTCAGGGTGTCAGGTGACTTCTGCAGCAAGAAACAATTCTCCAAGCTGCAAAACTTCTGCTGAAGTTGGTGACATTAAGAAAAATGGAGGCAAATTGGAAAGAATCCAGAAGAGATCAACAAGAATGATTAGAGGTTTTGCTAACATGACCTATGAGGAAAAGTTAAAAGTATTGGATTTGTTTAGTCTGGAAACAAGAAGCCTGAGTAGGAACATGATAATAGTCTTTAGCTATGCTTTAAAAAAGTTGTTATAGAATGGGTGGTGATCAAATGTTCCTTGAGTCTACCAAAGGCAGGACAAGAGTTAATCAGTTCAGCTTGGCAAGGGGCATGGGGATTATTGAGGGGAACACAGCTCCCAGCACCAGTGAAGCACAGAGCATCTTGTGGAGGAGGAGGAGTGCAGGCATCATCACTGAACCCTTTCATGAGCTGACGTGGGTGTTCCTGACCTACTTGTGCTGCAGGATACCAGGAGCTGAACTTTGGGGGCTGCTGTAACCTGCAGCCCCAGCTGAGCACCTCAGGTGTGCAGCAGGGCTGTTGCAGAGAATACTTTTTTTTTTTTTTTTCTCCACAAACTTGTGTCTGCTTTCCTGCCGTGCACTGGTAGTGACTATTTTATTTTAACTGAGTTTTCATGCCCCTTCTGTCATCAGTTCAGACCATCAGGCTTTTCTTGTGCTGTGCAGGAGGACAAGCTAGCTTAGCTCTCTCTGAGCAGAGGGAGGGACCCGGGTGGCTTGGTGTCATTGTTGCCTTTGTTAACCAGCTCTGACAGGCAGTGAACAGCCCCACCTTTTCTGTTTTACACCCTGGCTGCCCTCTGTGCCCAGGTGAGGCTGCACTCCTTGGAACACTGGTAGGCAAAGTCACTTTAGGCACAGCTCTGGTTTTTTTTGCCAGCAGAGGCGTTAAGTTTTCGGCATCAATTGTATGACTGAGCTGCCTGCAGCTGGAAAAAGGGGACCCTTCACTCCTTCTCACCAACAGCACAGCCCTTCCCAGTGCTCCAGAGCAGAGTTCAGGTTCCTCAGATGAGCTCCCTGGTTCACACTCACGTTGTGCAGATAACAGACAGCACCATTTAACCCTATAATATGTGGTGCCACACATCCTGCAGTACAGCTGGAGCCCTAGTTACTCCTCAGGGAAGCCTATTATAGCAGCACAATCCCATGTATCAGTAATAAAGTGTTTCAGAGACTCATAGGAATGTTAATAAGTTTGAGATAAATACAGCATGTTAACGTTTGGGCCCTGTTACTAAATTTTACTTTAATTTAGTCCTCACTGCTCTATTTTCATCCACTGCTCACAGTTTCATTGGGCTTTTCCAAGAACAGACATGGAGAGCAGGATTTAAGTGCCTAAACAGATACTTAAGGCTGCCCAGGATGTCCTGAGGGCTCCAGAATATCTGCAGGGAGTGGATATATGTGAAAAGGGACACATGGGAGGTCCCTGCCCTGTCAGGGAGCAGCTGAAGCCCAGGTGAGTCTCTGCCACCCCTGGTGCAGCTCAGCCAGGGGCAGAGCACCTGATGCCCCTGGACACATGTGAATTTTGGCCTAGCTCCTTAGTGGACAATGTATTTCAGTAGTTACACTTGACTGTAGGCTTGTTCTGTAAGGAAATACCTCCATCTGCTTCTCATACAATTTTTAGAACATTTAGGATGTTCTGTTTTTAACAAGCTTTGGCCAGAGAATTTAAGAATAGTTTGTGGTGTGTCTAAAAATTAGGAGGACTGTCTTGGTATTTGTTTTATTTATTTTTTTTTCTTATTTTCTCTCTCCTTCTTTTTTTTTTTTTTTTTTTTTTTTTTTTTTTTTTTTTAATGTGTGCAGGGTTTGGGAGTTTTCATCTGTCCTTAAAAATACCATCTCTCCCCCTTGCCCCCTTCCCCTTCAGTAAAGTGCCTGCAGAGATGCCCTCTGCAGAGTCCCACTTGCCAGCAGGAGAGTTCAGCCTCAAGGATGTCTCCAGCAGCAGCAAGGAGTTCCATACAGTCACCTTTTCATCACCAGTCAGGCCAGCAGCCAAAAGACCATTTATGTGCCCTGTGAGGAAGGGAAAGGCCAGGACTGGGAAGAGAAAGGTTTGCCTAAAGTAAGTGCAGGCCATAAAGGAGCCTGTGGGTCTGTGCAGGCCCTGGCAGGGGAGGAACTGGGTTAATTGCCAGAAACCATTGCTTGTACCGTGGCTATCAGTGAGCCAGTTAACAGGGGGAAAAGAAACAACTGAAATAATGATTTTTCTGGGTTTTCTTTTTTTTTTTTTTTTTTTCTTTCTTTTTTTTTTTTTTTTTGGCTGAAGAATTAAAATTACAGCTAAAGGCCAAAACTCATTATTTGAGTTACTAAATGTCATTCCAAGATGGGTTACTGCTCAATGACTGATGCCTCTGCATACCATGTTTGATTCTGTGCACAGTAACTGTGGGTCCTGAGCTGTGCCTGCAACCCCCTACAATCCCACCTGAGAAATGATGGCTTTGCCAGACTTAAGGTTCCTTTGAGAGGATAGCATGGAAAGGCAGAGGTGAGAAAATGTACTTACTTTGATGCATTTCAATGCAAAATGAAATGAGATGCTGCCTTCTTGCAGGGTATTGCTCCTAAGCTTCTGCCAGCTCTCTGTGGTGTAAATGGGTCTTGTCCTGGGGCAGAGCCTGAGCCCTGCAGCTGCAGATCTGCTGCTCTTGGTGTCCTTCCTGTTTTGCTCACCTCCTTACCCACCTCTGTGTGCCCTAACCTGTACCTTTATACTGATCCATATTACTCACAGTGATATGTTTTATGAAAACACAAGCAGGTTGTTTTTTTTTTTTTTTCTAAAGAGATACAGTGTTCTAGCATTAAAAAATAATAATAAAAAATAAAACTAATAGGGGTTACAGGAAATTAAATTTATTTAGTTTTGTTCTCTTGGGTGTATTGTATATCCTGACCCTCCTGCCACTAGCAAACCTACTGCTAAATCCATCAAAATTGATCTATGTTTAGCTATTCATTTTATGTATATTAATTTGAACAGAACATTTATTTGGCTTAAATTTTATTTTCGGTGGTGGAATGTATGTTCCAAATGCAGGCACAGGCGATTTGCTAGGATTTACTTAGGAGGAATGTGGAATGTTAGTTTACAAAGATAATAACTGAGCTATTAAAGCCAACAACCCCTTTTAAAGCAAACATACCATTAAAATATAGGAACAGTTTATAGTGTAAATAAAATTGAGGATATGGATTATTTAAAGATAAAAATTTTAGGGGTAGCTATGCGAAAGTTGAATAAAATGTATTTAATTGCACCACTCTTTTTTCTAAAGTGAACTTCAGAAATGCAAATAAAGGATGATAGTTTATGGGCAGGGGGAGACAGCTACACAGACAGTGATGTTAGAAATCCATTTTACTTATGGAGATGTATAATAGTGATTTGACTTTTATTTTCTAATCTGAATCAGATTTCAGGGGAAAAAAATTATGCCTAAACTCCTAAGTGGCAGAATTTATCTTGCTTGTGAATCCATACAGTGGAAAGAGAAGCAAGACATTTGCTTCTAGATCATTCTCCTTGTCTGAATGACAGATACAATAATTCCCTCTATTAGCCAGATCCATTGTCTTTATTTTGCACAGAAGTACTGTATTGCTGAGGTAGACTTCCACTGCTATGCATATTTTAAGGGTTATTTGGCAACACAAGTAAAGCTAAAAGTAGCCTCTTAATCTAATTAATTGACATTTCTGAATCTTGCTTTCACAACAACACATGGTTTCATGTTCTGGGTTTTAGCACTTGTCAAGCTTTTTTGGAGAATGTTTTGGTCAGAATGACAAGATAATTTGTGACTGAGGCTCCAAGCTAGAGGAGTGTTTAAGGCTATAATGATTTATTATCATCACAGAATAACAAAATTTACAAAGCGTTTCATCAGAATTTTTGAAATAAGTTTGCCACCGTGGTAGAAGCACGCAGGGAGGGGGGGGTCCTCCTACCCAAGTGCTAGTGTGACTTATTCGTAATAATCACAATGCTAAATTTATTTTGGAGCTTTTCTTGACAGACTTGCAGCATGGCTAGGAAGAACAAGAGGTGAGGGAATTGTAACAAGCGAGAAGGTAAAACTCTGCCTTTTTTTAAACAAGCACTCTGTGACCAAAATAAAAATATGTGCTCCATGCAATAAATAATATATACGTGGCCATATTAAACTATCAGTGCTAACATCCTGGCAGGAGAGACTAGAAATAGTCACACCATAAAAAGTTTAAAACAGTGAATGTCTGTGCTTTTGATGTTCAGAAATGCATACAAAACTATTTTCTTGAAGGATAAAATAGGTGATGTTACTGAGTGACGGTGCATTAGTGGGGCTGGCATTTGTGGACTTTCAGGCAACTGCTATAAAAAGAAATAATGTAACCACACTAATTTTGACTTCAGCTTGATTCTCTTCTAAGTGAGCTAAGGATGCCAGACTTTGAGACAAAATGTCTGACTCTGAATGTGCAGCATTTCCACTTACTCTCTGTGTTTCTATAACTTATTATGTAATTAAATACCTTGAAACCCTAGGCATTGGTTAGTTTAGACAAAGTTGTGACAGTTATTTGACTTCAGAGGCCGGGAATAGAAGCCACTTCTCCAATGCCCTAAAGTGATTTTGAGGCTGTTTTGTTTGACTATCAAACACATACCTTTCCAGAGCAAGCTTTTTTAAAGATGCAGTCATAGCTCGCTGAGGGATGAGGTGAGGAGTTAACGTGTTTGGCAGCAAAGTGTGTGTAACATTGTTTAGTAATAACAAAGACAATATCACCCAGCCTCAGCGAGCCCTGCGTCTCAAAGGATCACGGGGTTGTTTCTCGTAGAAATTAGCTTTAATTATTGCATGTGTTTATAAGGCACAGGCTCTGCAGCACCCATGTGCCCTTTCCAACAACCTCTACGTGGTGAGCTAATGGAAGGCGACTTCCAAGCTGGCTCAGGGAGTGACCCCTTGGGCTCCAGGCATTCCTTTTTTTTTTTCTTTCTTTCTTTTCTTTTTTTCTTCTCTTCCCTTTTCACAGAACCACTCAGGCACTTGCATTTAGTGAGTTGGAATGCAGAAAGATGTGTCTCGCATCTCCTACAAGAGCTTGCCAGATTCAGGCTCTGATGGATTTCTGGCAAGAGTCAGTTCCGGAGCTGAGGACCCACCACAGAGAATATCTATTTATTTAAGCTATTTATAGCATTTCTAAAGAACTCCTCACTGTATTATCTCAGCGTGTCACAGAAATTAAAGGTACACCATGAATTAAAGGTGTACCACCAGCAGCCAGCTCTCCCTGCCAGAAGGTCCTGCAGGGCTTTGAGGGGGACTTGTACCCAGGGCAGAACACGGTGGTGGTGGCTGGGGACAGGCAAAGGTGTGTGGTCACCTTGTGCTGCATGCCATGCGGGGCTGCTGCAGGAACAAGCTGAGAAGGCAGATGGGTCTGTTCTCCACCAGCCAGAGCTTCTGCAGGGTTCAACAGTCAGCTCAAAATGGAGTTTATTGTCATAGTGGGGCCTATTAATTGAACATATGGTAATCACAGAATTAAATCTGGATAGATGATGAATGGATGCAGTCTTCTAGCAGATGAGTAAGGATGAGAGACCTAAGGTGACAATGCTGCTGCAGGCAACACAAGGAAAATTATTGTAGGCAGTGCCATACCAAGCTGCCCCATAAATTTTACTGTGTGCTCCCTGTTGTTTCTGAGTTTCTTGCTGGTGTAGGGAGACCTTGTGCCTGTCTTGAGTTCAGCCCCAAAGAGGAGAAGCCATGCCTGCATGCAGGCTGAATGAGAAGCAAATAGGTGGTTGGAAGTTCTCCACCTTGCAGTCTGTGGGCGTTGCAGTCACGCTGTGTGCATCTCCAGGAGCACTTATAGATCTCTGGTTCCTATAGATCTGACAGATACACTGCAGAACATGGGATCTGCAGCACTTCTCCAGTGGGAAGCCTTACATAGCCACAGCAGCAGAAGGTGAAGTTATTTGGCCGTGGTTACAAAGCCCTCTCCTTTTGTTCTGCTGCCATTAAAGTCAGCTGTATATTCTGATCAAGATGTGAAAGCACTTGATCAGTCTGAGGATCTGAGCAAGCTTGTTTAGCTTCTGCTCATTGTCACAGGAAGGCAATCACACCTCTCCCCTTCCCCTCTGCACCCCAAAGCAGTTCATGCCATGACCAGCAGCCAAGGGGGGTTCTCTATACCTGAGCACTAATGCAGTTTAGCTAGAGTTGCCACTGAGCTACCTTCCCAATGATTTTTCCCAGAAAGGAAGTTCAGAGACCAGGTCATAATAGGTAGGCTCATTAGTATTAAATTATGTGGGTTTTATTAGGGGCCAGACATTCTCTTGTTTAAATGTAGCTGGCATTTTAATGCCTCTCTGAGGGAATGTAATACCTACTGCAGAGGCAATACATGCTGACTTTTATTGGTACTGACCAAGCTCTCAGGGGGCTGGGGCACCTGCTTGTGCCCATGTTTAAGGCTTGTGCCCATGTTTAAGGCTTGTGCAGTGGGTTGGCTCTGGCAGTTTAGAAGGAGAGTGGAAGAACTGAGACAACACCCCCCTTTTTACCCCCTCTCCTTCCTTGCTTTTGCCTCCTAAAGACTGACAACCTATTTCAGGAAGCAGTGTGAGTGTGTGTGGCTTCCCAGGTAAGGAGAACAATAGCTAAAAATAACAACTATTTACAGGGAATGTAGTATGATGTTAGAAAAGTCATGTGGCATTTTAGCTTGGTCATGTTACTCAGGATACAGCAGCTTCACATCACCATGAAACTTGCATTGCAGCCTGGTAGAGCTGTGGCTGGCTGGAAATGCTGCATGAAGCATCAATAGAAACAAAGAAATATGCATTTAATGGAACTTGGGGTCACTAAAAGATCTCAATTATTGTATATTTTATTATGTGTTTTAGCATAAACTTCCTACATGAAGAAAATCTCTTGCACCTCACATCCTTTGCAAACTGTGTTCTTAATGCATATGAAATATGCCTAAATTATCCAGTGACACCTGTTGTTTTTATTAAAATAAACTGGTTATGAATCAATAAAACCTTTGCCAATGACTGATCTGTTCCTTTCCAAGGTTTTATTGATACTTTTTCTCAGAGTTTCTGTATATCCATTTGGCTTAACATGGGCTATTTTATGATCAATTTAGATTCAGCTTTTTTTTTTTTTCTTTTTAGCCATGTATTTATCTGTTCAAAATCTTGGAGCATTTGACGGTGCATATTTAAGTTCAAGAAATAAAAAAGAAAGGTGGAAATAAACAGACTGCTCCATAGGGGGTTCCCAGGAACTGAGAGATATGTTGTGCACCTTAGACTGATCCAATCACACTTGGATTAGCTGGAGAATTGCTGTGTGGTTAACTAACTTGCTGGGTGATATGGGAAGGCAGTCGCTCAGAGTGTAATTAAATGATAAGTTCACATCCAAGGGACAATGGTAAGTTACTGAGACTGTCATATACAATGCCAAAAATAGGCTGTCTCATGATGAATACCCTTATTAACAGCTACACTGCTCTGTGTTGGTAGTATATGGCTGGGGACTTGGTCCTGTTTGTTAAAGATCTCCCAATAGATTTTAAACGAGATTCATATGAAAGATGACTACATCTGAAAAGCAAATACTACATACTTTTAGCCCATGCTGGTGTGGCTTTTAATCATGTGTTAGTAGTAAAATCTGATGTGGGTTCACACCTTTATATAATGTCACCAAAACTATTTATTAACAGAATATGATGATAAGAACTTTGTTAGTAGCAGGAGAAGGTATCTGAGAATAATTTGTGTTTGTTACAAACATCTTTCAAGGAGTGTCTTAGTGGCTTTGGGAGATGACAACTCCATAATTCTAAAGTTCTGTTTAGGAAGTATCAGCAGGGATTTATTATTTTTTGAATTTCTGATACACCAGTTTACTGTTACCTTTTCCTCTGCCAGTACAGACCCCCCAGTTCAGCAGTCCCCTCAGTCACTGTGAGATGAAATGAGTGTTGCAACAGGCTCAGGAGATGCTCAGTGAATCAGGGACAGACAAAATGAGTATTTCCCCAGGCTCAAGAGGAGTGAAGTGGTCTCATGGACAGTACAGGCTGCTTGTGTTTAAGGTACAAAGCTCTGACTTCCCCTACAATCAGCTCCAAACCCCTCTGCATTGTGCTCATGGGAAAGTGTTCCAGGCAATAATCTAACTGCAGTGCAGTGCACCAGCTTCCAGTTTCAGGCAGGTTGACATGGACTGTGTTACAGCCTTCTTTGCTTAAATAACAGAACCTTGTCTGCTCAAATAAATCAATATCAGCCTTTGAGTCTCCTAGATGGTGCTAATTTTGAAATTAATGTTGCATCAGTGTAAACACATGAAGTTTACAGGAGCAGCTGAAAAGCTTGATTTGGGTGCTTCTGTGGTGTTTTACTACCAAAATAATAACTTCTGTACCCTTTCCTTTCCAAGCCCTTTTCCTGTAGGGTGCAGTGGGCATTTGGGTCCCCACAGGGAGGCCCAAGGGCTGCCAGGGAATTGATGCCCAGAAGGCTTCACACCTGCCTGCTTTTATTCTTTTTCTCTTTGTCCCCAAATGCTGCTACATGTGATCTGTTGTATGTTGTTCCTTAGGTTGGTTTCTTTTCCTGCCACACAGCTTCAGACAGGCAGGACAAGGGATGGGTGAACAGTGAGGGGCTGTGCTGGGCACACCAGGGGCCAGGCTCCCTGCCAAGGTCCGGCACTGCCTGGAATCTCAAGGGTCTTGTGGCTGGTTTGAGGCAGGGCTGATCTCCCTTTATGCTGCCTCAGAGCTGGGAGTCCTGTTGAGGGGCCTCAAGGAGTCTTTGTTGAGGTATGAAAGTCTCCTTGAAGGTGGACATGCCCACCGGCTTCATCACGCTGCTTTGCTTTAGGCATGTGCATCCCACTCCTGCCCTCGAGGCCAGGGCACCAGGGAGAGCTTTAAATTACCTTTGCTTTTAGTGAAAATGAAGGCATTTATCCACTGCAGCTGGGTGTGCATCCTCTGTGTGGTGTGGAGCTGCTGGAGCACCCTCATCTTGCTTGGTGCTATTGGACACCCAGAAAGGAGCTGGTGAAGCTGCAGCTGTCACTGCTGCAGGTTTCCTTCCTTCCTAGTGAGTGGAATTTTATTGTGCCCTAGGCATAAGAAGGCTTCCAGTGAGCCCCTTGTACTCTGCAGGTTATGGTATCATTGTCAGAATCCAGAGGGCTTTAGCAAGTGCTGGGGGTGGCATCAGTGACTGATGGTGCCACTCTGTGCTGAGGGACACTTATCTTCCGTTAATGGAACATGGCAAGAGTGGTGTGGGGGGAAAAAAAGCTCATTTATAGAGCTTCCTGCCCCACATGCCTGGGGCTCAGACCCACTGTTTGTGCTGCTGGTGTGAAGAGGTGCAGGGTACCAGTGCTGTGCTTCCAGTCACGGAGTGGAGCAGAGCAGAGCAGCTGGGGCTCAGTTGAAAGGCTGAGATAATGTGTGGAACAGGCTGTAGGAATGCTAATAGTTTTGTCTGCATGGTTTATTAAAATTTGCATCATTTTCCATCTTATCTGAAGAACAGTTCTCCCAGCTGCACAAATGAGGTGGCATTCCCTCAGTGCTGACTCACTGGAGGGGAGTAGTGCAGACCCTGCAGAATCAGAAACATCTTTAGCAGCAATGTAAGGTTTGGGTTCTGTACATGCTGCCCACGGACCCTTCCTGCAGCAATTCCTGGAATGGCAGTGAGCAAAAGTCTCATATTTACTTCAGAGCTTTGCCTATATTCTAGTTTCACCTGTTTGTGGGACTTTGTCCTTACAGAGTGCCTCTTCTGGGGATTATGGCATTTACATGTCAATCATAAAGAGGATAGTTATATTTACTTTCTTGGTGAGTGTGGGTCAAGCTGATGAGGTTCCAGGTTTGCAAACCCCATAGTTAGGAGGATTTCTGACTGTAAGGCCTTTCTCTGGGCTTAATCTCTTAATAGATGAATTGCATTGAGTTTGCATTATTGTATCAGGAGTTAAATCATTGGTATTTCTCACTGACAAATAGCTGTAAAACGATAGGAAGGGAAAAATATAAGTTTGATAGCTGGAAATCATCCTAATTTCACTGAAATTTTACTGAAATATAGCTGGGTTGCTGTGTGAATGAACCTGATTTCACACTTCTCTTAAAATATATGAAAAAGATGGTGAAAGATTGTGCAAAAAATGCTTTCTGTGTGATTACTGACACAGAATTTAAATCTAAGGTGTTTGTATTTTTTTCTTTTATTCATGTTACATTTTGAGGTCACGTGTGTCTCAAGTGAGAGATGAAATATCCCAGTTCTACTTTTTGGAAGAACCTGCTGCAATGCTGGGGCTAAGGAATTGCCATACTTGGGAAACATGAAGAGCTGTTGGTTTGAAAACCGTACACAAAGTAGTTTTTGCTTTTCTACAGGCTTTCTATTTTGAGCATGCTCAATGGCAATAAATTTGTGCTGCCATCTTTTACATGCATGTAGGTTTTGCAAGCCAGCAGGAAGTTATTAATCCATCTTTCACTATTAAGATGACAGTGATGTTTAGGTCCAGAGCTCAAGTAGAATGTGCATCACAATTGGATGCTGCTGGATAGCAGTCCCAGAAGCTTTGTTATGATATGTGATGGATCTATAAGACAATTGTTTCAGGGCACTTTTGTGTATATTGTTAATATGATGCATGATGACACGACCAATTATAGTAAGCAAATGTTCAAACAGCATGTCACAACCTGTGTATCAATGTATTGGATCTCCTCTCTCAACAAACAAATGAAACTGAGCAATACGAGATGAAGAGTCGTTGACCTCATAAGAGGTCAAAATCCTTCTATATTGACCCCTCTACTGCAATATAATTATCAGGGTGTTATTTCAATCTGTGAGGAAGAGAATTAGCTTTGAAATGTGTGATTTGATTTGTCAGAAAAAAGCTTGTTGTAAATTTCCGGAGGTGGGAAAATTGCGCCACAACCTTTGCCGTGGGTTTAGAAGTGCTTCCAAATCCCTGTATGCAGCCAGCTGTGCTCTCAAAATGGGTGTTTGGGCTCAGGTGAGGAGAAACCCCAGCTTCTCCTCTCTGCTTCTCTCTGCTCAGGCTAGGCTGGGAAAAGTGGCAACAAAAATTTTCCCTTGGGTTGTGGATGTGGAAACTTCCCTTGTTTCTCAAGTGAAGGGGAAAGTTGAGTATGAGCAGTTTCCCTCCTGTCATCTGGAATGTGTCAGAGGGGCACCAGCCCCTGAACATATTTTGACATCTCTCAGCATCGAGCTGTGCGTTTTGAGGCCTGTCTGATCTTAATTGGCAGATGTGGGGAGCAGTGACTTCTCTTTGTATAAAAGCTCTCCTTGCCACACTCACCTGGACTTGGAAAAGGATCTTGTTTGTTTGGCTTTGGCACCTGTGGCGTAGATGAAAGAAATTGTAGTCTGCTCCCAAAGAAAATGCTCATATATGGAATCAAAGCACTTTGGAGTACTTCACATCTCTTCCTGCAAGAGTCAAATGCAGTGTGCAGGGCCAGCACTCCAGCAGGATGTGACTACAATAAAATGATCTTTCCACTTTAGAACACTTTCGGGTCAGCGTGGTCATTCTGGATACTTTTATATGGAGGATTTGTGAACCTACAGTTCTGTTGTGTGAGCAGAAACTGTTATGAGGTAACATAAGTTGAGAGGTAACCTTTCGGCAGAATGGTTTGAGTTAAAATAAAAGAATTGAAAAAGAGTACAATGACCAAAAAAATCTATAAAAATGCAATTGCGCTAATATAATTTTATCACTTATTTAAAAATTTAGTCGACCCAAAAGACTACCAAGTGTGAAATTAAGGAACAGCTCCTCTACTTTTATGGAAATCACTCTTCTTCACTTGTCTAATAGCCTGATTTTGTCAGATCATTTATTTCCATGGTTTTAAAATGAGCTTGACAGACAGAATTTTATAACACCACTTTACTGCAAATAAGAACATCATTTTCGCTTATTAAAACTGAAGCTTAGAGAAAGCATTAAAATTAACAGTTCACTCTGCTTTAACCTTTTGAATACTACTATGACTTTACACTCCAGACTATGTGTAAGGAAGGACTGGGGGGCTGCTGGGTAGGTGGCTGGAGCAGAGCTCCTAAAGGACAGACGAGGAGCTGCTCTGGCCGTCCCTACAGTCTGCTCACACTTGCCTTGATAACTCTGTCTATGCAAACATTTAAAACACCAGTGACAGAAATTAATACTTGCTCCAGTCAAGGTGACTTTGGGCATCAGAACTGTGCAGTGAGGAGAGGTGGAGAGTGACTATGGCACAGCAAACATGGTCTGAGATTACAGACATGTTGCTGCATACAGCAAACACCATAAAATGCAGCTTATTCTCCTAACAGATGTTTTACTTTTCGTGTGATTTTCCTCTCTGAGCAATGAAAACTTTGACTGATCTTGGAGGTCACTGACAGATGATGAATTCTCTACTCCATAGTTGGCAGTAACTCAAACATCAAGGCAATGGTGGTGGGACATATCCTCCTCCAGCTTGGCTCATCTCCAGAGAGGAAAGTCATCCTCACAGCTACAGCTGGGTCTTATCCACATTGGGGGGTATTTGGTAATGACAGTTTGGATCAGGTTTTCCCATGCATGTCTGTGCAGCCTTGTTTTTCTTTCAGTTGCACGCCTGGAGTTACTCACTGCCATCAGTTCTTGCCCCAGTGTTGTGTTCTTTTCAAAGCTAATGCAGTGAGAGAGTGGGAGTGCCAGGCCAGGCAGTGTTGCTGTGGCTCAGGCTGCTCCCCTTTAGCCAGGTTATCCTTCTGCTAACTCTGGTTATTCCTCGAAGTGAATGGTGGAGATAAAATTAGATTTTCATTTTACATTGTCAACTTTTCAGTAGATAACAAGGGCAGATCCCTTCCAGGATCTCCAGTGGAAAAACTGATTCAGACTGTGGCAAGATGTTTGCACCCTTTCTTTGCCAGCTCATACAACCTAAAAAATTAAGGCAGTAGTGAAAGGGAGAAGTGTGTTTGCCAGATGAGCTGAACTTGTTTCTCCCTTCAAAGGCTTCTGTATTTGCCCCTCTGACTCCCTTTGGACTCTGTCCCCTGGAGGTTAGCAGAGGACATCCATCTTTTCTCCAGCCCCAGCTAGTTTTCCTAAAGTTTCACAGCACTTAGGATGGAGGGTGAAAGACTCAAAGTCTTTGCGTTTAAATAAAAAAAGGAGAATGAATGGGAGAGCTTTTTCTTCTGGTTTTGACCCTGGGCTCAATTCATCTTTTATCCAACTCTCATTTTCTTCTTGCCACTATCTTAACATAAGATTTTGGTATGCTTTATTTCCCGGCCTCAAATATTCTACAGTGCAAAGATTGTTTCCATCAGTGCATTGTTGCTGCTTTTCACTGGGTTTCATTTCAGTAATTAAAAAAAGATTGCTATATAAGCTAATAATGGTGTGTTTGAACCCCTCTAGATGTAAGAATAGTATTATCAACATTACTGTTAGACTTTACAAGCCTTTTGGTCTTGTTGAAGCTATAACAGTGAGAAAACATGCTATAGATGAAGAATATAGGGCTCACAAATTTCTTCACCAGCATTTGTTGCAAGACCAGATTTAGTTCAAGTTCTAATTACTGTATCCTTTCAGTGTGATTAAACCATCATTCCTTGCCTTTAAGGATCAATCCTTTGGACTGGAGGTTGAGAATCAAATTGCCTCTGTGCCCTGAAGTCTGAGAATCAAATGAAGAAGTTTACTACATGGAGACTTGAAATTTTAGTTGAACTATGTCTAAAAAATGACCAGAGAAACTTTTTACTGGGATAGAGAATTAATCTCCCATTTCTACAAGAAATGTTGTACAGGAAAGGCTACACAGCATGGTTGTGTTATTGGAAAAAGAACAGCCTGGTATCATCTTTGTAAATGAAAAAAAGCCCCTCATCAGCCTGCACAGAAATAGAAGTTCTTGGTACAGGGATGCCCAGCAGTTGAAGCTTACAATTAATCTACAAATTTGAGATAAGGGAAACAAATTTCTGTTACAAATCCTTTGGCAGCATGTATGGAAAAGAACAAACATTTGAATGGCAATCACCTCTAATCAGGCACCTACAGAGGACAATTAATATAAGGTAAAGCTGTGTTGTTGTGAGCCAGTGGCCAATTAGCCATCCAGCCAAACATGCCAGAGAGGTTCCAACACTTCTGAGCTGATATTTTCCAAAGTAGCAAAAGAAATACAGCAACTGGAATTGCAAGTGAAGCTGAGGTGTTGGAATAGCTTGCAATGTAGGGAAGTTTTTAATCATATGGCATGGTCTTGCAAAAGAAAGCTCAGGAGCAGGAATTGAGAGTATGAACTCTTAACATTTCTTCCTGGATTTGAAGTAACAACTGGAAAGCTGTGTATTTTTCATCTCAAAACAAGCACTCTCATGTTTTTGGCCTCCCTAGAAAACATTAGAGCTGAGATTTTAAATTAAGTCATGCAAACTTGAAGGGCACTTAGGAGGCATCAAGACCATCCTCTTGCCCTGGGGTGGTGTAACTGATCACTCCTCTGTCATTCCCAGCAGATGCTTGTCTCATTTCTGTTGAAAAACACAATTTTTGGAAGCTGCGCAAATGTGTCCAGGAAATCTCTTCCTTTGCTTTGCTGTATTTGCCACACAACAGTTCTCTCTTGATATTCACTCTTACTCTGCTTGTAATTTAAACCTTTTATTTCTTGTTCTTTTAATTGTGGCTTAGGGAAGCTTTGAATCCACTCCTCTTTTCTACCTTTAATGTGACTGCAAATTGTTATCAGGCTAACATACCTTATTCTTTTCTTCACTGACTTAATAATGCTGATTAATTAACCTGCTAGGTTATGGCTTCTTGATTTATCATTACACCTATATTTTCTCCACTTGGATCACAGCCTTGTGGAAGAAAGGTGACTCAAACTGGCATCACCTGAGGTCTTCCAAATGTACAGAGCAGAAGAATTTACTAATTTCTTCATTCATGTGTTATAGTATGTATTTGTTTATTGAGCATCTGAGTATAGCATTAAACATTCTCTATGCTGCCCAAACTTTTTCAGAACTTTTTGTAATTTCTCTGGCTCTTCCTGTAGGTCAGCATATTTGCAGAACATTCTGGTTTGATCTCCTCAAGGAGTTTTACAAGTTTACCCTTTTATTTTATCATTCAGGTCACTGAGAGTGCTACATAGTACATGGTCTAGACGACCTCTTTGATGACTTTTTTTTTTTCATAGTGAACCATTGACAAAGGTATGGGTTTTGACCAGTTTTGCACCCACTGTATTGTACTTTCACCAGCATCCAGTGGGATAGTGCATTGGGAATCAGGAACATGTGATAACTATTTAGATGTGCTTGAGAGTTCAATGAGTATAGATGTATTAATATGCATTTGGATTTTTTGACTGTTCAGTGAATGGATGCACATTTTTACTGGTGCAGCTGGTGCTTTTTAAAAGTGATGCATAGAAATTCACTTACTAATGAAAATTGCTAAGATATCATAAAGTAAAGAGATGGGTTATTGGGTTCAGAAAACCAAAACTGGCACTGAATCTAATTACCAAAGGGGAAGGTATGCTGCCGTGAATTTGATTGAGATTTTATGTAAATCCCGTCCAGCTAGTCCACTCCAGCCTTTCATTTACAAGTCTAATGGACAATAAGGATGTGCACTCTGCAGATTGTGGGTAAGCAGCAAAGCAGCTGCTCTGGTGAGCCACTAGCTCAAGTGAATGATAGACATCTTACAATTTCTGCCGTGGGTTTTGTCTGCAGTACCTGGCAGTGGGGATGATCAGAATACAGTGACCCAAAGCTTAGATTCATGGCATTAACTTCTGTGTACAACAGGGTTCTGAATACTACAGGCCTGTGCTACTTAACAGCACCCATTGTCAAAAAACCCCCACAAAAACGGCTGTAAGAATAAAAGTAAGGGTTGCTAGGCATCAATCACTCATCTTCAGGCACTTAGGAGTTTCCCAGGCTTCAAAGTAGCCTGCTGTCTGTTTCCAAGATGAGTTTATGAATGTGAGGTCTCTGCAGGCTGTAGTTCATTCTGGAGTTGAAGTGACATGAGGGTTTGTGTTCTTGAGCAAATCCAGCAGACAGCACAATGACCTCCTCTGCTTTCCGTGTTGCTCTTTCTGTGGCTCCCAAACCAAGGCATGGACAAGATGTTTTTTACTTTTTGGTGAAATTTCTTAAGTTAGGGGAATAATCTCACCTGTAACATGAGATTATGTTATGTTACATGATCAGAGCTCCAAGCAGTTTTAGCTCTGAGTTTGCCCTCCCAATCTAGGTACCTCACAGCAAACTCCTTGGAGCACTCAGCTAAGAATAGCTGGCTCTTACAGTAGGAAACGTGTACTAACTAAAAGAAAGGCTTAGTGTAAAGGATGTAACTATAATTTATGCCATAAGCTCTCCACATGTTTTTATGCACAGCTAGAAACCTCTTTGGCTTTTGCAAGCTTTCTCCCATTTCAGAATTAGCAGAATAAATTTCAGCTCTGTGCCCTGTCCCTACCCAGAGTCAGTTTAAACTCAGAGAATTTTATACACAGAAGGACAAGCCTCTGAAGGTGACATTTGACTCTGTATTCTCTGTAACATAGTTTATAATGTTGTATCATAAGAGTTAACTTAGAAGTTGTAAAAAATGAAAACAGGGAAAAAAGATGAGATTTACTCAGAGCTTCAGAGAGCGGTCAGGGCACTGTCTCTTGGGTTTTGAACTGCTTAAACTCCACCAGCTTCAGTGGATTCTGCTGATTTAGATCATGCAAGTGGCTGGGCTTAGATTGCACTAGTGGTGTTAAGGCATATTCAGGCAAACCCTTTATTCATCAGTTCTGTGATGAGCACTTCATGCACAGCATCTTCTTTATCATTCCTCCCCATAATTCGATGTTAACATTTTCCCTTTCCTTGGTCTTTAAGATGTAAATAATCATCTGATTAAATATCTCTTGAGAAGATTATGCTATGGATAGAGGACTGTCACTGCACCCCTCACAATCAATGTTTCACTTGTTTATGTGATATATGTACACCTGTGAGTAGTTGCCATTACCCTTGATTGCAGCGTGGGAGACTCCTAGCTTAAAACACAACCATGCAAAAATCTGTCTTTTTTAAATAGTGTCTTTTTGCAAATGTGAATGCAAGGAAATGCACTGACTGTAGATAAAGCAGCACTAATGCTGAGAAAAAAAAATATTATAACAGGAGCATAGCAGTCACTAAAACAGCTTTGCTCCCTCCATTGCTGCTATCATGAGCACTGTACCTTATACAGAACATTTAGCAGGAAAAAAAAAAAAAAAACAAAAAACCCTTGATTTTTTTCCTAGAAATAAAATTCCCACAATGTCTAATGCTAGGTACACACTGTGATTGGGTGAGGCATGAGATACCTTCACTTGTGGTCTTACCTGAGAATTTAATTCACACTGGCCCCTAGAAATGCTGCATGTGGGTTAACACCGAGCCAGGGAGCTCTACAGAGCAGAACAAAAAAAGGGCAATGGATCAAACATAGGGAAGTTTCCTACTAATGCAATGCAGGGAATAGCATTAGGTCCAGTGTTATTTAACATCCTCGTTAATGATCTGAAAGAGGAGAGTAAACAGCTGGTTAATGAAATTCACAGATGATACTAAATTGGAGACATTATAAATATCACTGAGGGCAGCGAAATAATAGAAAGGGAACTGAGATCAGAAACATGCCAAGGAAATAAGGAAAGGAATGTCAGCTGGGACAAATGTAAGGTAATTCCCAGGGGGAAAATGGGAACAGTTCTGCTGGAGGGGAGGGGAAGCAGGACAAGCAGGATCAGGCTGATTTCAAACACACCCCAATTCTGCAGCACAGCCCAAACCCCAGCAATCCACAGCAGCTTTGCCCTGCAAGCCCAGCCTTGGTGACCAGGGCTTCTGCACCACAGAGTGGGGAAGAGGCTGGAGTGTAACAGTGGGATTGCTCTCCTCTGGGAAATCCTCTCCTGGCTCTTACACTGGCTTTTAGACTGCTTCATGTTGCCACAGAGAGGCAAAACAGCTTTAGCAGGCTGAGAACTGGACCTGAAGGATGAAGAAGGATTATTTAAGATAGCACAAAGAAAGGCAGACCAGGAAGAGAAGACAGTAGGAGTGTTAAAAAAATATATATAATTAAAAATTGAAATTTCAGCCTGGATATGAGAGAAAAAGCTCCTAACTAATCTGCAGAATAGAATCCTGAGGAAAGTAGTGGAAGCCCTGTTGTTTAGGAGCTTTAGGCACAGAATGGGGGAAACATGGAAGGCACATCAGAGGAAACAGGCAAGGGTGTGGGCTATGTGTGTGTCCAGCTGATCTTCTTTAGTCTTATCAAAGCAAGATAAACATCTCTCCAATCTTACACTATCACAGAGTGCCTCACACAAATGTGTTGATTCTGGAGAATGTCTGTACATCTCAGTCACAGAGACATTTTTACCAAAATACCTTTGCTGCACTCTACTGAGATTTATTCAGTGAACTTACAAGTTTTCTTATCTGTGGCTGAATGGATGTCAGTCACGGTGAAGACTGAAAAAGAGGAAGAGCATTAAAGCTCTCCTTTGCCCTGTGTAGCTCTCCTTTTCAGCATGTGCATGTTCTTAGCTCTGCGCTGAGAACATTAAAACTGGTTAGCATGGATGTAAAAAATTTTACTACTGTAATTACAGCAAAAGGCTACCTGTCAGGAAAATAAATGCGAGTAATCAAACACAGCTACGAATCTGGCTTGGGACTGGGAGAGCCATTCAACCATGCTGCAAGGAGGCAGAGCTCCCAGTGACGTCAGGGGCTGATGCCAGAGCACAACTGGGCTGTGAACCAAAGCCACCACATCCCAACCAGGTACTCTGGAATTTAACTACAGCTGCCAGGCTGTGCAGCAATGGGAATTGAGGCCTGCATCTTGTCCTGCTCCCCTCTGACTATTTCCAAGTGGATTTAGAAAGGTAGATGGATATATATATACACACAGGTGTATATCAGAATGGAGAAAGGTTTTTGAAAAGGTGGTGAGGAAACATGAGTTATCTAGCAATACAGAGAACGTGGAAAATGCTAAATACAGATCTGACCAAGAGAGGTACCTCCCACTCCACAGTCTCACTTTGAGATGGCTTACCTGGACCTTCCAGAAAGCATAGATATAAAATCACAAATGAAACTTACGTGGTTTCTTTTGCCACCCCTGCTAGAGCCATTCACTTGGTTATAGCTGCAGCAAGTATGGTCTATATGTTCATGTAGGCATTTTCATTTTTTATCTGCATCTGAGCTTCCTGGAATTTGTACCAACTATATTATCTGTACCAGCAAGAAGAGGCCTGATGTAGAGCTTGGTGATGAAAACTAAAGCACTGTAATTGCCCTCCTTGGCTTTGGATTAGATCTTAATTTTATTTGTTAAGTTCTAGGGATTCAGTCCTGTGTAACTATTTTTTGTACTCCAAAAAATCAGACAGCAAAATCATAAACAATAGTTTCAGAAAACTGCCAATTTAATAATAATCTTGTTATAAAATAATACCTTGTTCTTATATTCCATTTTCATCTATAGATTTGAGTGCTTTAAAGATATAGTCTCCATTTTACAAATGGTAAACTGAATTTTTGAGCAGTGTAAGTAGTGTATCTGTCATTAGGGGAACACAATACAAGCTCTTAGAATCTCAAGTGCTGTGTTAATAAAAAGAACCATTCAAGATTAACAAAGAGCATCAGTTCATTTGTATCATTTTAATAATCCCTGAAGAAGTGCATTTCATATCTTGTGTATTTATCTGGGCAGGTGAGAGAGAGCAGGGAGAGCAGAGGATCAGTGTTTGCCCCACAGTGCCCCAGGATATCAGTCTTTGCCAGGGGCCAGCACACTGCTGTTGTGGTCAAAGCCTTTGTACAGGGGTGGAAACTCCTAGACAAGGCATGAAGAGGTAATCTAAAGACATTTTTGTGGTTAGAACCTCAGAGTTAAGTAAACGTCTAAATTCCCTCAGAAGTTATGAACCCAGATATCTGGAAGGATTTGGGTGTTGGTGATTCAGTGTTAGAAGTGAGGATGAAATTAATAGTGATGATTTCTCACCCTGTGCTCCAGCAAACTTGTATTCTGGGATCACTGCAGTTGTGCTAAAGAGAGCTTTGCCCAGAATCAGAGTTGCTGACACCCTCTATTAGAGCTACCTGGATAAAGAAAATCCCCTTCAGATCAATGGGGTTCTCCAGCCTGCTCAGAGCCCCTGAAGATTTATGAAGTGTGCCTTGAAAGGGAACTCCTGTGATGGCTGGATGCTGGCACCATGTCCCACAGTTTGACAGGATACTTGACATTCCTCAGGGGATTCCAGATAATTCCTCTGAATCTTGCTTTTTGGATGAAACCTGCTCTTAGTCATTTCTAAAAAAAAGTGGCCAAAACATTCCCAAGACACGTGTCTTTTACTGAAAATGGACTGTTTAATTCCTGTTCTGCTCCATCTGTGTCTGTGCTGTCTGAAAATTCTGTCTGTACCCAATATCCCACCTGAGTCCTTGATAGGTGCTCATGGTGAGCTGCTGCTCAAGTTTCTGAAATAGGTAAATGCCCTGTTGGTCCTGTAAGGCTTTTGGAGCCCATCAGAGAGTGAGGCATTTGCAGAAGTCTCCTTCACTCTTACATTTCCCTATTTTCCTACTCAGTTTTGAATACTTGAAAGCACCTGGGCTGGAATGGTGCAAATAAATGACATCTGATCCTAAAAGCTGGAAAACATTAAGTTCACTTGAGAGGAACAAATTTCCTGCAGTGTTCAGGGGAACTCCTCATGATGTTCAATAGAAGTCCCCATAACTCCTGGAGTTGTTGGAGGCACTCAAACACTTTTCCTGTAGTTGGGGGTTGAGATGAGGGTTACAGGAAGCGTTTTGAACTCAGAAATGATTTTGACAAGGTAGTCAAAATGTTCCACCTCGAAACCTTGGGCTTATTACTGAGAAATAAAGAATTTCTTCGTCCATTGTGTTTCTTACAAGAAGAAATAAAGAATTTCTTCTTTTTTCTTTGCCCTGCTGCTAACTCTGATCAGTTGCTTCCCTGCTACCTCTACCTTGCCTTTCATGTGTGCAGGGAGCTGTTTGCAAAGCAGTCCTGCACCAAACAATTTTACTTTTCGGTCTATATTGCAGTAAACATATTTATAAATCAGAATTTTAACTTAAAGTAAAAGTAGGATTTTATGACTAAATCATTATTGTATAGCATCAGAAAAATAAATCAGTCACTTGTATCCTAAGTGGAAAGTGAAGATTTATAAATCAAAGTATTTTATTTAGGAATTTCTCAGGGTGATTTGTAAATCTGCTGTAGAATTTGTAAATCCAGATTGGGGTATGTAAATCCATTTCATGACTTATAAAGCAGTTGAATGCTTTAGCTAAATCTAATGTTTAAAATAATGATTTCTGAATCAAAACTTTTTTGCTAAAGATTTACTGGTGAGTTTTATAAATCAGAGGCAAGATATATAACTCAAACTGTGAGAAGTGCAGATTTATAAATCCAACTTGTAAATCAACAGAAAAAACATCATGTTTTACACTAAATAATATTTTACAAATGGCACCTCATACATCATGCAATTGCCACAAATCTTCTGCATGGGAGTCAGGGTACATAATGTGTGACTGAATCAAAAAGAAAAACTGTGGGAGAAGGCAGCACAGTGGGTTAAATGCTGGGCTTGAGCCCTCCAGGGCTTGGCTGGTGCTACCTGCCAGCCAGGATCAGTGGTGTGACCTAGTCAGTAGTGGACATTTGTCCAAATCAATACACCATGGCATAACTCATAACCTTGGCAATTGCAGCAGAGGGGAGGCCCCACACAGGAGTAACAGGGGTGTTGTAGATCATGATTGAAAAGCATTGGCAGAGTTATGTAGGGAACCTTATGCAGCACCTGTCTGCAATGCACCTGTTATAGCAGGCTGTCCCTTCTAAAGGAGCCAAAATCCACAAGAAAAAAAAAAAAAAAAACAACCAAAAAAACCCCCAGCCCTAAAACCCCCTCAAACCAAAAAGGCTTAACCCCATAATCTAACAGACCTTTCCACTAGTGTAATGACCAGATGAGGGAAAAAAAAAAAGAAAAAAGTTATATTCTAGGTGTGTATGCAGACATCATTAAAAGGATTTAGGAAAAAAAATCCTCACTTTTCACTTCATAATTTTCAAAGCATTTTTTATTCCCACAGCAGAGCTTAGGTCTAGAGGCAAATATTAGAAAATAATGCTGGTCTACAGCTTCTGTGGGAGCTTCACATCTGAGTGACAGGAAATTCTAATGCTGATTAGCATTAGAGGTGGTGGGTTTGCATTTCCACAGCTGTGGAAAACTAGGTTTTTTTCCCCTTACCACTTATTTGGAACCAAAAATGTGCCTTAGATGGGCAGCTGCCATTGTGGTGCATTCCCTTTTCTTCCACCTTCCACCTTCATGGCTCACATGCAGCTGCAGATGTTGGATGTGGGGTTTGCTGTCCCACACCTGCCTCTTCTGGAGCCTTTTCAGCAGGACAGGCAGAGCTGTGGTGGCTTCCAGGAGCTCAGGCACTCCCAACCAGGATGCAGCTGCAGGTCTCCTGCATGGACACTGGGCTCTCCTGCCTTCTTTAGTGGGCAAATGCACCTGAGAGGGAAGAACTGAGGGTTGGTATCCAAGTCAGACAACTATTTGTTCCAGAGAAAAAATGATAGAGGGAGAAGGTATAGCTGTCCTTGCTTCTGACAGTGTTTTTCACCTGGGAACAGGTTCCTGTCACCCACCTGCGAGTGAAAAATATCTTGTGTCAAAATATTTTTTTTTTTAAATTCCACTCTTGGGAGGTTAAAAAATTAACCAGGAATATCAAGCTGAGATTTGTAGATGAGTGCCACTAATTTTTATAACAGAGTCCTTAACTGGCTATTTTTCACAATTCACTTCAGGAATACAAGGAGCTCTTTCTTTATATTCCCTAATTAAAAAGTTGAGTTAAAATAGATTTGAAATTGAGAGTGCATTTTTGATAACTTGGGGGTAAAAGAAAAAAAAGGAGAGTATTGTAATTATCCCTAAAACAACAAAATTCAATAGACACAAAGAAACTAAAAAGAAAGGCAAACATGTTAAAGTAGGGAAATACCTAATTAAGCCAAGTGATCAACCTTCACTGTGCCCAGTAGTGATGCCATACAATAATTATATAGTGATACATTTCTTTGTCCACTGGAACTGATTTCTGATGCTTTGGATTTTATATTTCTGCCTCCCTGTGCAGCATCACTACATGACAGGGGCTGAGGATGTGCAGAGGGAGGAGGAGTGAGCCGGGATGTGGAGGGCGGCTTTGAGGGGAGCAGCAGGCAGGAGCGAGGGCAGGAAGGGAGGAGGAAGAGTCATTTAGGGACAAAGGAGTCTAAGGGACAATTGTACATAACAGAGCGAAACCAGGGCTGGGCAAGTTGGCTTTTTGAGGCTTTTTTTAACATTTTCAGCAACAGAGAGGAGCTGGGCTTCTGGATTGCTTTAAAGCCTGAGCGCAGAGTGAGTGAGCAGCAGTGGGACCAGGGGCCCATGGCTGGGGTAGGAATGCCTCAGACAGGTTTGTTCACCAGGGGAGGTTTCTGCAGAGCTGCACCAAGAGCCATAAAGTCCCTTTGCCTGATTTGTTTCTTCCTGTGTCCTTGCCTCAGAGCCATCATCTGTTCGGCTGCAGCCCCCCACGGAGCCAGAGCTGCCTTCCAAGGGCCACGCAGCCACACAGACTCTGTCTGGGGGCCAAGCCTTCCACAGGGAGAGCCCTGCCACGTGAATCAGAGATTTCTTATGCGTCCACTTGATACAATTATTAAGACTGTGCCATCAAAATTAGGCCCTGAGTGGACATTCCCATAGCTTGTTACACAATTAAACAGGACAACCTTTGCTAGATTCCTCAGTAAGCAGAGCCTCAAAACAGTCCACAGCAAAGTGTAACTACCTGGGATGTTCTGAGACTTTTTGATGCTGCTGTTAAAGCAGCACCACCTTTGAGCAAATGGAAGGCAGATAGTGTGTTAAAATGCTAAAATATTTTTAATTTTGGGTGGGTTTTTTGGATTTTTTTTTTGGTTTTTTTTTCTGTTTATCAAAGCATTCCTGGACAAATCATTCCAAGTTATAAACTAGGACAGTTTTCAAACATTACAGAAAGGTCATCCCTCACTGTTAAGTGCTTAAGCTTATCTATAAAGCCTTCAACTGCATTTTTTAGTTTCCTATCTCCCTTTGGATTTATAGTCCAGCAGAGATATAACCTTTTTTCCCCCCTTCCAATACTTGCATTTCTTTAATAACAAAGTTGTCTTGCAATTTTTCTCTTGTAAATGGTAGAGAAATGTTTTTGTTTTATCTTCTCATATTCCAAATAGGCTTTGAGTGAGTTGCAGTCAGTCCCTCAGAGAAAAACCTCTGACTGAATTTCTTCCTTGGGAAACAATGTAAAACTGTGTGGGCCTGCAACTGACCTGGCAGTTGTCTAAATACATTAGGATAAACTGCTTTAAAAGGCAAGGTTGTGTCTGATTCCTCTGAAGTGGTTGCACTTTCCTCAGCCAGCCTTCCCTGTTCTCCAGCAAGGTCTGGAATCCAGGGGCAATGCTCAGAAAAATCTGGGCTTTATTCCAGGAGGAATAACAAAGAAGCAGAAACTTAAGTGGTTTTGAATGCAAAGAGCCCCATTCAAAGATTACAAATATTACTCTACTATTTGTCAGGGATTTTTGTCTTACAGAATTTTGGTTCTCAGTAGGAGACAGTTGAGTGGCAATAAAGTCACATCCCATAAGTTGTATGGCAAGATTTGGGAAGCCTTGTGTTGAAAGTGGAGCTGTGCCTTATGTCACCATGGGGAATTTCTGATAGCACCACCTCACCAGCTCATGGAGAGTGGAATCCTGAGCTAGATATGGCAGTAAGAAAGGAGAGCATGGGAGGGTCACACTGGGGAAGGCAAGCATCATCAGGAAACCCAAGTCATGATCCTAATGTGAAACTAAGCACCTCAGTGGGGTGTGCTTCAGTGGCTGCAGTCACCAGAAGAAACTAAGAACCTTTCCCTTGCACCAAAAGTCACATCTCAGACAGCCCAAGTGCAGTTGTATGGTTGCCTGATTTACAGGCACGTTTACCAGAGCTAATTACAGTTTTCATACCCTGGTGATTTGCTTCCAAATCACAGAAATTGGTTTAACAATTCCACCAGCCCCTCTTCTTCTGGAGGTGTATTCTGAAGTAAAAAAGATGTAGAGGTAGATTAGATGACAGTTGCTTTCCAGTTGTATGGAAATATAATGTCATATCAATCCCCACATCTTCTGGTTATACATGATGATATTGCTATTCATATAAGGAATATATTCCTTCAGTTATAAGGAAAAACTGAAGTTTCCCCATGAAAATGCATAAATGCTACTTCAGCCTTGCACGTGGAAGAATGCATCATATAAATTACAAGCATTGTATCCAATTTATTCAAAACCATGTTACACAGAGGTTGAGTGGCAAGACTGGCTATTCAAGCCCAAAATGTTGGATTTTAAATAGGACTTTTGGTCACCTTGCAGCTCAGAATTCCCAGCAGTGACAACACCATGAGAATGAGTTACCAAACCATGGTGTCAATGCCAGAAGGAGCAGGAACTCTTCCTCTTGGGTCCCCATTATGGGACCTTCAGCATGATGACAGCACAATATTTCTATGGTGCATAGCTCAGCATGGCAGTGGCACAGGAGAGGGCACCACCCTGCAGGGTATAAAGGACAGAAAATCCATAAAAGCTGGTATCTGTCCTGCTCCAGAAGAAGCCATGTCACCTTGTGGCACAGCAGACACAGCTGATGGCAGGAGACTGTGTCACTTTTCCAGCTCTACATTGCTGCCCTCATGTCCTGGTGCAGCCCTGGACACAGCTTTGCTGTTTGCATGATGTCACCAGCACTGGCACAGAGAGGGGTGTGAAATCTGATTTCTTTCATAATCTCTAGAATGTAATGATGCAGAGTCTGCTCAAGTACCAGCTCAGATTTCCCAGCTGTGGTTGGTGGTAATACTGATGCTAATGATGAGCAGTAATAAGCAGTACTGATACTTAAACTCTTGCTAACATCTTTAGTCATCTTCCTGACCTTTTCCCCTTTCCTGGCTTGCAATATTCATTTAAAAGGAATATATCATTATATAATCATGGAAGATGACTTTCCTTGTGTTTGCACTTTTTCATACTATAACAGAACCAAATTTTTTCCTTTTTCTTTTTTTTTTTTTGGCAGTAAATGGATTTGCAAACTTTTCGTATCAGAGATTTAATAAAAAAATATTCATCATCTGCTTGAAGCTTTTGTGTGCAAGCACTTCTCATCAAGTCTTTCTTCATTTATAACAAACATAACTCATAAACTTTGTCTGAAAAGGGAAAGTAGTTTTTCTTCTGCTAGTAATTCTTATATTTCAGTGTTAGAAAAAGGGAAAAAGAAACCTGGGAAAACAAGGAACTGTAAATGCTGCCATTCTTTTTGCAACCATTTCTTCATCCAAATTTTAGGAATGATTTCTACCTTGTAAGGTCTGGCTTTCAAGCTAGTAATTCAAATGAAAGGCACTTCCTCAGAGAGCAATGGCTGGTAACTGCTAAAGTGCTGTATGGGTTTCTAATGCCATTACCCTCAGAGGTAAAGGGAAAGTCTGGTTATTCTGGGTTGCAGTCTCCTAATGTGTGTCTTCTGTCTTTGCTTGACAACTTAAATGTCCCTAGCTCCCATTGCAGGGTGATTTTTAGCATAAGTACCTGCTTTGATCCATGTTGCAGTGTGTTCCTTGCTGCTTGAGAGGCAGGAGTTAACCTGGGTGTACAGAGACAGAGGCTTGAGTGACAATCCACTCAGAGATTATAGCCCAGAAAACAGTGCAACACAAGACCAAAGGATGTGCTATTCTACCAGGGAGGAAAAAAACAAAACTCTTATGTGAGATTGGCAGAAGACTGACCCACAAAGCCATCTACCTCAGGAAAAAGATCTTTGTGTTAAAATTTTTAGATAAGTACATAAGTGTATATGATGTCATTTTGGCTCAAAAGTCATCAGAGGAAGCTTTTTTTAATTTAAGGATCTATCTTGTATTTTTTAAGTTTTTGGGGTGACATCCCTAGGGATGTCTTGGTTATTGATGAAAGGTAAAATAATGCTAAAGCAAACAGAGAAAATGATACCTCTTGTGTTCTCCACCAAAGAAACACAGCAGGATGCAAAAGAAGGGAGGGTCCTGTTCCTTTCCTGGCATTTCCAACATGCTTTTGAATCCAAGGGCCTTGGAAGACCTGAAACTTCTCTCTCAGCTAGTCAGAGTTCTTTCAGACTGACACAAACTCTGGATGTATTTTACTTGTTAAAATATGCAGAGCAGGGTCCCACACTAAACAACTTTCTCCATCTTTTTGTTACCTTTTTTCAAGCATTTTCTCCTGTGTATCATATGCACAACATGAAGCTAATTTTTCCAAGGAAGGGAGTGCTTTAGGAGGCATTGCCTCTGCTTGGATTCACCCCACACAAGGCAGGAGGTGTGCAGTGCCCTCCTGGCACATTTACACATCCCCTGGGGTCAGATTCCAGGCTGGAGGGATCTGTGGGGCTGGGAAGCCAAACCCCTTGTTCCACACAGGCCACAGTGAAAACCAGAGCTTCTGGCTGAAGGTTTGCTTGTCTGCCTGTGCAGATATAAAATGAAATCTCCGTGGATGGAGGTTCTGCATCCTCTCTAGGAAAACTGTCCCTGTGTGTAAATAGCCTAATAGCCTTGCTGTGACTTTTTTGTGACCATTGCTTCTTGTTCTTTTGCTGAGACAAATCCCCAAATCCCTCCTCTAACCTTGCCTTAGCTGGTATAAAACAGCAGTTACAGTATCCCAAAACTCTCCTTCTCTCCTTCTCCAGGGTGAACCAATTTAGTAGCCTCAAATTCTCCTCTCATGTCTCCAAACCACTGGAATCTCCATTGCAACTGAAGTTTCACTACATCTGTAGCTATGAAATTAGTAATTTTTTCATTAAGATGACTGGCCTGTGGGATACTTGTAGCTCCAAATAAATACACAACCATGTTTTTTTCTCTTTCATAAAATTATCCAAAAGCATTTGTGTAATAAGGATGCTAAAATTATCTTGATTATACTTGTTTATATCAATTCTCATCAGACATGATAAATATTAATGTAAGAATGAGTGTTAAGTAAATTGAGATGATCACAAAACAGCACTTTAAAACAGCATTATCATCCAGTGGATCACCCTGTTTACAAAGGATGGCAATAAAATGTATCAGTTGACCTCATAATTTGCTTTCATTTGTCTGTATTCCTTATGAAGCTTGGAAACTGATATGAAATGTGGAATCAAGGCTTTGATTTATTAAGGTAGAATGGGTTCAACAAGTGCTATACAGACCACTTGATTCTGATAGTTAAATTTTGTTTGTGTGAGACTCTCCAGGACAGCATGTGGCACTCTGCTAACAATGTGTGTTTTCTGATTTTAACAAGACAGTCAGGGAAAACAGAGATGAGGGAAACTGACAATTAGAAGGAGTTTAATGTGAAAAAAAAATCCAACAAACCAACAAACCCAAAAGGAGGTTGTACAGAATTACAGCAGTAAGAGCTGTCTGAGTAACATCAGCTGATCTGGCAAGATCTTCCCAAGGAAAGAAAGGGAGCTTAGTAATTTAAGGGAGGCAGTGAGTGAATGTGGATGGGTCTGCTTGCTCCATGAACTGACCCTTGGTGACACAGCTGCTGAGGCTCAAGTAAGGACTTTGTGTGTGTGCACTGTAGTTATGTTTCTCTCCTGTTTGTTTTGCTGTTGGGTAGGTGTTTATTTTTTGTTTGTTTGTTGTTTTTTTTTTTTATTTCCTTCCTTGCCTGTGGATTGTATGCAGTCAAGTTAAACCTTGTTTAACCGTGCTCTGAGAGGTGCCTCACTCGATCTCTTGAGAGGCTGAGCCTAAACATGGGGATATTGCAGAGTCCCAGGGTTTGTGCCCCTGGGCTGCAGAGAGGGCTGGGGCAGCTGCAGCCTCGGTGCTGAATGGGGTGTAACCCCCAGTGCCCACTGAGCTGGCTGTGCTGCTGACACAGGGACACCCAGACACAGACCTGGAGCTGGCTGTGCAGGAAAGGTGCCTGTGGTTAGACAGAACTTTGGCAGGGCCTTTGAGCCTGCGTGTGCTGCAGTGGGGAGTGCTGCAGTGGGGAGTGCTGTGCATGCATGTTCTATTCCTCTGGGGAAATGGTTTTTCCCCCAGAGACCCCCTAAAGCTGTAACCTCTTAGTTTAACCCTACCTTTCCCCTATCTCTGACCAATTGGCTCATTGCCAGCTATCTGTGCTGGGACAGAGAGTCTAGATAAACCCCTCCTCTTCCTTGTTCACCCTCTTTGCCCCTGGGACTCCCTTCAGGAATAAAGCCTTGGAATAATCCCCTGAGGTAAGGGGCTCTTTTGAATCTTTTACCCTATCCTCCTGAAGTATATCTCCCCAAAGCTCCCCAGGAACTGAGCCAGCACAGAAGTACAGGGGGGAGAGCAGGGGGGTAGTGCTTCAGATGCAAGGCTGGCACCAGTGCATGCAGCTCGTGGCATCTTTCTGCTTGCACAAACCCCTGTACAAGTGCAGCAGCAGAGAAGCTTCAGTGTTTCTTTCATGTGCTTTTTCTCTGCTGTTTTTTTTTTTTTTTTCTTTCTTCATTTCCTTGCAATCACTGATAGGTTTTCTGGGCCATGCCCAGATGATTAACTGCAGTTTAGCTCAAGGCTTCATAAAATGTGGCTTTCAAATGAGTTAGTGATAGATGAGTTACATCGGAGTGGTGTATGCAGAGCTAGGAATGACAGCTCTTGCTACTACTAAAGAGAGCTGGAAATTTCTAATTTAGAGAGATTTAATTTAAGGGATTGTGTTTATTGCCCTGGCTGTGGGAAGCATGTTTCTTGTTCCATCATCCTGTATCAGTCAGGCTACTTCCCCTGGAAGTTGGTAGCCAAAGTGCTGATTGATAATGAGGGAGGACAGGTGCTATTGTGTGAGAGCAGGCAAACAAGTGCTGCTGAGATGAGGGCCCTGGGGATGCTCCCAGGGCAGCCAGAGCTCCCCAGGGGTGCTGTGCTTCTCAGCTTCCTCCTGTGTGTGACACCAGCAGCCTGGACTTGGAGAGTCATACTATAGGTAGTATGGAAAACACTTCTAAAATGAATTTTTAATGAACATTGAGTATTTACCTGATTTCTTTTTCTTGTGTGGTTCTCTTCCTTAATCCCTGCCCTGACTGGTGATAGTATTTCTGTGTAGCAATGAGTAGCACAGACATCTTGGCAAAATTGATAACTGCCTGGATATGCTGGGAGGTGAACAGGATGTGAAACCCTTCTAATTTTGGAAGGAAAAGATAATCATTGTGGTAGATGTGGTAGATGAAGAAATGGCACAACTCTTTATGCATGAAAAAAATCCAGAAGGGTTTGAATTTCCCCATGTCAGAAGTTTGATGACAATATTGTATTTTTTTAAAAAAAAATTCCTCATTGGACATATTCAGGCTTGTTGGGTTTTGTTCTAGTCTCTTTTAAAACATGCTAATTGTAATAATGTTAGTATCAGCTTAAATTGTTGCTGATTGTTTTTTATGTATGTTTGTGGGTTTATGATCATGAGGAATACCTGTCCCATAAACTCTCCATGGTCTGATACTGAATTAACCTGGTCAAAATTTTGTGGAAAAATGATTGAAGTGAGGATTCAAAATTATTTCTTAGTGAATTCAAAGCACTTGATGTCTTTTTTTTTTTTTTTTTTTTTACCTTAGACTGTAAAAACAAGGCCAGTTATGCTGTTAGCTGGACTTTGAAAATGCAAATAATTATGTAATTAAGAATGTGCTTCAGTCCCATTACACTATCCATAAAATTCCACAATCTTAAAAACAACATGTTTTAAAATATTTTACTAAATATAATTCATGTAACTGAATTTTATAGCCTACCAAGTTGTGCAATTAAATAGTACATGACTATTTCTTACAATTAAAGATTGCAAGGATCTTCCTACATACAATATGATATATTTAACAACTTTTTATGCTAAACAGTTGATATAGTTAATGTTGTAGTCACTTAATTCAATTTTAATTAGCCAAACACTAGTTTGAAAATGTGAGCTTTTCATTAACTGACATTGCTCATATTTTTGCTGCTTGTTTTCCCTGTAGTTCTTTCAAATTATGTATGTATAATGTGTTAACGTTCATGAAATGCATTTATCATTGAAGGCAATGCCAAAATTAGTGCAGAGTGAAGAGAAATATACTTGTGTGTTTTTTGACAAGTGTAGCTTGAGCCTGAGATGATTGAAAAAAAATTAAAAAACAATTTCTAAGTATTAACCAAGTACCTATACTGCAGAAAACTCTTTTGTTTTGGTTTTATCTTGGGCCTTTTGACAATCACAGGTGTCCAGGCTGAGATTCTGTCACTGAGTAGCCTTGAAATACATAGAAACCAGGAAAACTCTGTGGAAAGGGATTTACACCCTGAGCATGGATTCAGGAGAAGCATTTCATGAGGGACGGTTTCTAAAGGACTTCTATAATTTATTGTTTGATCCTGAATTATAAAACTGGGAAAAGGTGATATTAATTTGACTTTGTTATAATACTTGCTTTGCACTGTTAATCCTACTATCTATATAGCTGGGGAAAAGATACCAGCTGGTTATAGGCTAGAAATTACCATATTAATGTTTTATTTGTGTGGGAATATAGTTGTGTTAATTAATGTTTTGATGTGGTTACCAGCACTTAGTGGTCTCTGAACGTCCCCTGCTGACTTAGGGAAATTAGAAATATTCAGGTATGAATGTGGTGGGGGCAGTTATAGCATCTCTGCCCAAGTACTCTGGGGGGAATCCCACTTTATGAAGGGTGGTGGTGGTGTGGACTTGTGCCATCAGGGAGAAACCTTCTGGTGAAGAGTGGTTGGGGAAAAGGAAATGTGGGAGGTGTTATGCAGAAAGAGGGGATTTCAGCTGGTGTGCAGCTTGGCTCCAGCCAGGGCTGGCTGTCTCTCAGCACTGATGAGAATTACCTCGCTACATGAGAAGATCTCTAGGTGCCTGTCTTGCTGCAGAAGTGTATTTACTACTCACAGTCTAAAAGATACTTCTTTTTGGCTAGTCACAACTGGTTCAAATTTTTGTTTCTTAAAACTGTGGGGGCTTCTTTTTTTCTTTTTTTTTTTTTTATGAGACGATCAGAGTAGGGACAGAAGCCCCCAAAATACAATGAAGGGACATGTATGAACAAAATGAACTGTTAGTCTTGATGCTTCAACTTATACCCTTTACTTTATTCTAGCTCGTTCCTTCCTTCCTTCTGCAAAAAATTGTCTTTTAATAGAAATATTTTAATTCAACAGACAGACATTATGTTTTTGCCATTGATATCTCTCCTGCTCTCAGTCTGCAGATCTGAAAGAGTTAAATGTACCAGCACTCTGTAACCTAGATAAAAAATATGCATTTTAATTTCTAATAAAAAAAAATCAAGCAGGTATGAATAGCAATAAAATTACTCAAAATGTTTAAATTGAAGGAAAACAATTGAAAATGGATTTAGAAATATAATGTTTAGTTAAGCAAGCTATAATGTTCTGTTATTTTAATCAGTATTGTGAAGCAATTTAAACTATGCTGGAAGAGAATTCTTACGTTTTAACATTTAATTCTCTCCCTCCCCCAAAGAGTCACCAAAAATTCCTTAATGTTTCAGTCATTTTCTATAGACCTTGGCAATAGCAGCCTCTTCGTGCAAAGGTTTTCAGTTTTTTGATCTGTTTGCTGGCTGGCCCTGGTACAGCCAGCCCTGGACAGAGCAGCCAAATGGACCTCCAGGCTGTCACATGAACAAACAAGATGCTTTACATAAGACCTGGAACAACAAATAAACGCAAAATCCACTACCAGAATTAGCATCCAGAGAGAGATGCAGAGTGTTGGCTGTTCAGGAGGAGCCTTGATTCAGCATTTCCCCTGTCCCTGCCTGCCTTGGAGGGGTAATTGGGGTGCATTGCTGTGCAGGGAACAAAGGCTGTGAAGCCTCAGCTCTGCTGGCTCTGCTGCTGTGCAGACACCTGCAGAAAGATCAGGGCTTGAGAAGAAGGGGAAGAGGAGAACTGGCAATTTCTCGAGCCCCCTCCAGCCCTGGTTCTCAGCCCTGACCAGCTGACAGTTCAGTGCAGACACTCTCTTCTGCATAACCTCGGGATGTTTAAGTGTGTGAATTGGTTCAGAGGGACCCCTTGGCTTTAGATGCTTATTTGGAAAATATGTAGGCACATTTCCAGCCATAATTCTGATTTTTTGGTGATGTTTCTTGATTCTTCCACCCGCAGTGAGTGAAGTAGGTCTTGCCAGTTGCCTTGTGCAGCTTCTTCATGAGCGACTTTAACAAAACTTGTCTCTTGGACCTCCACCTTTTTCCACAACAGAAAGGCTTGACACAACTGGCTGTACCTCTCTGAGGACAGCGTAAAACTCCTGACTTTTTAGCACAAATGTTTGCACTCTTCCCTCGAGAGGAGAAAAGAAGTATTTGCTCATGTAGATTTAGAGGTTTATCGTCTCTGTCTCTTTCATAGAGCCTCAGGTCTTGGAGGAGCCGGGGTGTCTGTGCCCAGCCAGTCTGGGGACACTGCTCTGGCATGGGCACTGGGTTTGTCTTGCCCACGGGCCCTTCTGGAGGAGCTGCTGCCTGTGCCAGCTTGTGTCCAGCAGCTGCTGTGTGTGCTGAGGGCCAGGAGGCCGTGCTGGCCCCAGGGACTGCTGTGCACAGCGCTCTCCCCTCCGTGGCCTCCTCCTCCTCCCTCCATATGGGACTGTGGGCAAAGATGCCTCCCATGCTGACCCCAGCTTTACCCCACAATTGTTTCTGTCTGTTCATTTAAATTCCAAAAGAAGTGCAGAGAAAAGAGAAGATGCTGCCCTGTGTCTGTGGAGCACCAGCCTTGGCTTTGCTTGGGTCCTGTGGTACTGCTCCAAAAGGATTCCTCAGGAGAGAAGCCACACTGGTGATAAATCACCGTGCCCAAGGCTGCTGGAGAAGGAAAGAGGGGGAGAAAGGAAGCACTTTGCCCTGCCTTTTATTTTCAGGGTGGCTGCATTTGTGGGATGAGAGCTGTGGGTTGCACAGGGACGTTTCTCCCCTCAGTCACCCAATTCTCCTACCAGGGAACTTCACCCTGCGGACACTTGCAAACAGCACACGGGGACACCTCGGTGCTCCTCCTGCTGCCCCTGCCACCTCTGAACAAGCTTTTTTAGTGCCCAGAATGTGTTTATTAAAGAGGATCTGGGCTGGAGAATAGGTACTAAATCTCTGCAATGTGCTGAATTCCCGTTCTGTGAGACTCCAGTGCAGGCACTGAACTGAGGGGAGGCGGGTGAACTTAAATTAACCCAGGAGAGGAGGGTGAATGCCGCTTTCAAGCAGCAGATGCTGCAGCACCAAATAAGCATATTGCACAATAAATAGCAGTCATGGCTTTAATTAGGAATTCAATTGAAGTTGGAAACCACTTGCCTACAGTAAAATTGTCCTATTTAACATTTCTATCAACATATTTTTTTATCATTGGCATTGTTGCTTTTAATTTAACTTTCAATTTTAACTTTCAATGTAAGAGATAAAATCTTTTTCAAACACTGCATTAATAGTTCTTTCCCATGCATCTATCTTGATCTTGTATTTAAATCACAGACACTGAACAAATTGGAGAGCTCAGGGCAAAAAAAATAGACACGTCTTTCAACTAACTGTCCAAAATCTGGAATACCTGTGCTTTTGGATCACTAGATCTATTTGGAGCTCCAGGAATGTGTGCTTAGCACACACACTAATACAAAATGCTCTCCCTGAAAGCTCTTTTCTGGTGGATTGGAAAGCAGTTGAAAGGTGACAACCTGTCAATATGTGACTCAGAATTAGAAGAATACTGGCTTCAATTCCAAACAGCAAATACAAGCTAACTTTAGGTATTGAGCTTCCTAAAATGTGAGAGTTCAAGGAGGAAAAACTGTGCTTGCTTTATTACACCAGCGTGCTTGTAGTTTATCTACTGCAGTTGTAATTGCTGGTTAGCTTGGAGGATTAGCTATTTATTGTGCTGGCAGACTGGAGAAGGCTCTCTGTGTTTTTAGCTGGGGATCTGTGCATGATAGGTGATTCCTGGTGCCCACAGAGGCACTTTGTGTGTGAGAGGGGGCAGATGACCTGCCAGTGGGAATCTCTGGATCTGTCCATGGAAAGGTTGAAGTGGGAGGGACTAAGCAATGTCCCCTCCCTGCACCTTCTCACTCCCAAACCCACTATGTACTTGCTGGCAAATAAATGCATATCAATTTTGTAAGTATACCTCTAAAATAATCATAAAGCCTTTCCTATCAGAATGGTGCCACAGCTTTGACATGTGGAAATATTACAAGGAAGAACTTCTGAAGCACTTGAAGGTAAAAAAGGCAAACAGTCTTATGGAGTCAGTCAATCCTCA
Organism: Phylloscopus collybita; assembly: GCA_027886175.1. NCBI lineage: Eukaryota > Metazoa > Chordata > Aves > Passeriformes > Phylloscopidae > Phylloscopus > Phylloscopus collybita. Next base: position 11,650,827 of record JAJNNQ010000008.1, on the reverse strand, counting down.
CAGCACAGAAGAGACTAACTTCTGCTAGCCCCAAATTCCTTGTTATTTCACTCAGAGAAATTCTTTCATGGTACAAGACCAGGATTTGCAGCAATCCTGGGAATGTGAGCAGGAGACACCAATCAAACTTCTGTGAGAATTTAACACCTACACTAATACCAGTGTTAATACCTTTATCCTCCCATCAGATGTGGGCAGTCTGTACTGTAACAGAGCGAAGAGGAAAACCAAACCAAACCCACTAAACTCTGCAAAGGAGTTTTGCCCTTCTCCAGATCTATCTAACTGTGCAGAGTAGGGGGCTGTAGCTGGGTCTTGTTAGCTGTGTTGAAATTTCAGGCTAATATAAGTATGCTAAATTGTAGACATTCATTTATTCCTAATCAGGTTAGGAAATAACTTTCCAAAGCCTAGATTATGCAAGCACTGGTTTTGCTAAGCTGAAAGTCATCCATGCAAATTGTTCAAAGCTGCCCTGGGAAAAATGATATATTAGTAAATATATTAAAATTATATTTAGTAAATATATATTAAAAAAGAAAAAAGTGGGATTGAAGAACCTGCCTGATAGTGTGAGTTCAACTATTGTTGAAAAAATACAGCAAGATAAAAAAAAAGGAGCAAAAAGTTCTTCCTGGTCTAATAGACTCTGAATTTTTTTACTAACTTATGGGCAATTAGCCTTCAGGAGGCAGCTTCTCTATCCAAAGCCTGACAAACAATACTCCTCAAGCTTTCTTAAACTCTAATGCAGCTTGAATTTACTTGTCAGAAGTGGAGAAAGTAGTGGTTTTCCAAATCTGTGTAATTTCAAGCAATGAGTCATAATCAATAAACTATTCCCAGAATTATAGTTAGGAAAGGAATAAAAACAAAGTGAAATCACACAGGAAGTAAGGAAATAACTTTAAAAATAAATTTAGCTGACAGGATATTGGCTACTGATACTCTATCCACTTATTTAGGTAAATAATGGGTGGAGTTTGGTTTGGTTTAAGTAAGTATAAATTATTTTCCAATGGAAGGAAACATTGGTTTGGTTTGGTTTTGTGTGTTGTGAGTTGTTTTTTTTTTTTTCCATTTGAGATTTACCTTTTGAGGTGATTAATTTTTCTGCAATTTCTTTTGAAAACAAAAAAATTCTGATTTCATGTTTTGCCAAAGGAATGTTTTCCCAGAGAAACTGTTCTCTTTCTTTGTGGAAGCAATGTGGAAAAAAAAAAAGTACTTGAAGACATTTATGGAGAAAGTAATTTCTGGAGGGGTTCCTGAGCTTCATTTTGTGAGTTTTTGCAAGGTACTTTGAGATTTAGATGCTGCAATGTGTTTGTTTTTTAGTGACTGAGGTTTTTTGCATAACTGGAATCAATTCCTCTGCAAGGCACATGCACAGACTAAGAGATGGCTGTGGTGAGATGGTGAATGGGGAGAAACCTGAGCAGAGTATGGGACAAATGCTGCTAAAATGTACATGATACATATAGTCTTGCAAATAAAACCAATTCAAATTCAATTCCTGAATGACATCAGTCACACAGGTTAGAATCAGTGGATATTCCCTTTCCCAGTCCCTTCTCTGTGGGTGATTTTGGTTTTTGTCATTTTAAAAATCTCGAGGAGAGTGCTTTGGATGTGATCTCTTTATACCCTCCGTATTCCATTTTAAGTATGACCAGGATTAATATAACATATGCAAAGTAAATCCAGGCTACTGCATTTACCAACACTGAATTTTTATGAAGATAGGATAGCTCTTTGATAATCCTCCCTGGCTTTTATTTGCTTTCCTTTTTAATATTTCAATGAAAAAATATTTGTTACCATTTGTTATTTTGCAATTTATTTTTGTAAAAGTCTATTTGTGTTGCTTTTGGCCAGAGAGTTACTGTAACTTCCTCCAAATTGCTGTCCTCCTGGAGCAATCCATGGAAATGTGTTGCTATTGTGTTAGTACCAAACTATTTCATATCTAGAAGACTGAAATCACAGGGACAAATGCAATATTTTTCTTTGCTCGACTTCTGTCTAATGAGCTCTGCTGTTGGGCAATTGGAGATCTTCATTCTAGCCCTCTTTCTTGCTAGTTCCTGTGTGACTGAGTGCATGAATTCTTAATATTCCCATTTCCCCATCTGTAAAATGGGAATTTTTATACTTTCCAGCTCTATAAAATTTATAATGCAATTAATAGGATATTGACAGAGCAGTCTGAGACCTCAGGTGGTAGGCACTATATGTAAACATTTTGACAGTTTTATTATTTCTTCCAGCTTAAAAAAGAGAAAGGTTTAGGAATCACATTTGGAAGAGGCTAAGAGAGTTTTGTGGCTGTTGCCAATAAAAGTATTTGGACCATCTCTCTTCCTATTTCAAAAAAGTTGCCTTGACATGCAACTATTTAAAATATAGTCCCCTTTCACATAATCTTTTCAGCAAGTTTTGTTGTTGTTGTTTTTTAATAGAAAAGTCATTATTTCTTGCAGAAACAAGATAAAAGTGAAAATAGTTTTGTGGGGTTTAGACCTAATATTTCTGCAATATTGACCTATTAAAGTTCAGTGCAATGCCTTATGTTGGGAATAACAGTGGCTAGCCCAAAGGATCAGAACTAAGAATAATGTTTCCCACTATTCTTTTCAGCTGACCTTTTGCTTAGCTGTGAGCTAAGGTCATTTTCACTCTTGGCTGGGCTTCCTTGACAGCTAAGATGGCTTCTTTATGAAGATACTGAGATAAACTGGGGCCGTGCATTCATTCACATTGCTAAAACCACTTCATCAAATACTGCTTCTATATAAAATACTCCCCATCTAATCAAGAAAACATCAAAATCCTGCAAAGTGCCCTTGTTAATCCTGTCACTTACCACCTAGACCATTTTTCAAGATGATTTAATTAGCAAAGTAAGAGAACGTGCTATTCTTTCAGCATTATTCACACAAGTTAAAATGTACGCTTTGCTTTAAGATATAAATAACTTGCATAAACTAGTAGAAAATACATGCAAATGTAGCACTGACATTTCAAAGCAAAGATATATCCTACAGTCAGACGTGTTCTGTTTTTCTGCCAATATCACCAGAGCCCCAAAGCCATGGTAAGAGATTTACCTTTGCTAATTTTCAACCAGAGTTGGAGTAAGAAAGAACTGCCACTGGAAAGAGCCACACACAGCAAAAATGTAGCTAGGTCTTTATTTTTACCAGATCCAAAATGGCTTTCCAATACCAAGAACTCTAAATGTTCCAGAGAAAAGGAAAAAAAAACTAGAAGAGACAAATACATGCCAAAAATAAGGAGAAGTGCAGGTGTTATGTACTCCATGCATATATGCTAACCCATAAAAATTGGCTTAGCAAAGGCAAACCAAAAATAGCAGCAAGAACCCATGATGCTACTCTAGATTAACCCTAGAAGCAATTCCCCCTCTTCAATAAAGTGTAGACTTACTGGAGGTAATTGTCAGCATATTCTTTATTACTACTTCATAGTTATAATATCAGAGTGCTCCTAAGGTATAATTAAAGATTTACCTAGATTTATGAGACTTTATCATCACCAACAGGGTTAAAGAATGCCAGGGAGACCCATTGTGTGAGGGTTTTGCTCAGCAGTTTCCACAGCAGTGAGGGTATTGTGGAATTACTTTAGTGCTTTAGAAAAGCCTGACTGCTTGGCACTAATGTAAGGGGCATTATTAGAGAGGGGACGGTATCTGCCTGTTAGGCCAACTCTGCACCTTTCCTTTTCTGAAAAGGAGAAAAGTGGGAAAAAGAAGGAAGCAATGAGAAGCCAGCAGAAGGGGATGGATGTACTCTGAAAGAGTGGAAATTAAGTAGGAAGTAGCAGTTATCATTTATAACGATGACAATAATGATATGCTGGAAAGTTGTCAGTGTCCACACAGCCCTCTCCATTTCCTTAATACTGATATCCTTGGTGATGGATCAGTGCTCTCCCACCTGAATTCTACACAGCCCACACTTTTAAATGTTAACTAAACAGTGCTGAATGTTGTAGGCTTCCAGATGTTACCATATTTATTACATAACCGTTCACGGAATGTATTTAGCAAGCGTAGATGATAGGATGAGCCTGGAAATCCTGGAAGGGATAGAAACAATCTGTGGTGGTATTTCAAGATATTATGGTACCTTACCTTCCAGTTTACTATGTGCAGGATCAAGTTGCAAAGCCAAACCTGACTTTGATTAGTACTTTGTTCTTCAAAGGGTATCTGAGGCTGAGCAATCAGAAACCACTCTTAAGGCTTCATTCACAGCTTGACTCTCTTAGCTGCATTTAAGCATAGTGAAAAGTGATAAGGCATTAGAATAGAAACATGGTTCCTATATTAATGGCAAATTCTTAGATGATGAATTGTGTCTGAATTTGCCTATGGTTCCATAGATAGATCTTGTTAGAAACTGCTCACTTCTCCCCTGCTCCCATATTCACAGTCTGTGCTGCCGTGGGAGTTTATAGAGGGCAAAGGATGAAATTTGTAGCTGAGTTAAATATAATACTCAGTTCTGCACCTGGTCTGGAAACACTAATTGGTTATCTTGCCCTCTAATATTAGTCTTTTGCAGTGTGAATCTTTGATCCTTTGGGCAAACATTTCAGTTTCTGTTTGCTAAGGAAAGGTTTCATTCTGTGCATACAGTACACGGGTGCCTGCTTCTTATCACACTCACTGAGACAGTGTAGAAAAGCTAATATTCGTGGCACATAAATTGCTTCTCTTATTGCAACTTTCACATCCTGTTCCTTCCTTCTTTGCAAATTCAGAGTTGAAGCCGTAATAGAAATTTCAGTCATGTGAAAAGGATCTAAGGTAGAAAAAGAATATCTTCTGTGGGATGGATTGCCATTTTGAAAAAAAGTAAGATAAGGGAAGTCAGAAGAAAATATAAAACAGTAAGATTATGTTATTTTGTGCTGCTTTCCTAGAAACAACTTACCTTTAAAACTGCTTTAACCAAAGAATTTGAGGACGTTGAGAACATAGCAGGCTCCCATAAGACCTTTGCAGTCTCACATGTAAACACTCGACTTTTAGAAAATGCTGGAAGTTTAAGCTACTCATTTAAACTTTACTTTGTTGGTGTTGCCTGGCACATATGTGATTTTTTTTAGGTCATTAGTCATGTAATTTTTAAAAATTATTTTATTTTATTTTATTTTATTTTATTTTATTATTTATTTATTTATTACCTATGAGATTTTGCCCCACCCTCCTTCTTCTAGACCACAGCATGAACAGTTTTCTGGACATAATATCAGGTAATTTTTCTACAAGGCAGCTATCCTTGCCTTAGTAGCTCTAACAGTTGCAAGGCAACAATATCACTTGTTACTGCAAGTAGAGAAAGGACATGGCTAAAACATGAGAATAAAAAACATTTAAGAAAACTCAATCACAAATCCTTCTGCTCAGCATGAAACGTAAGGGGCCTGAACAGCAGAATTCCTTGGCTCTTAGAGTGGTGGGTCAGGTTGATCAGGCAGTGATTACATATGCAGATCTGGAAGCTGGAGCATGTGGCCAGGAAACAAGAGCCTTTAACTTATGCCCCAGACTTACTCAGGGACTTTGCTGCTTTGCAAAATGGGATAAATAGTATTGTCCATCTCCCTGTGGAGAAACACCATTAGTAATTTTGAAGCACGCAGATACTCTGGCAATAGATGTCGAGGCAATTCAGCATTCCTTGGAGCAAATGCATCAGAGGCAGAAAGTGAAAAGGTATTCTTGGAGCAGCTCCTCTTTCCCTGAGTTGTGGTGCCCCCCATGTACTGCATAGTGAAGGGCTTGTGTGGAGAACAGTAATAATATAATTAAAACCAGTTTATGTTACGCTTAAAAAGTAAGCAGATTTGAAGTCATATGGGCCACCTAATTTTAGTATTTCCTATTTTGTAAGTGCTTAACTTTCATAAAAAAAGTCACAATCTCTCAATAGTTGTAGTATAATTTCCTGGGAATTTTTTGTTGTTGTTGTTTGAGAAGGAGGGAATGAAATAATTCTATTTTGTGCAGCCTTAACAGCTCCCATCAGGCATGTGATTTGACTCTGATTTCTCGGGACAGATTTAAACTATTTGAGTGACATGACTTTTTAAGTTACTGGCAGCAGGAAAAGGTTCTTGTCTTGGATAGGGTGGGCTGTGGCAGCTCTGCACTGAGCCAGGGAACCCAGGCCAGATTGTGTATGCAAGCTCATGCTCTCTTGGCTGTGTGTACCTCCCCATGCTGGAGGAAACTCCTCTGCTGGTGGGGAGACAGAGGTGGAGGATGTGTGGGAAAGCACTGTTAAATGCAGGTTTTGTTCCCCTGCAGGACATGTGTTTATTACTGCTCTATTGGCTGTGGGGTGATTTGGCCTGTTTAAAAGTCCATTTTCCAGCAGTACTGGGAATTCTGTGGAAATCCAGTAGATAGTCAAGAGCAGGAAGGAAACTGTTTCTAGGAGGGAGGGAGTTAAGTGTAAGCTGGAACCACTTCTTTCCCCTGCACTAGAGAAATAGTGGAAGAACTTCCTTAGCTTCAGCAATTTCTCCGTGTCATACTTTGAAAACTGAATGGAAAGAAAGGGTTTGTAAGAATAAAGTCAAGGCAAAAGAGTCTTTTAAAATGGCAGGTGAAAACTGAAGGGGGGTTCCTAAATGCCTTAGATAGAATAATTCACACCTTGGTCTTAAGTAGAATTCTGCATTTTTGGAGTTTAAACTCAAACCAACAGCTTGTTCTCTTATTTCTATTTTCATGTGGATTTTTTTTCAAGATTTTCAAAGTGTGCTGAGAAGGTTGTTCAAACCTAAATGTGTTCATTCTTATACAAAAATGGTTTTGACCTGTATCACTAAGGAAGCAGAAGGCAGAAAGGCTTAGACTCTTAAATGTATCCTGGTTCACAATTTTCACTGATTTAATAGATGGTAAGATTTTAGTAGGGGTTATAAATCTGCATAGTTTGAAACCTACAGACTTTATGCATGCTGTGGCTGCACTGTAAAACCTTGGCTGCACTGTAAAACCTTGGCTGCAAGGTGCTATTTGGTATGCCCAGTGATGGGGAATCCTTTTAGAGGAAAATCCAAGAGAATAAGGCCTGAGAAGGTTATTTCATCTATTTTTTTTTGTCTTGTTTGTTTGTTAATAGCATTGGGTTAGGTAACTTGAAGCCTTTGGGCTTGCAACAGTCCCTGGCTTTGTTTCTTGCGTCCTGTGTTGTCAGATTCCTCTTTTATGTTAGCATGGGTTGGTTGGATGTGTTGGTGTGGCCTGCCAAATGCTTTGAGAAGGTCTGTTCCGTGCTCAGCAAATAAATGGTTCATCAGTCCTGATATAATGACTTGAAATCCATGGGAGAAGTACCTTTTAACATTTACAGGTATTCTCTTAGCAATAAAATGCCTTAAAAATGGCATTAAAAATGAGTATACATCAAAACTTAAGCCATGTCATTTCCCTGAGCAAACAGAACTCAACAAGGACAGCTCTCCAGAAGGGAACAGTGACTTCTTTTAAGTAATACATTTATATATTGACTTTTCTTTTGTAGTATAATCAAGCTAAACTAAAACTGGTCATCTTTTAGCCTAGTTTCTTCTGGAAAAAAGCCACACACAGTCACACAGCCTGTTTGGTTCTGTGAGGCCTTCCATGCTTAAATACCTTAAATACACTGGGGTTCAAAAGCCAACACATGGATGCTGACTTTAGGGTATTCATTTCCCATGAGCTCCAGCTAATCAGACAGGTAGAGACTAATAGTCCTCACCAGAGGGAAAAAGTTAAGATGGTATCAATAATTTATTCTAGAGCAGAGCATTTACATGGGAGGTCCTGCTAAATATCCCAGCAGAGGAAAAGCTTTGGATGGGCCTTGTGTCTCCACAGATTTCACAGTTAAGACTACAGGTCACAAATCTACTGGAAACAGTATTCTGGAACTATTTGTTCACTTTGAATTGTGAAATTATGGTTTTCCATGGCCTGTCCAGTGAATGCTACTGGACACGTGGTTGACATTACACATTTCTGTGTGTGTGTGTTTCATGATGATATGATGTTCTTGTGTTTCTGATGTCTAAATCATCATTTTCCCAAGTTGAAAAGGGTTGTTTTTTTAGGAGTTACCTGCTGCAAGTGTGTTTCTAGGAAGGGACCCTAAGAAAGCTGTTTTGGAAGCAGAATACTAAATTGCTATCAACGTGATTTTTCAACCACCTGCTAACTGTTGTAAACTTTCTCCCAGGGTTCCTGGGTTCAGAGATGCCATGTGCTTCCCTGTTGTGGTCCATTTGCACCACCAATGGGAATTCAGGTTTGAAGAAAAACCTTTCCTCTGACAGCCCATGACAGAGTGGCAGATGGGGAAGGGCAGCTGAAGACAGTTTAGGTCCTTCAGAAGTGACCTTTGTAATGAGGATGTGGGGTAGGAGGTAAAGTGGCCACCATAACCTGGAATGTAAGGATGAGGGGGAGATGAGATCAGCAAGGAGATTTAAGGAGGTCATGGCCTGGACAGAGCTGGGGCACAGGAAACAATTTTAGCACCTCTGTATAAAAATGTTTGTGATAATTAGAACTCTACAATCATCCACAGTAGGAACAGTAAAACATGAGGTCTTGGGCAAGCTCAACTAGCCTACTGCTGAAATTTGCCATTCTTTAAATGCTGATAAGTGTTTTTAATTCTGTTCCAGCCAGGTTAGTTATAAGCTCAGTGATATCCAGCTGTATAGGAACACGTGGCCAGTCCTGTCATCTCTCACCTTAATGAGCACTGAAAGCCAATAACTAGAAATTCTACCCAGTGCTCAGCATAGCAGTTCATTATATAAGTTCTACATATAGTTAAATTAGTAGCTTAGTTGACAAGAAGGTGACATAGCTCAACTTATTTTTTAAATTGCTTAGCTTTATCACTCTATTGAACAGATTGTTCAAGTATTTATAGAATACCGTGCTACAGCCAATGTGATCTGCAATTAAGGCAAAAATGGTCAAGTAAAATGACATGATCAAGCAGTTTAAAATGAATTGACCTCTGATTGCCATCAAACAACCAGAGGTGGAGGCTTGAACCACAAAATTGCTGTCTTTTAATTCTTTAAGGAAACCAGGTGCTGGGAATGAAATATGTTTTGACTGAAAGTGTAGGAAGGAGGGAAAAAAAAAAAAAAAAGGTGATGTTATCAGACCAGGAACTTTGTTACTTTCCATTGTGGTTTAACATGTTGCTGAGTTTCAGTGAGATGACCTTTTGGAAAAAGCTGTAAACCTTACAGAAATTACAGTTGTTGAAGTACTAAGCCACAGACCTTGCCACCTTGAAGGGGTCACGTTCCTGAAATGTACAGTTTAAATTTTGGTTTAAAAGGAGAAAGTATTTAATGGAAAATTAATGGAAATTCATGGAAAACAGTCCAATTGAATGGTGTAAGACTTTGCCCCTAGGACTTTTGGTCTTCCAAGACTTTCAGCCCTGAAGGAATGTGGAGATTGTGGCTCCTTCTGTCCAGACCTGACACAGAGAACATGATTTCAGAAAAAACAAACAAAACTAACCAAACAAAAAGCAAACAAATTTCTTTAACAGGTTTTTCTATGTCTTCATTTTATGTGGAGCTAAACAATCTCTTGCTTTTGAAACCACAGGTGAAAAGAGAATTATCAAATAAATGAATATTAAGGAATAAGGCTCAGGTTCAGCAAACTGAACTGCTTCAGGTTCTACTAAACCTCTTCTAATACACTTTTAGAATTATGACCAAAACATCTAAAGAGGCTTTTTTCCCCTTACCTTTCAGGAAACTTGTTTAAATCCACAGTGTGATTTTTTGTTTTGTTTTGTTTTGTTTTTCTTCCAACTTCCCTTTCACAAAGATGTTCTATTTGGAAAAGAACTTCTTCAATAACAGTTATTTAATTGACTCTGGTAAGCAATTGTATCGAGGGGAGTCTTGCCCATCATCACCTTTGGCAAACTGTTGGTTATAGGAAGAAGAGCTGGAAAAGTGATACAGAGCTAGAAAAAAAAAAAAAAAAAGTAGAGATTAATGCATGTTTAGAGGTGCCTTTGAACAGCAAATTGAGAAAAATTTTCCCAGAGAGAACCTCAACCAAGGAGTGACTTAGCTCCTACTGATAACACTTAGGCTAGAGAGCTCCTGGCTGGGGAGGTTTTTTATCACAGGAATCAGCTGGACATTGTGGTTGGAATGGTCTCACCCTCTAGAGCAACTTTCACATCTCAGTCATCTCTATATTCTGTTCCCAGTTATGCTGATGGTGAAAATTCCTGTGATTTAGAAAACGGCTTTATATGTTTCTGTTGCTAATCTGGCCAAATATTCCCTCAGTTTGAAAAACACCTGGGCATTATTGTCCAAGGCTTGATTTAAAGGATTAGCAATTTACCATGTTTCAGATTGAAGGAAAATTCTGTTTCAAGCAAGTTTTACTCCACAAGCTGCATAGTATTAATTCACTTGGAGGTTCCTCAGGCTTTTTGTGTTCTTTGTTTAGTTTAAAAGTTCTTGAAAAAGAGGTCTAGAACTGCTAGCACTTTCCTCTACAGCAGACTATATCGTGTTTCCCAATAACTACAGATTCTGATGTTGCCAAGAAATACTTCCATCAGATTTTGTAACAGAGTCCAGTGGAGATGGGAAGCAAAGATACAGGAATATCTGACATCAGTCTTGGCCAGAGGATCCAGTTCTGTTTTTGGCTGGCTGCTGCTGGATAGAGCAAAATTCATCAGCAGAAGATTAAACACTACAGAGCAGGATTTGGACAGTGAGTGGTTCTTGCTACTGTACACCAAATGCATCCTCAGCTCACATCCCCATGCTGGTCTCAGTGCCTTGACTTTCTCTTCTTTCCAGTGGAGTTTTGAGGTGGAATGTGAGGAAGAAGAGGTGTTACACACATTGTTCTACTTCTCACAGCAGAATAACTGATTTTATCATTGGGCGTCTTGGTTTGCAGCTGAAGCTAATAGCACTGCATGAATCTCCTCACTGATTACCCCTGCCTGGCATCCAGGAGCCTTTGAAAGGCTTCTTGTGTTGCTTTTTGACAGGGGAAATTTGTGAGAGGGAGAACTTTTTGCTGCTAGGGGGTGGCAGGGCAAATTTAGCTTAGCAGCTCACCTTAATTGAGTCTGCTGGTGCCTGCCGTGCACTAAAACTTCAAATTTGATCTGGTCAGCATGGCTGCATAGGTGGTTTGAAGTTGGATTTATCCAGCCATGGGAACTGTCTCCACCAATGAAAGGAACAGTCTGTGAGCCTAGTGGTCTGTGACAGCCTGGAACTCCAAATTGAAATGGGTGTGTTGGCAAGGGATGAGCAGCTGATCCTCAGAGCAGCTAATTCTGCTTCTGCTGCCCCCCTCTTTCTCCATACAATCCTACATAAGGAGTAGAAAGAAATATAGGTCTTCTCCACTGCCTATCCCCTCCCATTTTTTAAATTTTTTTTTGACCTAGTAAGCTGCCCTCCCCCTTTTTTATTTTTGTGGTCAGTTGAGTTTGCAAAGCCAGCCATCCTGATTCACTGTAAAAGCAAGATAAAAATTTTAGAAGTGGAAGTTCAACGCTGCAATGTGATTTCACTGTACCTGTCTAAACCTCCTAAGCTTGACATGTCAGTATCAGAATGTGACATGTCCTCATCAGAATGATGTGTGAAGCCTGGGGCGCTTCAGGAGTGCTGTTTAACCACACTAGAACATTTACTCTTAAAAAATGCTCTTTTAATTTTTCAGGTTCTGATACCCCCGATCTAGTTCAAGGCCTGTGTGCAGCTGTTTACTAACTAGCTAAGCACCAAGAATCCAGCCAGAGAAACAGTGGGGTTGGTGCATGGGTGTTTGAAATGAGGCAGGAAGGAGACTCAGGAAAGGCAGACTTTGCACGTGTTCACCCACGCTCTGCATGCTCGGGGCTGATGGGCAAGTGCTGGTGTGCATTCACACTCAGTTTGCTTGTCAGTCCCATCTGGGAAGGACTGGAAACCTGAGTCTCACCAACCATCACTGTCTTATTTTTCCTTTTTACCACTTCTTTTCGAGCAGGGGAATCCTGACTTCCCCTCCCGTTTTCCCTTGTTTTCATTTGTGTGACAGAAACCCCAAGCAATCGAGCCCCTCCAAAGGGGGCTTTATGTGCCAGGCACCACAGCCCTCTCCTTGGATGGCCAGTCTTGCTGGGAGCAGTGTCACACAGGAACTTCAGAAGTGAGTTCTGTCATCAGGAGATTGTCGCAGGCAAATATTCTTGCCTAAAGACAAGATGTTTCATTTCTGAGACAATTTGTCTTTGCTTAACCCTAAACATTTTTTAAGACCTTTCCACAAGATTTGATGGCCAATATCATGTCAAAGAGGGGATTTTTTCATTTGCTTCTGTTCTCCCCTAAGGTCTCCTTCATTAACTTCAGCTGCCACAGCAGAGGGTGGGAGAAATGCTTTTGTGTTTGGGCTAGAAAATGATAATTTTTCAAGACTGTTTTAAAACATCAGATGGGAACAGAAGTTCACAAAAGTATTTCTGCTTTTTTCTTTTTTTTTTTTTAACAAACTGTTTCATAGCATATGTACCACTTAATATGGCATATGTTAACTTCAGTGTTTTAATTGATTACCAAAGTAAATAGATGTATATAATGGGAATAATCTGTCAGCAGCATCATGAGGCTCCAGCAAGGTGAATTCTTTCTTAACTTAGGAGTGTAGTTTGGGGGTTTTTGTTGCCTGTGATTTAAAAGAAATTTGGTACATTGTCTACTGTACATTTTTCTTTCACCCCTGCAAGCTGTACTGTCTGACAGCATGCAAATGAGAGATGGCTGTACATACAGAGGGAAGGAAAGAGAGGGATTAGGTGGACTGCTAAATACACAGTGTGGAATATTGTCAATGTTCCCTGGTGACCTTGGGAACAGACCTTGGCCGAGAAGAAAATGGCCTGTAATTAATAACTCAAAGTTCCAGGCAGCCAGGCCTTTGTTTCTCCAGGTAGGAGAAGAAAACCATTTAATTGCTGTTAAAAAAAAATCTGAAGAGAACTCTGTTAAAGGGGCATGTTGGAAAAGCTGGTTTTCATGAGCTTTTCTGCAGGCTTTTCATGGCTGCTTTGTCTTAGCAGAGGTTTTGCTCCTGGATAGACTCATGGGAAGTGAAGGTACTAAAGCACTGAGATAATAGCAAGGACTGAGAACTGTTACTGCTCACTTGCATAAGCCAAATTTCAGTTTATTAAATGTCTTTGTCATGTGAACTATTGGGTAATAAAATCTGGGCTGTAGCATGAGTGTCTTTCTCAGTACCTAAGTTGGTCCCGTGAACATTCCTACAAACTCTAACTTCATCCTGGATTTTTGGACTTGTTTTACTGTAACTCTGATATTCATTGGAAAAAATCAGCTGAGACAGCACTGTCAAATGCTCTAAGCGATCCCATTTCTGTAGGCAAGCTCATGGACTTTGAGCTCCTCTGCAGGTGGGCCTCTCAAACCTGGGCATAACTCTTAAAACACAACTGTTGTTCTTAGTTACTGCTCTATGGACAGCTTTCCTGAGAGACACTGTCCAAACAACATCTCTAAAATCAATCATTCTATCTAGAGTATTGCAAAAACATTTTTGACAGCCTTAGATTACTTTAGATGCAGTAGATAAATGCAGTTGTTTTTTGACTTGTACATGGGATGTAATTTTTTTCCACAGTTTTGATAACCTCCATGCACATAGCAGTTAACAGCTGAAAAACATTTCTTTGGTTAAAGCACATCAGCAAAATACAAAAGCATACACTGGGTAGGACAAAGGCTTTGGGGACCAGGACTTCTTGTTGCTGTTCTCTGCATGCAGCTGACCTTGTCTGTACTCTATAATGGAAGTTACTTCATCATCCAGCCTTGGGCCTCTCCTGAGCAAATGCTGCCAATCACAGGGAATTGTGCCAAAAGCCTCACCAGCCAGGCCGTGCTGCTCACTGTGGGCTCAAATGAGACCACCAACCCTTAATCCCAACAGCACAGAGAATTTGTTTTGTTTCTGAGAAGCAAAAAGCACGCAGGTCTGCAGTGTGCTTTTTGTTTTCACATCAGCTGTTGGTGGCTTTCTAGGGATTACATGCAGTAGTAAAAAAAAAAAAAAAAAAAAAAGAAAAAAAAGAAAAAAAAGAGGATTTTTATTGGTTCTCTATGCACTGTGTAAAAGCCAGTCACATTCAATACTTGATATTTAAATTGATGTGGAATATAGGCTTCAAAGGATTTGCCTGTTAATTTTGCTTGGCTGTTTTTGCTTTCTGCAGTTTCATTTTGCGTATTTGTTTTACAAATGGGAGGTATGTTTGTTACAACAGTATGATACCCTCAAGACTTTATAACATACAAAGCTCTTCAAAGTTCAAGTTGCAGTGTAGATAATGGCCCCAGTTTAACGTGGAAGTTTTCAAAGATTCTACTGCATTATAATTTAGTGTTTTGTTAATTTTAGCAGCAATTGTTCAGACACAAATTGCCATTTTAACATTTTCCCCTAACTACCTTCATCACCCGCAGATCATAGCACACAGAATCCTGGCTAACAAAACTGGAAAAAATATTTAGCTGACAATGACTGTAAGCAAATTTTGAAGACCCAGGCCAATAACAAATCATATTATCCTGTTACTCAAAATCAAGGCAGTATTTTACTTCTTCCAGAGCCTTTCTAAGCCCTTATTAACATTCCAGATTTGCTGCAGCAAAATGCTCATTTGTCCCCACAGGAAAAATACAAATTGATTTCTCAAGGTATGGTGCATTATCTTCCTCGTGCCCTCAAAGCCACATTTGTCCTCCAGTCAGTGAAGTTTGCTGAGCATCAGTCCTGGTGGTCATCTGACCGTGGATCCTTTGGTTGTTGCGTGGGATAAACTCTACATTTGCTCATCACCAGGAACCCCCTTAGCCTGTGCATCACCTGCCCTGGCCTGGTGGGGATTTCATGTCCTTCCCCTTTATCTCTTGGCACCATTGCTCAATCAAAGTCCGAGCTGGGCCCTTCAGTTTTAAAAGTTTCTACAAAAAATCAGGGAGCAGGTGTAAGCACAGATTTTAGGGCTAAATTGTACTCCTGAAATTCCAGAAAAAGCTGTCCCTTATCTTGAAGCAGATTTTTGCAGGATAATTTTTCTGGTCAAAACTGGGTTCACCTTACTGCAGTGAAATGCGGAATGTGAAGAACTGTTTTTAAAAAGCCATTACAGAAACAGTGAAAAAGCTTCCTATATCATACTCCTCAGGATTGGTTAGGAGTGTTTCTCATCAGAAACTCTGGCTCTTTTCAAAAGCCAAATTGCACAAAACTCTCCTTTTTTAATGTGCCCATTATGAGACTGGAAGAAATGCAGTCTTAGAATGGTGCCAGCATCTTCACACTGGTGAAGCTGTCAATTCATTGCAGAACTAATAGTTCCTGTGCACTTTGATACCTTCTCAGCTCATGAATGTTTTTCAGTTTTCATGTCACACTTGAGTCACTTCTCTAAAGGACTTTCCCAGTGCACAACTACTAGATTTCTCTATTGACATATTTCAATGTAATTGAACTGATTGCAGAAAAAGACATAATTCTTCTTTTAATAAGGCAATTTACATACTGGGTAACTTTAGAGTGGCTTCCTGAAAGATTGTTTGAAAGTTTACTTGTAAATTCTTTCTCTTTTGAGTGTTTTGAGAGTCTCTCATCTTGGTTCTATTACGCCAATGAATTAGTTCAAAGTATAAGACAGTTTCTGTATTTTTCTTATTTGGAAGATTATAGTGAAGGCCTTGATTTGAACTTCTGTAGCTTAAAGATATCTTATTATTTATTTAAAGGTCCTAAAAAAATATCATGTGGTCCCCACACTCCCAAAGCCCCCACAATCGATACAGAGAGACTGTTCAACAAGACTAATCAAGCAGTGCAATTTAATATACAATAGGATGAAACAACATTCCAGGCAGCACTGAATTTTGACAATGACCAAAAATCTGTTTTGGACTCATACTTCAAGTTTGATTTAACAACACAGACTTCAACTTGATTTCTTGTGAATATTTCTGTTAAATGACAACAGGTTCATTTCCTGTCACCAATAAACCCTGAACTCTAGTTGTAGGTAAAGATATGCTGTAGTCCCATAATGGGATATCCTTTTATCTTTTTATGCCAGTTCTGCAGCTCTTCTGATCATTTTTGTGCTTATTATGCACAATTTAGTTCTTCCTTGGTTTGCAAATGAGCCACAAAAAGAGATTGATTTTTACAGATGTTTGCTGTTCAATATTGGTTGATAAATGTTTTAGATGTGGTGGAGAGCTCATAATTAAGGGTTTACATTCCATAGACCAAAACTTCTTAATATAAAACATTTATTAGCTAATATGTACCACAGATGCTGGTAGGTGCAGTGCTCTTGGAAACTTCCTATATATGTGTTGATCACTGAGATCAGGTTACTGTTTCTGCTTCCCTGGTTCCCTGAGTAAAAGGCTTACATGCAGGAGGAAGGTCTGTGTAAGCTATTTGCTTGTTACAGGAGATTGAACTTTACTACAAATACATTTTCTCATGCATATGGATGGCTTGCGGGAGAGCTGACATGGGTATGGCTTTTGATTTTCATTTTGAGCCTTCCTGCCATCCCTTTGAATGGGAGTAGCAGCAGACTCGTGCTTCAGCTCATGGAATTAAAACAGATTTAAGTGTGGTAAAGGCTTCTTCATAGCCCTTGGCTAAGTGACCACCTAGAAATGCTTCCTAAGTGCAAGATGAAATCACATGAATTCAGTCATGTGAAATCTTCTTTCAGTGAAAATGTACTAGGTTGAAAGCCAGAGACTAATAAATTTTAACAGAATATGGAGATTATATCTGAGGAACTGAATGAATGCTATCAAGGAGTCATTTGCCATTTTAAAAGTTCTTGCAATGAAATGAGAGGGCAAAAATGATAGTGATAGAATTTTATTTTCCTGCCTGTTTTACTTGCCTGACCCCTAGTTAGCTATGTCTTCATTAAAAGAACAAAACTCAGAATTTCACACCCATTTAACACCAAGTTAAGTATCACTTAACCCCTTGGTACTGACCAAATGTATCCCCATTAAGCAGAGTTTTTGTTAGTACCATCCCAATTAAACAGCAGTCACAGCTATTCACTAACATTATACCAAATTAGTTTCCTGGGAGGTATCTTAATAAAACAACCATCCCAATTAAGCCTGTCCTCATTAGATGGAGGATACAGTATTACTATTTTATTGTAATTGAAGAAAGGCTCATGGTCCCATTTCATATAGTTTAGCTACAGAATTATTAATAAACAACAGTCCCAACAAATATATTAGTGCTGACTCAGAATATAATAGCATTGACCTATTAAATATGGCATTTGCATGTAATCAGTGGCTTCTAGCTGTAGTTCTGAGCCACTGGAAAACAGAAGGATTTTGTCTTCTTGTGATGTCCTTGCTCTTCTTTGTTGACATCATCACATTTAGTCTGTACAAAAGAAGTGTTGAAAAACATAGAAATTGCTGACTTAGGCTCCTTGGAGCTTTTGGAGGTGATGACTGTGATAAGCTGGAAATCTTTTGAGCTTATGGTGTTTGCAGTTTCCCAAATGTAATTCAGGTACTTTGCTAGCTCTAATTTTTAGCTTTAGCTCCAGTTGTTTTCTAATACAATCCTGAAAGGGTGAATTTGGACAATCTCATCTTGGCCATTTTGAGCACATATGCTAGAACTAAGTCTTTTTGGCTCAGCTGTAGCTCGAATCTAATGAAAATGACAGATAATGCAGAGCGCTGTGTGCCTGCCAAAAAAGAGGATATTTCCCATGAGATAGCACCTGGTGATGCAGAAATAGACACTATAGATTTGTGATTGGCTGGTACTTACCAGTATTCATATCTAGTCAGTATTATCAACCACACAAGATCACATCTTGGATAATAACAGCAACAATGGCATGCATAAAAAATTACTGCAGCAAAAAAGGGAAAAAAATAGATCAATTATGTCAATTATATGGTAGCACTTTTTTTCTCCTCACAGTTTCAACACTGAGAAAAGGTGGCATCTATCTCTGATCTAATTATTCACATGCTTATTCATTTTTTTTCTTTCACTTTTCTCTTTTTCACACACATAAAGCATTTTCCCTTTAAAAAACAGTGTAGAATCAAGCATGCATACATTCTGTATGTGACTTACATTTTAGCAGCTGAGTAGTTGGCTACTTGAAAATAAAATAAAAAAACATAAAAAGATTCTTGTGTTGGCTTTCTCTAAACGGATATATATTGGGATGACCTTACCTGAGAGCAAAAATGCCATCAGCCAGAAAACTGCCATAAATTAAAGTGCTATTTAAGCCTTGATTCTAGTAAAAGGGTCCAAATTTCCAAGGTGCCCCTAATGGGTCTCTGTTTGATGATAATGGAGCTTTTCTGAGGGAGTATATTTGAAAAAAAAAAAAAAAATCACAAACACAATGTCAAAGGAAAAAATCAGCCTTCCTTTATTTGGAATTGTTGTATGCAAACTCCAGCCTGCTAGAAACTACACTTCTGCTGAATTCAGCTTACCTAAGGTGAGATAATGAACAAGGTGATTCTGAAAAAGAAATACAAAATCATTAAGCAGATCTGTAAATTTTATAATGAATCATTTCAATTAGATTCAGGCAGCAGCAGATGTTAACTCATTTTGGCACGCCCAAGCTTTGAGGTTCTTAGGCTGAATTACTCTTTTTTTTTTTTTTTTTTTTTTTTAGGTGGAAACTTGATGAATCTCACATTTAGAACTGTGCATGAAAAAAAAAGTGTTATATAAGAACAGAGCAAATGGGCCCTTCATTTGCTGATTAATGGGTCAGGCCTCTCTTCTTATACCACAAGGGGGATTTAATGTGAGAAAGTGATAATAGGTTCACAGAGACAACAAGCTGGGGCTTAATGCTGCTGGTGAACCCAACATTATTTCTGTGGCTTTCCTTGAGATTTCCTTGCAGTAGTCCAGCTGTGCCATGGAGGGAAGGCATTCCCATCCGGGACATGGGATGTGTCTGCAAGCAGAGCAAAACATTTGCTCTTTTCAGTGGATTTGTTGGGCAGTCCCTGGGCAGTTGCATTCACGTGGTATGCTGAGAGAGGTTTTCTTTTTTAATGTAAAGGAAGGATCCCATGAAATGCCCACCTGTGTTTGCATAGAGATTTTAATGTTCACATTTTAACAGTCCTTGTGTTAACCTAAACAGAGGCTGTGTCACTACACTGGCTTTAACAGTCTTCTCTCTTACCACTTTTCTTTCTGCCTAGACTACCTGAATGGTCTAAGCCATCTGATTTTTGTCTTGCTGGCTCTTAACCTTGTCTGCTGTGATGAGAAGGGTGGTGTTTGGTTTACACTGAGCAGCTAAGCAGATGTCTCCGTGATGGCACTGTCTGCCTTTGTACTGGGAGGGAATTTCTGCTGGCTCATAGCGCTTCCTGAAAGAGCTGTCTCTTTAAGGACTTATCTCATATTTTCAGAAATTGACTGTGAAAATTCTAAGTAATGGTGTGACATGATCACACTCACTTTCCGTAGTTAATCCTTCACTAGGGGTCAGGCGCTTTCCCTGCTCAATGAGTCATTTGATTGTCATCTACCTTGCACAAAAAAACTACCAAGCCCCAAGCACTGTCTGGTAAGGATGACAGGCAGTCACAGTGCTGAGCTCTGTGCAGGAATAACTGAGTTAGAAAAAAGCTGCTGGCACTGTAATAAAGCGTTTAATGGACAGACAGCCTCTTTTACCTTCCTTGGGGTAACACTAAATCCCTTTTTATTGTAGTTTGCACAGATGTTAGTGAGTTATCCATTTCTCTAATCATACTAGAAGTTGGCACATCCATCTTGAGTAAGAAGACCAGCCCACTCTGTTTTTGAGAGTCCTTTTTCTAATAAACTTGTGTCACTTTCAGGTCAGTTTCACCAATACAAATAAAATTCAAACAAATAAAAAGTATATTGTCTCATGATGAGATGTATGTAATTATGTCCCTTAGGTCAGTTTAAATTTACAGTGGGAGTTACACTGTGTATAACCCTTCCTGCAATCTAGATTTTCCTGCTGCTTTAAAAAATAAAACAAACCCACCGCAATATTTAGCCAATATATTGTAGCTGTGTGGTAGTCTCAGTTTTGGAGCTGAACGTTCTATATGATTCATGTTACTTTGCAATTATTTGTGTATAAATGCATCATTGTGTCCTGCGAACAATATCTCCCCTCCTCCCTCCGATAAATCTCTGTGAATGGAATCCACTTGTTTTGTTTATCTCCTCTACAAAGTGATGCTAACTGGCCCCCTAAATGCAGAGTATTTATATTTGTTTCTATTCCTTTGCAGGGCTGCTGCAGAACTGCATCCTCTTGCTGAAGAGTTTATTTCCCTTCACGTGGTTATTCCTAAAGGCAGCGCATTTATTGACGGAGCGAAATGCAAGCTGGGGTTTGGGGCTGAGTGGGGAGAGAGAAAAACCCACAGCCTTGATCGTCCCCGCCAAGGTGCTGCATGCTTCAACTGCTAGCGTGCTCACAAAGGTCAGCTAAAGTTCAGGAAGGGATAAATGATTGCTACTTTGAGGGGGTCCGTGGTAAGCCTTGTTCTTTTTTGCACTGAGTTGATGGGTTCACAGCGGTAGCTGAATTTTGATAGATTGGCAGACACTGAAAGGAAATGCTAAATCTGCCACAGGGACTCTAACTAACTTCATTTTCTAGGGGCAAAGGGTAAAAAGACAAGGGGTACTGTTCAAGGGCAGGACATCATATGACCTGGTCAACAAAGCTACCAGTGTTGTTTGTTTGGATCCTTGCCTTGTTGTACCTGGCTTCTTAACAAAAGGCCTTACCAGCAGGGTGGGCTATCAAAATAAACATTAAAGGTTCAGGGGTTGATGCTAGTCCTTTGTGTATGTAAATTTACTGCTCTCTGGGGTCTCACTGTAAATGAGAAGGCCTGTCTCTGTTGTGTTTCCTGGTAAAATACTTTTAATAAATAAATCAAAGACTATGGAACATTAACTATTTCTCACCAAAACGGAAAAAGACTGCAGGTTTGTTTTTGGGTTTTTGTTTTTGGGTTTTTTTTTTTAACAGTTTCCATACTTTGCTATAAACAAAGAAAACCTCTTAGCTTCCAAACACCTACAGCAAGTTACACTGACAATCTTACAAAGCAAAAACCCAACCTCCCAGGCTGGCCGTTGAGTTTTACACCGAGCTGATGCGCTGAATATATCTGACTTTTTATACAGGCCTTGAAATAGATAAAACAATTGATTGGGCTGAGGGCCACGTTTTGCTAAGGTCAGTTTTACCACAGGCTATGTACAGTCCAGGCACATCTGATATCCGGTGAGTACACGCAATTGTAAAGACTTTATTCACAAACTGGGTAATTGTGCACATAAATGCTTAATTAGGTGCATTTGTCCGGGTCATTAAGCTGGTTGTATACACAGTTGTGAAAACTGTACGTTTCTACCTTTTTCTTCTTTTTAATCTTAAGTTTCCTTTGTGATCTCCTAACACGTTCTAGAATGAATGAAAGAATTTATGCTCTGAGAGAATGGGGAGTTTGAAATGTTTGCAAGGGAATCTGAAACCATGTGAAACCAGCTAATGTTTCAGATTTCATCAGAAACTCAAAACGCATCAGTGATTCTCCAGGTTTACAAACCATATGGTGAACCTGAGTCTAACTTTCAATGACCAGAGTCTGATTTATAGCTTTCCATGGCAATTGGTCAAAAACTGTGATTTTTCCCAGGCTTCAAAGAAAAACAGGACAAGCTTAAGTGATTTGACTGAGAGCTGGGTTTAGTCTGAAATCACCACTCACAAGTTGACTGGAGGTTGGTATTTCCATGGCTGCTAAGCTGTCCAACCACATTATCAGTATGCAAAAAAATCAAAATTGGCTGCTTCACAGGCCAAATATTTTTAGAACCATTGGCTTCGTCTCTTTGTTTATCTTCTAAGACCACTTGGGGAAGAATAGAAAAGTCCTTTTTTTTTTTTTTTTTTCTTTTTTTTTTTTTTTGGTCAATGTTTAACAAGAACAGAGCTCACACAGCCACACAGCCTCCAGGACCCAACCTCTTGACCAGCACAGGTTACTTTAGCTTTGTTCCCACTTCTGGTAACTGGACTGCACATATTGCAGGGATTTTTTTTTTTCTTTTTTTTTTTTTTTTCTTTTGCCTAACAAGGAGCAGGTCTCAAAGCACTTTACCTCACCCAAAACAGCTCTGTGAGAGCTTTTTTCAAATACTACATACATTTTGAGCTCAGCAACCCAAGTCAGGACACAAAAGAGTCAGTATCTGTTTATGGGGATAAATGAGAGCTGGGGAGGATTAGAAGGTGAGTCAGATTGAGCTCTACAAGAACGACAAAAATGACCACACAAGGCTTGAAAGCAGGTTGATTTTTTTTGTGTGTGTGTGTGTGTGTGTTTTGGGGTTTTTTTCTTTTTTCCTTTTTTTTTTTTTTTTTTTTAACAGAAGGGCAAAAGGTATTTTCTTTTTCTTTTATCTTTTTTTCTTTTAGCTTTTTATTTTTTCTTTTTCTTTTTTCTCTTTCTTTTTTTCTGTCCTTTAGTAAGATTTTCTGTCTAATGCTGGAGCTAAACACCATGCCTAAATGAAACAGGAAAAATGACTTTACTCACTTGTACATCCTTCTATGCTGAAGGTTGAAGTTCTGCTCTAGCTAGTGATTTTAATGAATTTTAGATGGAAATTTTAAATAAATTATATAGGGGGATTTTCAGAGGTTATTCTAATTTGGCATATTTTGGTTTAGTTTAATTTAAAATTCAGAAGCTGGGATGGCGTTGAATTGAATGAACATTTTGTACAGACAGTTCAGCTGCTGTATTTATTAAAGTTTTTGATGTGGATGCTTGATTCTATACTATTTGGATGAACTATGATCTCCTATATCAGTTTGGGGTGGTTTTGTTGTTTTTTTGTTGTTGATGTTTTTGGTTTGGTGTTTTGTTGTTTTTTTGTTTTGTTTTGGTTTTTTTTTTGTGGGGGGAGAGGGGTTTGCTCAAGAGGGCACATCAAAATTTCCCAATTTAATTGAAATATTTTGTGGATAGGCCCTGTCACATGCAATGTAATCAGGTGTTATAATCTTCCATCATTACAAAATGAGGCTTCTTCACTGAAGAGTGCAATAAATAAGTGATCTGTAGCATTCTGGATTCACAAAGGCCGTTGGGTAAATTTGTCCAGCTAAATTCTCCACAATGTTGCAGCTCAAGGTGTGGTCATGAGAGATCACTGATATACGGTGTCCTGGAATGTGCTTTCACATCTGTTTCCCACGAAAATAAAAGCATCTTTCTCTTGATAAATACATCAGTGGTTAATGGGATGTCTTTGGGGAGGTGAGCCTTGCCTGTCTGCAGGCAGATGTCAGGAAGGTCTGGCTGAACGCTGAGCTACAGACCCTGGGCTCTAGATAAGGGATCTTGTTTGGGGTTGCTGCTGTGCCTGCCTCTTCCTTAGAGCCCCTGGGCATGGGAGCTGACCAGGGCTTGCAAAACACCCTGCAGAGCTGTCTCCAAAGAGTGATCAAGCCCCTAAATCACCCGCAGTTCAGTTATTGTGCAAGGGAAAACATCACCATCGGAGCAATGTGGGGATGGCTGTGACCTTCAAAGCCTGCTGGAGAAAATGTGTCTGTAAGAGATCAAGAACAGATATTTCTTTGTCTTAAGATGAACCAGAGTCAGACAAGAGGAACACACAGGTTTGTGGATGCCCCAGGATATACACAAACCACAGAGCTGCTGGTGTCTTCTTTTCAAGATGTTCTCGGTGGTACTGAATCTCTTTTCCTTCATGTCCTCCACTTCTACTCATCCTGAGATTTTCCTTCACGTTTCTTCCCTCTGAGGGCCAGAGAGGAAAGGAGCTGCTGCTTGATAGCATGGTAATCTTTATTTAGTTAATCTTTTAAACCATTGTTATGGTTTCAGCAGCTCCCAACAAGCATCACTTGAAAACCAGTGAATTTTGTCTTGTCCTCTGAATTTCATAAACAGTCACAGGGCACAGAGCTTGATATTGCTAAAAGCAGCAGTGTTTTAGTATAAAGAAACAGATGTTTGGCTCCAGAACATGGGTACCACCTTCTGACAAAGGTACTTCTCCAAACACAGATCCAAAGGTCAGGGTGTCTCTCCTTGCTTCCAGTGCACTGATGGACAGGCGTATCCTGAGGTAGTCACATTTTCTGTCTCTATTGTACACAGAATATTTGTTCATTCCAAGAAGATTCAATACTGAATTGAGTGACTCTGATAAGCTTGACAAAAAGAAGGCTTTTGTGTTTGCTGGAAGAGCAAATGCACTGGCTTTCATGGTAATATGAATCCAGCAGGAGAAAAAGGAGTAATTAATTGCACTTGAGCCAGTTCAGAGCAGCAATGTAATGTCTCCCACATTTCCATCGTTACTCTGCAACCACTCAGAACTTGAGGGGGCCTCCCAAGAGCACCCTCAGGGATGTGTGAGTACAAAACGTGGGTGTCAATTATGCATGCTTAAGTCAAATGAGGAGTTTGGCCTGACCTCACTTTTAGCTGGCCTTGCTTAGAAACAAAACTCTTACAAAACAAGAAAGTCCTTGCAAAAGGTAGTATTCTTCATAATCTTAACCTTTCCACCAACTCAGCTGTTATTTTATGGGTGTAAGAGGGTGCAATTACAGTGGCTTGTTTTCCTCAGAGTTTCTGTCTTGAGGGGAGGAACATTTCTTTGAAAAGAGAGACCATCAGAGCTCTTTATGATGTAGGACGCCATGAAATCTTTAATTGGTCTTAAATCTGTCTTTTAAAACCTGTCTTTTAAAATGTGATCTGAGCAGAGAGAAAGACTAGTTGGATTGGGCCAATGGATCAGGCTACCAGCATATTATCCCTGCAGGTTTTCAGGCACAGCGTTGGAGAAAACAGTAAATCAAAGAGTTGGCTGAAAATAGATGCTGCATACTATTACTGAGTTCTAATTCTCTGTGTGACAGACATTTTTGAGGGGTTTTATTGAGTGGTAACTGAGGAACATCTCCATATTCCCAATCAGGAAATCTAGTCTAAAATTTCTGGCTATTTGGGCGCCTAGGCTTGTCCACTGCCAGGAGAACAAAATGTACAAAACACAGCATTGTAACCGAAGAATTGGTTGAACAGAATGAATCATTAGTGCTTACTCATTAGGTGGTTCTTTGGAATCATTTTATATTTAAATGCACTACAATTATAATTTTCTTGGGCACTCACAGTCTTTGAGTCAAACTGGTCCCCCCCTTTGATTTTCTGTTAGAGCTCTCCTTACAAAGCGCTCTTGACTACATTTAATCTAGATTTAGTTTAGGATATTGATGGTCTCAAGACACTCAAATCTATTCAGAAGTTGATGTTCAAGTAGGATTTGAGCACCATTTTCCAGTTTATCACGGGCTGTAATTTTGTTCTCTGCCCACAGTATTTCCTGTAATTCAACAAAGGCCTTGGTGGAAGGTTTGGAAATAGCTTAGGCAATATTGAGGCCCATTGTTTGAGGACTCTGACTCAGTTTTTGTCTAAGTGGCCCCACTGCTATCTATCCCTAGTAAAGTCAGCTCTCCTCCCAAACAAAGACAACAAAAAAATAAAATTAGGGCTCAGAATTCCCTTCCTGCATTGCTGCTGAAGAAGATACTTCTGTAGCAAATTGACTTGTATCCACAAAAATGGTGTGGCAAGATACCATATGTGGTAATTGTATGCACTGCTCAAAATATTTTAAATGAACTTGTTCTTACAAAGAAATAAGTTATGAAGTTAACTTTTATATGTGTGTGAATAATTAAACTATTGTCACTACTCTAAATTATCATCTATTGTTAACTTACATCATTAAATCTTGCTTCTTTGCTAAAGAATAATGAAAAATACACTTAATTAACAGTTATTGCAAGCTTGAGGCCATTGATAACACAGTTCTCAGGCTGGATTTCACAAGTGTGTTTTGTACTTGACTTGAAATTGCTGCTTTATTCTAAAGCCCTGCACAGTGATGTGGGCATAACAAATCTCGTATCACAAGAACGAACTCCCTTAGTAAATTATGTCACTGTTGGTTAAGATTAGGTTGCTACAAGCAAACAACTCGACTGTTATTTTTTTTTTTCCAGTGCAGAGGGAGGAGTTATGGCTTGAGCCTGCTGTTTTAGTTGCTTTTAGCAAATTTATGAAAGGCTTTTGCTGTGCGCCAAATCAGAGAAAATCCCAGCCCCTTTGCCTCGCGGCCTCACTGTGCCAATCCATCAGGAGATTTTGGGGGGTTCTGTAACAGTTCCCTGAGGAAAGGGACTCTGGTTAATTTCCTTGTTGTTTCGATTACAGAGGTGATAGGGCTTTTTTTCCTTGGATATTGTTAAAGAGGCTTGCCAGCACTGTAAAGAATGTGCTGCATTCTTCAGATGAAATAAGGCCAATCAGTGGAATAATGAGGAAAGTAATATCTCCCTAGAGAGTCTGATTGGGTTTTCATCAAATCAGCCAACCTTTTCCAGTCATTTACACCAACGTTCACTCCATGCAGGGTGTTATGCTGTCTCAGATTCTTTCCTCCTTTTAAATCCCTTGTGATTATTACTGATAACTAAATAATTGGGATGAGGCAAATTTATGTATATTGTATATATCCTTCTTTTTAAAATTAATTATTTTGCTCTTATTTTCTCAGATACATTTTAAACAACTCTGCTACCCTGGAAGCTATTCCAAAGAGAAGAGGGATATGCAAGAGCTGGAAGATTTATTCCTTTGTGACACTGAATGCCCTTTTATTTTTAATATGTGGGGAGTCTCCTATGAATGGAAGGTTACCTACTGCTAAGAGTACAATCCCATGACAAGATGCCCAATTCTTGTTGTTAATTACAGCTTGACACATTTATTTTTATTTATTCATTAATTTTCCTTTCCAAGATAAACCTCTAAAATGAGCCTTTTAATTTATTGGGGAGTGAGGAGAACAATAGTTACCATGATCTTCCCTTATTTCCTGTTCTTTTCTCTGTCAAGAGCACGGCGTTAAATGCAGGAGGAACATCCAGCTACTGAGACAGAAACACTTCTCATTCCCTCACACAGAATTCAAGCTAAGAAAAGGTTTGCACACAGCTTCTGCAGGTGGTTTCTTGCTGTACCTACAGACATCAATAATCTGTTCTGCAAAATATAAATATTACAGTGTTGGGCCAGATCCTGCCATGGTGTAAATCAGCTTGGTTCCACTGACACCAGTAGCTGTCACCCAGCATGAGTCCCTTCAGACACACATGGCGAGTTCTTGGCTCACCAGGGCTGCTGCTCATACATCATTAAGTAGCCCTTTCCTATGAAACCAGTACCTTTTTGCCATCGAATGAGAAACAGGCAGGAGCACAAAAGATGCAGGGTGCTGCAGAGCTGTGCTACTCCAGTGTGTTTGCTGACTAAATGTTGCAGTCAGCCTGTGCTGGCAGCTGCAGACATGACTATACAGTACCTAAAATAAGGGGGGGTGTTGATTCCCTTCTGTGCTGTTCTCTGCTCTGTTCTGGAGCACAGACAAAAAGATTCCTGGTCTCCTGTGCAAGTTCTCTTCCTTCAGTGGCTGGGAGATTCAGAAACAGTGCAGCTTCGTTATACACGAACACATTTATGGCATCTTTGACAAGCTCCTGGACCACATCAGCCATGATCTGATTACATCACTAAAATTAATGTGGTCTTTGGATGTTTTACACAACAATCTGGGAGGCATTTATTTCCTGCACTTCGGGGGGGGACATGTTCAGCATGTGAAAGTTTTCAAAATTAACTGAGTTCCATTCACACCAGTCCTCCCACACCGCTCAGCAAATGATTCAAAGCCTTCAGCGTGATTTCATCTGTGCAGACTCTAATCCACTTACTTAATGAAATACATAATTAACATATTATAATTGCAGTAAAGATGGTTTTGACAGAAATCATTTCCCGTATCTAATACCGTGGTAATTTAATCTGTTCCCCACTCCCTAACACGACCCTCCGTGATTAAGTTTCATAAGAATTTTTTTGATTGATTGATTCATCTGACGTGCCTGGGCCCTGCTAAAGGAGTGTCTGTCAGTTTACAGAGCTACGTGATGTTGTGGCAGATGGTTGTGGAGAGGCTCTTTGCGCTGTCTCCCTGTGTGGTCTTTTATTTTTTTTTTTTTTTTCCCCCTAAATG
Organism: Phylloscopus collybita; assembly: GCA_027886175.1. NCBI lineage: Eukaryota > Metazoa > Chordata > Aves > Passeriformes > Phylloscopidae > Phylloscopus > Phylloscopus collybita. Next base: position 11,622,452 of record JAJNNQ010000008.1, on the reverse strand, counting down.
CCCTGATAATCCAAATACAGCAACCCTGATCCACTAAATCGCTAACATGTTTTTATATGCTGTCTTTTAGTTGTGTGTATAGTTATTAAACTAGGGAAGGCAGGATGTGTTAAACTAGGAGGTCTAAATCCTAATGCTGTCATTCACTTCCACAATAAAACAACCCACACAGATACTTTTTATTTGATTTCTCTTTCTGTTTGTTTTCAACACAATCTCTCTAGTCTGTCATTCACTCTCAGGCAGTTACTTGAGTTAAAAGGGCCAGCAAGCCAAGTTATGCAGACCTTCTCAGTTAAATATCACTTGTTACCTGCAGGAATGTATGGGGAACATTACCAACCACTGGCTTTTCAAGTCAGACTCAAATGGCTGCTCTCTTGATAATGGGTCATGACTCATGAGATAATATCCAGTAAAAGGTCTGTGGCAAATGATTACTTCCTTTTCATAGACTGAAACCCTATAATTTTTTTAATGCTGTCAGTCTCCAGGAAACTGCGTCCTAGTGACATTGAGGGAAAAAATCCCAAATCCCAAAGGAAGGGATGCTGGATGCCTTCCTCTGAGACAAACCAAACCCTTTGGCAATAGAAAGAATCTTCCTCTCACCTTAATTCCTGTCCCTTACACCATCCTATTCTCCAATACAGCTTTTCCATCCCTGGTTTGCTTCTCCTATGGTAAGAGTTAGCCAGTACTGATCAGTTCTGTACTGCCTTTTCCTTTGTCCATGGCTTTCATGCAGCTGGCCAAGTCTCCAGCATCTTCAGGGAAAAATCAGTAACTGTCTGTGTTTTGGGGCAGATGATAGACAAAGACATGGTCCTGCCAAGTCCTCCAGTCATTGTCAGAGCTTGCTCAGCTTAGATGGTGGAACAGACCATGCTGTTGCAGTACCTGGTACCTGCAGGGAGGTTCCCTGACACCTGAACAGCACCATTGGCAACATTTCCTCTCTATGGCTTGACTTTGTTCACAAAATGGGCTGCACAATTAAGTCATATGTGAGGGGGCACAGGACTGTGGGGTCTGGGTTCCTGGGCCTTCTCCTGGGGCCATGCAGGAGAGAGACAAACAGCTTGTCATGTGTGGGATGGTTTGCCCCAGGGACAAGGTGGGCATGGATTTTCCAGGGTTTCTGGTCTGGAAGAGAGCCGGTTATATGTGTTTTAACCCTTTTAAGTCCCTTGGTTGTCCAAACTTTTAGAAGTTTGTCTCATGAGGTGGAACAGCACCACAGAGAGATAATGGTAGCAGAAGCTCAATCTGTCTTTGCAGCCAGGATGCAGCAGCACGGCCAGCACAACAGCAGGACAATTCCTTAGGGGCCAGCTTTGCTCTGCAGCTGTGTCAGTTTGTGACACTGGTTGGTGCCAGGCAGTGTGGCACTGGAGGAATATGGCTCAAAGAGCAGTGTGGCACAAGGAGCAGTGTGGCACAGGGAGCAGTATTACAGGCCAATTCCCAGCCTGGTACTGTAAGGGATGCTGACATTAGTGGTTTATGGCTTGTAGGAGCTGAGGTATGCTGCAGGCTCAGAGACCACAGTCAGCTTCTGTGTGCTGTCATGCCCCAGCTGCTGGAAATGTTTTGAGTAGCAGTCCCTTGGCTCTGTTGGTCAAAAGGTGGATGAAGGTGGTGAAGTTGTGAACAGTGAGCAAATCTTTGCTTCCTGTCAGCCTGAGCCTTAATTTTTTGCTTTCCCATAACTGCAAATAGTCTCAAAGGGTCTGCTGGACAATGTTGCTTATATGTCACAGGGCAGGGACCTTGGTCTTAAAAAAATTGCTGGACAGAGTTGCAAATTGCAACATTCATTCTGTTTTACACCTGGAATGTCCAAGTGGGTGTATTCACTGACAAGAAGGGTAAAGACAGTAGAAAATAACAGAAAATAATTTACAGCCTCTCTTTGCTCTGCTTTGTTGTTTCACTTGATAGTAAGTCAAAGGTGACTCAGGCTCCAGCCTCTGTGATGGTCGTAATGCACAAGAGGGACTGTAGGCAGAGCTGCCTCACCTGTCCTGCTGCCTCACATCCTTCTGAACATTAGATCTTGGGCAAGTGCTTCTGACAGAAGCCTCTGTTCATGAAAGGCTCAGTCCTCATCCTTGTAGGAGGATGCGTGAATCATTTCTGATGATGTGAAGCTGCATTTAATTGTGTCATCTTTCATAAACTGAGTGTGTACCAGTGCTTGAAAACATACTGGGTTTGTGGGGCTTTGTTAGTGATGTGAAATACAGCGTATTCATCCATTTCAGCAGTGTTTTAAAGACTAGTAGAGGTTTAGGTGCCTAATTTCTGTTGATGAGCTGATGCATTATTTAGGGTTTATTTGCCTACCAGGTCTCACTGACCCGTGTACTATTGGTATGTTTGCACTAAGAGTTATGCCAAGATTATCCTAGAGAAAGCAAAGACTTTCCATGGTGCCCCTAAACCCTCCACCCCTCCCAGTGACAGATTGTAAATGCTCTGATCAACAAAAGCTCTGCTTTTCCCATTGAGTTGTGAAACACTTACCTGGGAACAGCTTGAGCACAGAATGTGAGACAAATTAAGAGTCATTTATGCAAAGGGAGGGCAGAGATTTTGAAAAAATAATTTGGAGGGTCAGCTTTTTTAAAACACTGGCACAAAATCAGAGGCATGGACAGCATAGGCTCCCACCCCAGCCCCATGGCCAAACCCACAGTGAGTTCAAGGAGGCCACTCAGAACGATGCACACCAACTCCCACATCCGAGTCAGTGAACTCATTGAACTTGACTGAAATTCCTGTTGGAGCATTTTCTTTTTCCTGTGAGTGTGGAGGGAGGGGGAGGCTCCTTTGTGAGTGGCAAGTGTACATGAACACCACCACATCAACTGCCAATATGTTATGAGGCCTTGGTAACAATCTGGAGTCTCTGGGGAGCTCTGCTGCAGTTCAAGTGAGTATCAGACAGAGAGAAAACAATTTCTGGTGCCAATAATGCAGCACAGATGAAAAATGTTTTAATATTTGAAGCTGCTTTATGGCAGAAGCAATGACAGTGATGGAGTCAATGTCAGCTTTTTTCCTTTAAATGTCATCTTTCGTCTATGAGTTTTTTCTGCTCTGGAGGCATGCAAGCCTGATGCTGACTGTTTGCAACCATTGATCATTGATTTTATTCTAAATGGAAAGCTTGCCAGAAGACTAGAAATTCTGGAATTTATTAGGATTTCTTTAAGAGGCACTTTAGCTCAACAGTTCTCATTACTGTCTTTACAATGTTACTTATTTTTCTTTTTATGTCATATGATTTGTAAAGGGTTAGTACTCAGAGAACAATATACGATTAAACCACTGTGCATGCTGGAGTTGCAAGCTTGGAGGGGAAAAAAGGATTCTTAGGAAGGCTGAGCACATATCTGAGTGTTAAACAACTAATGTCTCCTCAGAACCAAAAGCTCTATTTTGAAATCTGTGAACATGATTTTTATTTTACGGCAGTTTTGATTAAATAAGGTCACTCTTAAATTAATAACTCTTAAAAACATAAATAAAGGGGCTAAACCATCTTTATATTCTGACATTTAGTGCATAAACAACGTACTGTATGTACCAAATGTCAGAATATAATGAAAGTTTGTCCTGTTAAACTAATACTACTGATGGGCAAAAATGTCTTGGACTCTAAAACCTCTTCAATGCATTTATTTACAGTGACATTATTCTGAACATGCCAGCTAGGAGTGGTTTAAGGCTTTATTATATATTAACATTTAACATATTTGTGTGCTTATGTATAAGTGATTATTCTTCATTTGGTTAAAAGGAATCCATTTACAATTATACAGTGGGCTAAATGTTTTCAGTTTGTGATGTGTTTCCATTGGCACAGGACTAGTTCAAACAGGTATGTTAGCTCTTGGCTGACACGCCTGACATTCAAGCTTTATTATGGAACAGTGTACCCAGGGAATGTGAATTATAGAGAGTATCAGCCCTGGCCTGCTGAAAGCATCATTCAGCCTGGTTGATTATGGAATTTACTCCCCAGTTTGGGTCTAGAGATCCATCTACTGAGCTGATGCTGTTTATTTGTTTAGTCACAGATATGTTGCAGACCAGACAAAGGGAAGGTGGTAGTGGGAAACAGGCAGGCTGGAGGGCACTGAGCAGTGAAAAGCAAAATCTTTCAGGGTAAGGGGCCAGTGGTAAAGTTTATTGCTGCTGTTTAGATAAAGCTAATTCTGGCAAATCCTTTAATAAACCCCCAAGTGCAGCACTTGGAGTGTAAAAGAAAACTTTCCAGCAAATATAATGTCAGTCTGCAACGTCACCTTGGGTGCTGTGAACAGAGTTCCTGGTGTAGTGGGTCTGTTGTACCCCACTGGTGAAATTGCTTCCAGTATTTACACGAATGGACTATCCTGATTTGCAATGCCACATGTGATACAATGGTGGTATTGTAACATGGCCAGTGCAGGAGAGATGGGGTTGAGGCAAGCAGAAAATATTTTGCTGCTCCTCCACCCCATCTATTCTGCACTGGCCATGTCCCCAACATATTCATTCTCATATTTGTAAACAGAGAGGTTTCTCTGTCAGCGGCAGTGAAACTCACCTGAATAAAAATGGCATATTTTCCCTTTATTGTTGGATAACCTCCACCTCCCTCTGCATAGATTGCCACCAAAAGGGCTTGTTTAGATTTGTTCTGTACCCAATGATCTGTTATTTCTGTCAAGGTTTCGATGATTCTCTGATGAGACCAGACCTTTTGGCTAAATGCAAGAGTTGGGCAATACTGAGTCCTATTCAACAGCCATTTCTTGAGAATACCATTTAAAAGTCACTGGTGCCAGGAATATCTGCATCCATGGAGTGCAGCACCATTTGCATGAATCATTTGTGCACTTTTGGAAGGTGAATCTTCAGAGATGCTCCCTTACAGCTTAAAATCCTAATGAACTTTTGCATAATAACCATGAATTTGCACTAGGAGGAATAGCTGGAAGCCCATTTGAGAGTATTGGTGCATGTTTGTGAAGCAGGGAATCCTAAAAATTATTTAAATATGAAGTGGTGACAGTGTATTATGCTCCCATGGTGTAGAGATGCTCCTTATCATTATTAATTTGTGTTGTAGCAGAATCTAGAGGATGCAGGGGATTTAAGGGTCCCATTGGGTTAGTACTGCACAGATCCATCACAGATACTTCTTGCTCTTAGAACTTTCTTTCAAGAGAATGGGATAGCACAGGCAGGAACAGGAAGTCATAGACTGGCCTGGGTTGGAAAGGATCTTGGAGAACATCCAGTTCCAACCCATTTGCCATGGGACAGGGATACCTTCCACCAGACCAGGTTGCTCAGATATCCATCCAGCCTGGTCTTGGAAACTTCCAGGGGTGGGGCAGCCACAGCTTCTCTGGGCAACCTGTGCCAGGGCCTGCCCACCTGCACAGTAAAGAATTTTTTCCAATATCCAATCTAAACCTACTCTCTGTCAGTGTGAGGCCCTCTGTCTCCCCTCTCCTGTCACTCCATCCCTTGTCAATAGTCCCTCTCCATCTTTCTTTAGGCTCCCTTCAGGCCCTGCAAGGCCACCCTGAGCTCAGCCCAAAGCTTCTCCTCTGCAGGTGAACAATCCCAGCTCTGCCAGCCTTTCCTCCCAGCAGAGCTGCTCCATCCCTCTGCTCATCCTGGTGCCTCCTCTGGGCTCTCTGCAGCAGCTCCAGGTCCTTGCTGGGCTGCCCAGGGCTGGCCCAGCTCTGCAGGTGCTCTCAGCTGAGCTGGGTAGAGGGATAGAATCACTTCCCTTAATCTGCTGCCCAAGCTGCCTTTGAATATGAATATTGATATTCAAGGTCATATGATTTGGGGGTGGAATTGAGATTTAATAGGTTTTAGTTCACTCTTGCTTAGTACATTGCTTTAAAACCTCCAAGAGCACCATGTTTTTCTGCATTACATTTACTCTACAGGCTTCTTGGACAAACTATGGGTTGTATCTATGGGTTGTATGATGTCTCCTGTCCCATCAGGAAGTGACTGCCAAAGGAAAGCACCCCAAAATGTGATCTTAAAAATTCAGTCAAAGTAATCCACACAGAAAAATTTACATTTTTGTTCCTTGGTTGGGAAAACGTTTTTATGGAAAAGCAAACCTCACTTTTCCATTCCTAAGTGGATTGCTGCTAAGTGGCAGCAGAGGACTGCAGAGGTAGTGGCAAGTGTGTTGAGAACAGTGATATTAAAAAGAATATAATTTTGGGCAAGAATCCTGAAATTTCCTAGAGAAAATAATTTCAGCTGAAAATTCTTGAGTAGCTCTAGTAAGGATGCTGCTCCTTTACACTGGGAATCAGTGACTAGCATTCCTGTGCTCAGCAATTCACAGCTTTGTGCGTTTATCCATCTTTCTTTACAAATAACCAGCTAACATCAGTGAAAGGAGTCAGTTCCTTCACTGTGAGGAGCTTAGCCTTGCAAGAAACCTCCTGCTAATCCATATTCAGAGAAGCCCTGAGGGAGCTATCAAGACTATTCTGAGAGTAAATTATCCACCCAGGAAAGGATTACAAGATCCTGGCTCTGCTCAAGATCCACAGCTAGACCGTGTCAGAATTTGACAAAGATTTGTGTCACTTGTGTGTTCAATGTGCTGATGCCCCCTGGCCCACTTCTTAAAGACCTCTGAGTTGAGAGAATGCACAGCAAAGGCCTTATTTTGGGGTTGAGGAAAGCAGCAGCCACTGGTGACTTCCAGCAGAGAAGCATCAAGCTCCCAGAACCCTTTTGAGTGAGCCCACGTGAGCAGGAGCAGAGGGCAGTGGTTGCGGGTGTCCTGGGGTGTTTGCACTGGAATGATTTCTGCAGGTTCTCTTCTGGCAAGGGAGGGGTAGGTGCCCCAGGGCAGCCTCCTCCCTCCTCTGTGGGTAAGATGTGAGCTGCAATAGCTCACAGCAGCTCAGCTGGACTGTCTCAGGGCATGGACACACATTTACTCTGTGGGGTCAATCAGGATGCTGGTGCTGTGCCCTACATCATCCTTCTCATCTTCCAGACCATGGAAAGGTGAAGGAATCACCTGTCCTGCCACTCCTGCTGACACCAGGGTTGGAACACCAGCTGGGATCATCCTGTCACAGCCTGCACCTCTGTGACTCAGGAGAAAAGTTCAGCTGCCAAGATATTCAATCTGGAACTCCTCATTAAAAAAAAAAAAGAAAAAAGAAATCCATTAGAAGATATATCTTTTATAAATGGCCTATATATTATGACATAATTTAATTTAGTGCTCTGAATGTATTATGACCACCATAACAGTTTCACATTTATAGATTTCATAGTTTTGCTTCTATAAAACAACTACAATCTGTACCTCTTCCAGCTAATTACAATAAAATGCTTCGATTCACATTTACAATGTAAACTGAGGGCAGAGGCGTGTGAATTCTGACTCAGGTTTATGCTTCACAGGCTGCTGAGAATGCCCAGGCTCAGCCTCCCCTGACTGAGGTGTTTTCTGGGGTCAGGTCTTGGTAGAGTCCTGCCAGGAGGAAGCTGTGCCCATTGCTAGGAGATCCTGGAGTTACTGCTGAGGGACCATGTTTGTGGGGCTGGGTGAATACTGAAAATATGAAAGAAGTTGGGGGTGGCTACTCATGTAGGCTGAGCTGGAGAAAAGAGAGTACCAGGCCTGGGTATGATAGGACTCACTGGGAAAAAGAGAGGGAATCAGCTGGCAGGGGTGCAGGCTGAGTGAGCAGGATGCAGGGGAATGAAGATTTGGAGTTTAAATGACAGATTCAAAAATGGTGCATGCCTTTGAGAAGGTCCTGGAGTCACAGAATCACAGAAGGGTGTAGGTTGGAAAGGACCTTAAAGATCATCTCATTCCACCCCCTGCCATGGGCAGGGACACCTTCCACTAGACCAAGGGTCAGGGGAGGCCCCTTTCAGCCCCATCCTTGATGGAAGGGACATCCACAACTTCTCTGGGCAAAGTGTTCCAGCTCCCCACCACCTTCACAGTAAATAATTCCTTCCTGATATCTGATGTAAATTTCCTTCAGTTTGAACCCATTACTCCTCATTCTGTCACTACAGTTCCTGGTGAAGAATCTCTCTGTGGCTCCTTCAGATACTGTAAGGTCCCCACACAACCTTCTCTTCTCCAGGCTGAATAGCCCCAACTTTCTCAGCCTGTGCCCATAGGACAGGTGCTCCAGTCCTCTTTTCAACTCCATGCCCTCCTCTGGACCTGCTCAGCAGTTCTATGTCCTTCTTTTCTTGGGGGCACCAGAACTGCACACAGTGAGGAGGCAAATGCAGAACAAGACATTTTATAATGAGATGAGCTTCATTTTCCTATTGCGGTGTAATGTATTTACTCAAGAGCTGCTTGTGTACAGAAGACCTGCTAAAAGCAATGCTTATTTTATTTTTTTTTTTAAATTAAAACACAATCACAGGTCCCCAGTGACTATGAAAAAAGAGAGCAAATCCTTCCTCATTTCAAAATCCCCAAACTTAAAATAGGCTTGTGTCAAGAAAAGCAATAAATTCTGAGTTAACAATAATAGAACACAATACTTAATGGGCTTTCTCTGCTTATTAATTAACAGATAGATTTCCCATATCTACACAAATCAGCCAAAAATGAGATTCCACCTGCCTCTGCTACCCAATTTGTTTAGCCTTTCACCAACCTGTAGGTACTCAGCATGTAAGAATCTCTAAGAGAAGCCAACAATAAAGACTTTTGTGAAAATCTTTTCTCTGGAACCCACATTCCTACCAAGTTCACTGGACATGAGTCATTCCTGATTTTCAGTCATGGCCAAGTTTTTTGAGCTTATAATCAGTCCTTCTTAGTAATCAAAATGCTCTAAAGAGTTCAAACAGTTTCTAGGATGCAGCTTGAAAAAAGGCCTTTATGATCCCTTCCAAAATTTTCTGATTTTGTGAGGATCTCTTTTCTGAGGAGACAAAATGTTGTATTTACATGGTTCAGTGGTGGCCACTGTTTGTATACTGATGACCACTGCCACTGCAATTCCAGTGAGACAAATGCACATGAATTTCTGTTTGTACATGCAATAAAAATATGTCTGATTCCACATCCATAGGGCAGCCCAAGTATCTCTGGCAACCCAATTTTTGTTGCTTTATCATGTGGCCCGAGGTCTAATAACCTTCTGCAGATGCTGTTTTTGTATGTTTTTAATCACAAATCATTCCTTATCTATTAACCAATCATATTTGCTAACTGGATTGCTTGTGAAGACCTCTTATTGTAATTAGCATGCTTCAGCTGAAGAGTAAACAAATATTCTAACAAACTACTATGACATAAGTTGATTTTCTGTTCTCAATCACTACCATTGTGGATACAGCAAGTTTTGAATTAAACACCTCTCCAAGATGTAATGATCTCAGTCAAGAACATTTTAATTAAATTAAGGGATTGAAACTTTTGTTTTTGACAGGGCATGAATAAATCAGCAAGAGGTGAATCTGGTTCAGTGAAAAGCTTGATCCAGAGAAATAGTCTTGGAAATAATTAAAATTGTGTTGATCAAATGAAACAGTAAATATTTTGTCAAGGGATGCTAAAACATAATGTACTACTGAGAGTTCAAAGTCTTGTTATAAGGAGATGGGCATTTGCCTGTATAACAGGAGTCTGTGATGAGGAGGCCGTGTCTTCCACTGGCACCACACCTGGGTTCTGTCACCCTGGGTTTGAGTTGACAGATGTGGTTGTTGGGTATTTCATGAACTATATTAGCAACATTTTGGGAGGGTCTGTCTGATAGGACTGGTACAGGGTTTGCTGCCTGCAGCTGGCAGACTCTCCTACTGGCCACTGATCCATCATCCCTGGAGCTGCAATATACTGCATTTACTATCACCTTTTGTTTTGCTGGCAGAATAAACAGAACTGGACATCAATCCACAGCAACAGATTTATGTGTTAAAAACTGTGTGATTAACATGCTCAAATCAATCAAAAAGCATCTGTCTGGCTCCCTGATTTTACGTTAGTACCTTATTTTGAAACACACGTGCACAAACACACACACGCCTGTGTCTGGATAGTTAATCAGTCAAATTACCTAGGAAGTAGATTTTGAGAATTGAATATATTATGAGCTTCCAAGAAATGTGTTTACCCAAAATACCTATCTGGCATCAGTATAAAGTTCTCAAGGTTAAAGTGACTTAAGGATCCAGACTGCAGAAGCTCACTCATACACTAGACAATATCTCTTTTCATGTTCTTTAAACCACTGCACACCACTCTCCTAATCTTAATAGTTCTCTGGAGAGTGTGGAATGGCCAAAACATGAAACAGAATAAACCAAATATACAGAAAACTGTTAAATTTGCATTGCAAAACCTTGGCTTGGGTTTGAAAATAATGGAATGACAGCCTGTCCTCTAAACAGTGTCCAACCTTCTTAACCTTTAAGTGTCATCTGCCTAGGCAGCCCTTAATGCTTGTTTTTACAGATGAAAACGGGGCCCATAGGACTTAAGACAGATCAAATAACTGGGCAATAACCACTGGGCTTGCTCTTAAAATAGAAGATCATAAAAAGGCAAACCAAAATAAAAGAGGTTGGATTAAGAAATGGGTTTATTTGGCTACATTGAAACCTGCAGGACATAGGAAGGGATGGAAAAAAGAGCATGACCTGGTGGAAGGAAAAATAGGCTGATAAAGAAGGGCACGCCCCTAAACCATGCTGTGGAAATCCTTCCTTGGCCATGTCCTGGAGGCACTAAAGCAAAACGGAAAATGGGAGAATGTTCTTCCAAGCTCCATTCATGTTCAGCTCTGGGTAGATCTGTCAGATTTCCTGCAGATTATATGAGAACTTGTAATATCTCCTTGCTTTCTCCTTCCTTGCCTCCTCTTCCTCCAGGAAAGAAGCCAGGAAATGTGTAATATTTCCTTATGGATGTCCACCTTTCAATTTGAATGCAGTGGGAGAAGAGCAGAATTCTTAATTTTTCCTCAGTTAAGTAAGAAGAAGTATTTTTCTGGTTGCCCTTGCTACAACTCCACTTAGAGACCATATCTAATTTCTCATGCTTATTGTCTCAACCTCTTTCAATTCCACGATATTCTTTCCAATCCTTGCAGCTAAATCTCTTTGCCAAGCCATCATGGTTTCATGTCACAAGTACTACAAGCTTCTCCACAGCCTTTTTAACCCCCATTGCCCTTTGAGAAATCAAATGACACCAAAAGAAACATCTAAACAGGGGTTTCAATATGTTGTGTCAGAAAAAGTGGCAATTTTAGTCTGTAATATGACACTATAGAGAAAGGAGGGGGCTTTTCAGGGTATTTGGCCAGTTTTGTTGAAATAGTCAGCATTGCCCATGGAAACATTTTTTGCATCTTCACGGTGGGAAGATGTCTTTGTTCTCTCAATAAGATTTGTGAACACTAATGAAAAATTTTGTCTTTCTCTTCCAGAACTGGTTTCACTGGCTTTGCCTTCCCTCCTCATAGGATGAAGGGCAAAACACAGCAGGAAACCGAGACAATATTATTAAGTGTGCAAAGGAAAAAATGCTATAAATATTTTGGTTGAAACAGCAGAGACATTAAAGATAAAAGTTAAATGGAAATAAAGGCAGTCAGATGGTTATTATATGTTGCTATAAAATCCAAGAGCTGTTAGAAAAGGTAGATCAGGATTTGCTTTTAAAAAAATGACAGGCCTGTAAGAAAGCAATATTTTTGATTGATAGAGATTTTAATTGCTCTGATATTTATTGGAATGACAGCTATTAGGAATTGAAGCAGTGATAAGGGATTCTCTGAAGCTTGAGGGTATTTGGATAAACACCTCAAATTTGAATGCCTATCAGAAGGTTATTATACTTATTAAAACCTTGAATTTTTCATTTGGGCTAAAAGTCTTTGAAAAGAGGTTTGCTTGGTGAATTTCTTATGAAATGATACAGATTCTGTTAGTGATGACTTTTTTCTTTCTCTCCTCTTGAGAAGCATGTGCAAGCTAGGTTAGACAGGAATTGCTGACATGCATATCTGCAGAGATTATAGTGTTAAGGACAAAAATTCATGTGGGTAAAACATGTTCCATAAAAATATGTAGCCTTAGAATTAACAAATGGTGTTACTTCCCCTAGCAATTCAGGTTTTATTTTTAAGAGACCTAATCTGCACATGTGCTGTTTTCCATCTATGGCAACTTGTGTTTTTAGAAAGTTAATTACTTGCTTTGGATATGTAATTGGAAAATTTAGTCCTGAATTATTAACAGTTTGCTTCTGAATGCCTGATTTTTCTGTGGTCCAAAATGATTTTCAGAACTGTTGAGCACCCAAAGACTGAAGCAAAGAGAGGGGGAGGCTCTCAGTGTGTCAGAGACCAGGGGTTGTGAGAGCTCCAAGTGTGGTCATCACATCACAGCTTTGCTGATCTATGTGTCCTTTATTATCCTACAGAGAGGGAAAATGAATGACAAAGTTAATAAAATGGCCATTCATTACCTTTCATGCATATTTTCTCTTTTTTTAATGTTTTATTTAGTCTTTTCCCTATCAAAAAGCAAGAGGGTAGAGCTCTAGTACTATTTAACCTCGTGACACTGGTCATATGAGGGTAGGATTTTTCTTTCTCTCTGTCCCCCTTCAAATGCCATCCCAGTAACGTGATAGTCATGAGCATTCATTATCATTAGCTAAACCAGTTCCCTGGGAGATGTGATAATAAAATGTTGAAATTACAAATTGATTAAGTGCATATGGTATATACTGATGGTTGGATATAAAGTCTAAGCGCAGGTATGCTTTGCAGGAAACGTTTATATGGGCACTTTGAATGAGTGGGACAGCCTGTAACTCTTACAGCTTGAATTGTTCTCTCCAGGAATATTGGAAAAGGATGATGTGAGGAAACTCTCACTATTTTTGGTACAGTCTAGGGTGATCATATGTAGGGAGATCACAGATGAAATGTAACCATGCAACTGCAGCACTATGCTGCTTTGTGGAGCAATTCACGTGGCTAAGGTTTTTTGACTAGATGTGGTGAAATGTGAGGGAGTGGATCCTTCCAATGTGTGTATACATGTGAATCAACAGAGCCATAAACTGCTGCAGAAAAGAAAAAAAAGTGTAAAAATCAATGCAGAAGCACAGGCAGCTGTTGCATGAGTTTGGGAAGAAAGTGGAGTTCAAGGGGAGATCTGAGAAAGTAATGCCCTAATATTGTAGAGGTAGATGGGAATGTTAACAGAATTAGCTGAGAGATACTGAGAGGAGCTAGGCTGAAAAAGTCAGCATTGGCAAAAAGGAAGGCTCAGCCCAGAGTTTCAAATACACGTCTCCTTTGGAGATGTTATTTGCAACACACTTCAATTCTTTCACATGTGGTTTTCTCTTTGTCAGTTCTTATCCAGTCAGCTTTCTTCTCTGCTGTACCCCTTTACAATTTCCTCTATCTTGTCCTCCTTCCCAATCTTTTCCTCTTCCTGTCCTCTCCCATTTGGTCCCTCACTGTGGGACTCAATTCATTAGTGCTTGCAGTGAAATGCTCCTGAAATGCTGCACTAGAAGGATGTAGTCTGTCTGCTAAACTGCTACAAAGGCTTTCCCCTGTTTTTGGTACAAAGCAGATTCCATAGAATCTACTGCATATATATTATACTGTTTCAGACTCAAATATCTGGGAAATATTCCCATTTGAATTTTAAACTCAGAACTGTAGTTTTCATCTTGATTTTATTCTTCCATGCACGGTGAGGATATACCAGCCAATAATTAAGAATGCGAAAAACAAGCTGCAGTGGAGAGTCAATAATCCAAACACTTCTATATATCAAACCTCCAGGTTGTTAGCAAATTTCTTTTTGATAAGAGCCTGTTTTCTTTCCCACTGACAAAATGGCATGACATAACCCTTGGCATTTGAGAAGAATATGATTGGTTTTTTTCAGATGGATTAGTTCAGGTAAGCAGTTCTGATTCAAATATTTAACAGATTGTCCATAAATCTGACATTCATGGGAAGCTGCTAATTCTGAAGTGATCATAAACACTTCACAAATGCAGAGACTTCAGTTAGCACATAACTCACTGAAGACCAGAAACTTAGATGGTTGTTTCTGACAAATCTTTCATTGATGTGTGTGTCTAACCATCAAGAATGAACAAAGACTCAGCATGTTTCATAAAATACTCATTGTAATTCTTCTGTAAAAGTATTTGACGTCTTTTTGGATTCTTTTTTCTTGGATTTACTTTTTGTTGCAATCAATCTTGATTCAACAAAATGCTCTTACCAAAACATTTTTAATAATGAAACAATGTCAGCAGTAAATTTGCATAACCAATGAGTTCTTTCATTGTTTCTTTTTTGCTATAGTCTTATTCTTTTCTTTGTTTTAGAGTAGTGTCTGCTAGTCAGTGTGGACCAAAGAAAATAGTTGGGTTGAAATGGATTGAAATTCTTCATTAAGGCTTAAATTTAAAACAGTTTATTGGGTAATTCTTCATAATTGCAAAGATTCTGTAGTTCTGGGTTAAAGCTAGGGGCAGCAGCAGTAGTAGGGTGCACTGGTTAGACTGTTCAGAAAAACTTCCACACTTTGGAGAAGTAAAAGGCATGTTGTCTGCCCTAAAATAATTATTCCTGCCCCTTACAAATGTGATGCACTCCTAGTTTTTCCTGTCCATGTAACCACGTCATTGAAGAGACAGTGGGCACTTGGGGCCAGATGTCTCTGTGAGGACCTCCAGAGTGATTCTTGCCATGTCCACTGGGATTTTCCTGTGGGGTAAATCAAGGACCAACCCAAAGATGAGCTATATTCTGTTCTGGGGTTGAACTGCAGAGTGCACTTGGGTGGTCTCACCGGGGCCCATCTCTGTGGCTGTCACACTCTGCTGCATTGGGACCTGTGTCCAAATCACTTTGCACCCCAGTCCAAGCCAGCAGAGCTCATTGGGAGGTTTTCGGAGCACTGGGCCACATCCACGTGGCTGCTGTGGTGGTGTGGGTGTGCCTTGGAGCTCCCTCCAGATGGCTGAAGTCAATCACTTTGGTGTTGCCTTTCTGCTCTGTTTGGGGTCTTAATAGCTTCTAAAGTCATTCCATCCCCTTCCAAAGTGAGTGGCACTCACTCACAATGCCAACCACATCTTGTGTTTAAACATGTCTTGTAGCAAACTCTGTGTGGTGTCCAGCAGCTTTCCCAGCTTCTGTCAAAATGCTCAAAATAGATTTTTCCCAAATTTGTCCACCTGTATGTGGACAAGGGGACCTGAAAGAAGGCTGGTAATGGCTTCCCCACATATTTTGCAGAATGCATGAGGAAAAATTCCTGCTCCTTTTTTTGAAAGAGTTGTAACTCTGATTTTCTTACTGATATGACTTGGAGCTTCCTTCATGTTGTCCAAAACAGTGGCATTTTGAAATAGTCCAGATCTGTGGGTGCAGCTAATGAGGAGAATAAAACACAAGATGCAAACTTCAGAAAGAGATTAAAAATATACTATGGAAATAGCCTGTCTAGGTTTTGACAGATGAAATTTGAAGACAAATGATTTGTCTTTCAGGCAAAGGCATTTTTAAAAGAAAATTTAAATGTAATGCATGAGGAAGAGTTGTGCTGATCTGAAAGGAGGATTAACTGACATGATCTTGATCATAGGGGTCATTATACTGCTACCTTGGAAAAAAATAAAACAAACAAAAAATGTTAACAGGAGGTCAGGGCAGTGGCTTTTAGCAGCTTAGCCCATGGGGGGAAAAATGTGATGTACAGAGCTGCAGAATCACCTGATTGTGGGAGATTTATGGGCTTTGTGGGGAGCAGAGGGCCATGTTGCATTTCTAACACAGTCTGCCGTCCACAGACCTGGGGAAGGGAGAACAGCCAGAAACAGTCTTCCCCAGAAATGTTTCCTGAAACGGGGGCTGAAGGGAAAACCATCAGGATCTCTGGTTCGGCTTAGCAATCAGGTCATGCTGGAGCTGTGACATTCCAGTCACTTCTGCAGCAAAAAAAAAATCTTTGTATGGAATAAAAAAAAAATAAAAATAAAAAAAAAGAGTTGCTAGATTGATAAAATGTGCTCATCACATAATCTTGTAGCACTGCTCTGACAGAAAAATGTATAACAATATGTGCAATTTATTGATAAATGTCAGCCTAAATAGTCTGCGAGAGAAGGGGGGGGGCAGAAAGCTATACATTTCCCACAAGCACCCCCTCAGGCAGCAGCTTGAGCAAATACAATACATGCAATGCAATAAACTAAGATTATGGGACTTCACTGCAGACAAGTGTGGCCTTCACCGTAGGCTAAGTAGGCAGTCACCTCAGCACTATATTTAAAGGGGCACTGGAATAACAGAGATAACATGGTCGTTCTGCAGCACTCCTGTTCTGACCAACTCCTCTACGACTGTTTCAATAACACTTGTCTTTCTGTCTGATAGGATCCTTCTGTCATTTTTATGTAGGACCTCAGGACTGGCACGTGTGTTCCCATGCAGGATTCCCAGCCCTGCTGAGCAGGAGGCTGAGCCTGATTTCCAGCAGAGCTGCTGGCTCCAGCTCCCAGCCCCTCCAGCCTGGGGTTGCCTCTCTGGACTCTCCACATGGGGTTTGACCCTGTGGAAGCTGAGAGCTGGTGCAGTCTCAGGTACCTAAACCCAAGATGGGAATGTGGGCTCCCCACAGTCAGGGGCAGCATTTTTGGCACAAGGCTTCAGACCAAAGGGATTCACTGCAGGGAATGGGGCATTTAGGACTCTTTCAGTCTTACAGCAACACATGACTAAAGACAGGCTGAGGGAGTTTTCAGACAAAGAAATCAGCTGCACTCTGAAGGTACAAATGCCACTTTCACTGTGGGGATGATGGGGCTTCTGCTATTATCTTGGTCCAGTTCAATTCCTTCATGTTGCAAGGCTGCATTTCAGTAAGTAACACAAAATGACTGCAATCAGACTCTACCTTCCTGCAGGAAAACAAAATTTTTGAGGTGACAAAATGACAACATCTGGCCTAAATAACAATTTGAAGAGGATATTTTTAAGCTTACACTGTCAGACCCCTCTGGAAACATGGACTTTCTCACTGGTTGCATATGCAAAGAGAAAAATACTATAATAATATGTTTTATATAATATTTTTTACATCTATTATATAATAATAATAATAATATAGATACAAAATAATATAATAATACAAAATACTATATATTTTTTTTCTTTTTACATGAGGACTCTTGTAAGTGAAAGACCCTTCTGAAAATTGCATGTAGCTGAGGAACCCCAAGCAGTTAAAAAAAATCCAGTTATTACTACTTATAAGGCAGCTCAGATTTGGAAAGGATCACACCCATGCATGTGAGATTTGGGGTGCTTTTTAATGACACATGGTATAAATCCCTAAAATAAATAATTACAATGTAAATAGGTCATTCTCCTGTTTTTCTGGAGCCTAAGGAGACTTTGTCCATGTAGGCCTGCTAAAATACGTATGAGCTGAGGTACTTGTTTTTGATACTGAGTACACAGAGGAGCATAAATCAGTTTTTTCCTCTTTACTGCTGTTTTCCTCAGTCAGCTTTCCCATAATGCCTCTGCAGGAGCTGACAGTTGGATGCAGCACAAGACCCTGCTGGACAACTGTCAGGTTTGTTGAAGGATATTAAAGAGAACTTGATCATGTGTCAGCTCTCTTCAAAATACACTCACATTGGAAAAGTGATATATCTGTCAAAGCAAGGACTTCAGCATTTGGCAGAACAGGCCATTTTCACAAACAAAACTGTCCAATTACATTAGGGGGCATGAACTTCAGGTGTGTATGCCAGGGACAGAAAGATCTGCAGCCACACATCACAGACACTGTCTCCTTAAGCCATATGGTTGGATGTGGGCTGCATCTCATGCATAGTTTCTTTATGCTTCATAGATTAGGAATTAATTTAAAATTATCAGAAACATAAATTGCTGCTTTGAACTTCTACATGAACTTTTTTTTTTTTTTTTTTTTTTTTTTATTTCACTGAAGGCTGCCAAGAATTCATTTTAGGAGAGAGAGAGAGAGTGGAAAATTTATCAAGTTTGATTAGATGATTAAGAACTAAGCTATGGAACAGAAATGCTTCTTTCTTGTTTTGTTTTTTAAATGCTTTTAGGAAGACTAGTGTGAGTTTTGATTAAATATCATCATTGGTTAGGAAACAAATTGTGCCTGAGAGAATAACAGCAAAGACTTTTTCTTGGAAATATGTTATGGCTGAGTTTAGGTCTTTCTTGGCTCACACAGAAATGCAGACATTTGGTGGGAGTGCGCTTTCAAGTTGAAACCGCTCGTATCACACACAATATCCTGTGTGTGGGGAACTGTTACATCTAAGTTCAAGAAAACCATCAAGATTCAGTGATGAGGATGGAAACTGTCTTGATCACATTGTTTACGCCAAAATGCTCTTTTTTTTTTTTTTTTCTTTTCTTCTTTTTTTTTTCTTTTTTTTTTTTTTTTTTTCTTTTTTTTTTTCTTTTTTTCCTCATAAGAAATTTCAGGCTTCATCTGTGTGTGGAGGTAAAGCACTGCAGTGCACTCTGCACAGTCATACAGTCTTTGACAGGCAGAATTTGCAAAGGATGAGCTCAGTTTTGGGAGTAGTCTTAGGAGATCCTAAGGTGAATTTACCTTTTTTAGCTTGCTTAAAACTCTACTAAAGAACTGTCAACATTTGTGCAACCTTTTAAATAAAAATTATGATAAGATTTCACAATGGAAATGTGAAAAACATGACATTAGGTTTCTTATTTCAACTCAACATCTGGGCTAAATTTTATGACTTTTACCTTGTGCAATCCCACCAAAGGCTGTTCATTAAAATGACAGCTCTCAATATTATTTTTTCCCTTTTCTTTCTAGATTTGCAGAAGCAAAATTCCATTTTCATTAGGAAACTGATTTATTTTAAATGAAAATAGCAACTCTTCTTTCTTCTCCTCTGGGACAGGGAATTCCACATGAACTCAGTTCCAGGACAGCAAACACCTCTTCTTTGTGTCCTGGTTACTATGTGCTTCCTTAGTCAAGTTCAGGAGCAGAAAACTAACAGAGAGTTATTGGGGGTTTTGGTCAAACAAAGAAATAAATCTGTACACATACAGGCACACACACACACATATGTGCATTTATCCATACTCTCCATTAGCAAAATCGTCCTTTTCCTTTACTTTGTCTTCACATGCACAAATGGTGTCTTTGTACAACAAAAATAACACAGCTGCAGAACTATCTGTTTTAAATCTTTGTGGGGACAAATCTCGGAGCGGTTTGCTGCGAAGTTTTTGTGCAAGATTGACAGTGTGCCTGTAACAGCTGAGGGTTGGAGTCCACCAGCTGCTTTGTAGTAACTACTAGAGGTGGTGAATTAGCCATGTGGGCTTGCAGGGTAAGCAGAAAAGCCATAAAAGATTTTGGTTTCTTGGTCCATGAAAGCCAATGTAGATGAATAGTTCGACACCTTCTTTTTGAGGCTCTCTTCAAATTTAGAAAAGACATTTCTACAGTTGCAGTACTAATTGTATGTTTTCAAGATTGTTTTCATTTCCAGCTAGATTTGTCTTTTTTTTTTTTTTTTTTTTTTTTTTTTTTTTCTTGTGAGATCTCTGGAAAACAATAGAAAGAACCCTCCATTGTCTCCACCTAGTCTTTTGTGTCATTGCCCTGATGGATGTAACCCACATTTTGAGAAATAGGCACTATTCTGTGTTATTACATTTGTTTCAAAATCCTCCTCTAAAAGTAGCTTAATTTCTGTAGAGCTGACATTATGATTGATAGGAATTTCTACATCACAGTCAGTAATCCTTAAGAAACTAAATACCTAAGTGGAAACAGTTGTAGTAAGAGCTTTTAACTGTATGTCCATGATAGCTGCACAGTAATGTGGTGACATGTCACCATGACAATGATGTGACATGTCACCTCACACAATGACATGTGACAGCCACAGAGTAACTCTGGCACTATGGGATAAATCACAGTTTGTGTGTAACTGCTCTCTGGCTGCTGATCCAGTTCTGGGACAGACACAGCACTTCTGATTTCTAATTAGCTCCAAACCTCACTGTTCCAAATCCACTGGCCAACTCACAGTAGGGCGGATGATGATGTTAAGAGAGATTTGAGGGATGTGAACTTATTTGTAAAGAAACTTTCAGCATAGCCTGGTATAGGGCTTTTCTGCCTGTCTGCAACAAGGCCTGGGGGAACTCCTGGTGGGGATCCTCAGCTGTTAACTCCTGCCCCTGTGCAGACCAGCTAAAGGGCTCAGGAGTGGATCTTTTCTGACCCCTCTTTCCCAGTTCTCCAGCAGGGCAGATGAGTTAGAGTGGATGCAGGGATGAAGGGCCATGGGCAGCTCTGTTGCTGGCTGAGGAGCAGGCATAGGAGTAGAATTTGGTCCTTGCCCTGCTGGAAGCACAGGTGCTCTGAGCCTTGGTGGGACTGGGAAGCTGGGCTGCTCCCCAGCCTCCCCTCTCTGCTCCTCAGGAGTCAGTCTGGTCTGCTGGCACTATCCAAATAAAGCAGCTTTTCCTGCTTGTTTGAAAGCATCCAAATGTTGTTATGAGGGCTGGGTGACAGTCACATCTGAAGCACCAGGTCTGAGCTTTCACAAATTACTGCATCTCTTAATTCTTCTTTTAAAAGAAAAAATCCCATCTCTCATCTCTCCCTATCCACACTGTGTCCTTCCCATCCCTGTGGTGCCTGTAGTCTTGGAAGAAGAGTTCTGTGTGAGACCATCAAAATTTTTAGTCTAATGAATGTGATGACTGGTTTAAGATTTCCAGTCTTCATTGTTAATAATTGTCCAGTCCCATTCATGGGCTATGTACCTGGAGTCACATTTGAAGATCAGTGTTTATATCAAGAGTAAGCTCTATTATGGTGGCTAAGGGCTGAAGGAGATGCTGAGATGTTGTGATGCTGACCTCTGCAAATCTGGCACCTAAGGGGTCCCTCACTGTGGACCCAGCACCCAGCTCAGAGCTGTGAGGAGTTGGGAATGATCTGCATGGGCTGACACGAAGAGTTGTATTCCACTGTAAGCCAGAATTACAGCAGAATTTATTGCAGTGCATTCAGTGTCCAAGCTAACACACTGTGAGTCTCAGCTGCAAGTGGGGGCTGAGCAATGGGCTAATTCAGCTTTAGAAAGGCACTGAATTTTTAGAGAGGCACTGAATTTTTGCCTGTCTGGCTTGCAGGGTGGGTGCAGCCATCCTATGAATATTAGCACTAATGTCTGCAGTAACCTAGGGTTTAAAAAAATGTATCAAAAGGCTGCCATCAGGCTGTTATAGCTAATTCACTATAGAAAATGGATTTCACTCAACCCCAGAAAGCCAGCCTGAATTTGGTACTGTACCCACATGAGACAGGAAAAGAGGAACACTTTGTTCTGGTGTGAAAAACCCCAATTGCATACTCTTCTGTGTAGTGAAACTTCTTCAGTGTCATTCTTCAGTGTTGGGTAAGGTTGTCTACAGGGGAAAATATGGATTGGGTTTGTTGCCACGGGCGTGTCTGTGTTTTATAAAATCACAGAAAGTGATTATAAAATTATAAAATCAGGGAGTTGGAAGGGACCTTGAAGATCACTTCACCCCAAACCCCCTGCTGAGGGCGGGGATGCCACTCACTGGATTGTGTTACTCAGGGCCTGCTTTTAAACACTTCCAGGGCTGGGGCATCCACAGCTCCCCTGGGCAACCTGTGCCAGGACCCCACCACCTGCGAGTGCTTGTGGAAGCAGAGCACCCCTGTGGTCCTCACAGCAATGTTTTGGTAAGGAGCTCTGCGAGAAACTTTGCAAAAGCAGGGGAACACTGCCTCCAACCTGCCCAGGCTGGCACACGGGGGGGATGCTGGGCTCTGCACTGCTGCCAGGACACATGCAGCTCTGCCTGTGTACACACATACACACACAGTTTTTTGGCATCCAAACCACTTGGAAGCCCAAAAGTAACACCCAGCTGAACCTGAATTCAGCAGTGTGTTTAAATTACATCTGAACCACTTTTTTTTTTTTTTTCCTCCAAATTTTCAAATGTAACATTTAAAAACACTTCAGTTGTCAGTACAAAACATACTGCATGTATGAGTAGCCCCTGAAGTTCTTGTACGTTTATTTTATTGGCATTTATGCAATGTATGTGGTAGTATTTACTATTCACAAACAGCAGAACATATCTAAACTTTGCTGGGAAACATTTATACCTCCTTTTCTCATTCCCTCCTCATCTTTCTATCTGTATAGGACTCATGACAATGGAGAACTCCACTGCCAGTACAATTTCAGCTTCCCAGTAACCTCAGCTGATGTGACAATTTGAGATATTCACGGTTATGGCTGTGGCAGGCTCTTCACACGCCTCAGTTTGTGGAATAGCTCCTCCAGTTGACAGATGACTTGCCAGAAAATACAAGGGGATCTTAAATTTTAGGTCTCCCTCTGCTTTGTTCCATAATTTAATCTCTTAATTGGCATGCAGAGTATGTGCCTTTATTTAATGAGCTGTGTGGTGACCTACACTGGGTTTTAGTAAAGATCTTGACGTGTGTGATGCCCAGCTTCCTGCCAGAGCTAAAGGCTCACCATGTGAGAGCTCAACAAGTGCTGGGAGAAGGTGAGTGAAAAACAAAAGAATCAAGGTTAAAAGCTGTAAGACTTTTTACTAAACTTGAGTGATAAGACCTGCTCGTCCAGTAATGTGGAAAGACTTTGTACATTTAGCTGGGTATCCCTGAGCTGAGGTAGTGTGAGGAGAAAAGCTGGTCTGTCATCTGCAAGAGCTCAAAGTTCAAATCTTTCAATCCTTCTTTCAGCACATTCTGGGTTTGCTACCCAATATAGTGTGTACCTTTGATTCAGACCAGCATCCCCACCAGAAGTGAACCTTTAGAGAAGGTTAACCCACCAGAAGTCACCTTTAAAGCAATAAGCAGCAACGCCAGAACATGGGGGTCATTTTCATCTCCTGGCTGAGCTGGTGGGTTCCAAGCTGAAGGGAGGGGAAATTTGCAAACAGACAGGTTGTGGTAGCCCCATCTTGTGCTGCAGAGCTCTGGACAAGCAGAAAATCCCTGATGGACTTGTGACAGCCCTCATAGAGCACCCTGCAGGTCCCTGAGCTGCTGCAGGGCAAAGAGGCTCTGGGCACCATGTCCTGGCCCAGGCAGCACTGGCACCTTGGCAGCTGGAGAGTCAGGAGGGTGGTTTTCCCTGTTTGGACACAAATCTCAGCAAGGAGCCTGGCAGGCATCTTAAGACCTTTTTCATAGCTCCAGTCCTCTCTGGGCACAAGGGGTCCCAACCAGGGTGTAAAGACTGATGAACTGCACATTATATGTACAAATTCTATGCTTGAAAGCACAAAAGGAAAACCCCAAGTTTTAGGTGTGAGCCTATAAAGCTGGGAAATACTTACCTTCTGAAATGTAGGTAATGATCATTGCTGTGGAAGCTGAGAAAAATCTGCTTGGTAAGCAAGCACTCTAAAAAAGTCAAAGCATTAGGATGGTTTAATTGGCTTAATTTACTTCCTGTTACTTTAAAATATGCCTGTTTGAGCCTTGACATTACAGCACTTCAAGATGCTCCCTCTCTGATGCTGCATCAAAGCAGTGGTGAAGCAAGACGGGCTGTAGTTTAAAGTGGCAGCTCTGAAAATTACGGTTCTCCTCTTGCCCTCCTTAACTCCCAGCAGCAAAATCCCAGCCTGATTAGCAGACTGATTTATTTTACATAAAAATAGTAATCTCCCTTTTTGCTCGTCTCCTCCCTGTTGGTGAATTCCATTCCTGACATCTGCAATTTCATCTGGATACTGTTTTATTTTTCCTCCACACCCCACCTTCAATGCATATCGAATTGCTGGGTGCTGTTAAGTATCTGCCATATTTCACTGCAGAAGTGGGTGCATTTGGATGATGAATTGAATATTTCCTATATATGAATAATCTTCAATATCCTGCTTATATCCTTTGGGGTGAAACACATTATGGGTCACATTTTAAAACTGTTTAGGTGCTTTGTTCAAATCAGGCATTTAAATAGCTTTGAAAATCTTTCCTTCTGATACTGACTTTTATTTATTATTACCTCGTCACAGTTTCTAATTCAATTAATTAATTTTATGCCGCAGTGAAGGAGCAAGATTAAGACACATTTAGTATGAAGTCTTCTGCCCCATGCCACCTCAGGGGTGTGTTGGCATGGCCATGGCAGTGTAGAGCCAGGCACCAGCAGAACAGCACACTGTGGGATGGCAGGGAAAAGCTAGCTGGGCAATCCCTTCCCCTTTGCATTGCTGTGCTTCTCGTGAGTGAAGGAAATTGCTTTGCCACGCTTCCTGTCAGACAAAGCTCCCTCACTCAGGTTTCAGAGCTGCTGAAAACTCTTAGAAGTTTCAAAATGATTTTGTAAAGCCTCCGATTTTTGGTGTTTTGATGGAGTGAGGGGAGTTTGGTTGCTCCTGTCTTCCTGAGCTCTGGATCACCAGTGCATCCTGGTGTCTGTAACCAGGCCCTCTGTGCCTGCAGTCTGGGATGCCAGAGGTGGCTCTGAAGGGCAGAGTTTGCCATCCCATGGGGGTGGGCAGGGGGGATAGGGAACAGAGTGGCCCTGGTGTTATGCTGATTGCTGCTGCCTGAGGGTGCCCTTTGAAGAGACCATACTTTGGCAGGATGATGTTTTCTTCCTCTTCTCCCATAAAGTTCAAGTAATTTTCCAACATTGTTTCTATTAAAGCACAGTTGGACCTTAGACTAAAGCAGGGATGAGTATTTTTCTCATCCTGGTTTCTAATAAGCTCAGGTGAACTTGTGGAAAGCGCCTTGAAGACTCTATTGACTGGAAGAGAATCACATTTCATGTTTGCTGAAATATTCTGTCACCCCCTCACGATCAAAATGACATTGGAGATATGAACGAGGTCATCCAACTTGCCAAACATTTTTGAAAAGAGAGTGAAAAATGCTTTCCTTTTCAGAGGATACTTAGAGGTGAGAAGGTGGAGAGCAGCAGCAGCTGTCTCTCCTGGAATCCCCACATTGTGGAGGTGGTGTTTCAGGAGCACAGGGTGAGGGATCTAGACCTGGGGTAGGACTGGTTGAAATGCTTTGTGCATCCCCAGAGGAAGAGGGAGAGAGGGAGTGAGAGAAAAAGGGAAAGAGGCATTATATCAAAACCAGGTGATCTTTGTCGAGTATTGAGCTGAAAGTTTTGCTCAGCATTAATCATACTAGAAACCAATTTTCATCCTACTGTATTACAGATTCCAGGAAAAAGGGCATTTGGAAAGAAGAAAAATGCAACGAAACTCGACTGAAGTATTTAATGCTGGGAGTATGTAGTGAAAACTGATCAGTTCTTCCTTTCCATGTTAAGTCCTAATATAGCAACAACCTGTCAGTCACTAAAATTAATGGGAGGTACATTTAGAACAAATGAGAGGATATCTTTCTTCACCCAGCATGTTCCCAGCCTCTGAAATTCACTACCACAGAAGATCATAAGGACCACTAGGGTAGCTGGAAAAGCTACAGAGCTTTATGTCCAAATACCATCACTTATACTTGCTAAAATAGGAGTGATCTAACCACATCTTATGTTCAGACTCTGCAGTGATCTTCGAACTAACTGAAAAATTTGGTCCTGTGGGTGCTCCAAGATAGCAGCCAGATCTACTGTTCTCAGATATTTCCATGATTTTGTTATTTTCGTGGCTTCTACAGTGGAGTTTCATTTTTTAATGCATGCTTTCCCTTTATAAGCCATTGGGTTTTTTACAAGATGGCTGATACTTGCTGTTAAACTTTCATTTCCCAGGAAGTTTTTTGCTTCATGCTGTAAACACCTGCATGAAAATTGAATATAAGATGCTAAAGATTGATAGGCACAACTGATTGCTGTTCCAAATGAGAATACCAAGCACTTAGACACTGAGAGATCAAATTGATGACCTGTAAGAAATAAGTTCTGATTAAGAAATACCAGGTTGAGAGAAATTCCTGAAAGCAAGGAGACAAGGGAAGATGAAACACTTTTGAGAGTGAATGATGAAGTTGCTGGTTATGAGTAATTTTGAATTCTCTTTGCAGTCTGTTACAGTACATCAGATCCATGGCTGATCAGAAAAAATCCTGTATTGTGGCCAGGGATGTGTCAGCTCTCGGGTGATTAGTAAAAATTTGTGTTTGTGTTATGGCTCTTCTGCACAGGCAGGTACTGACTATGCACACCTTCTCTTTCCCTGACTGCCCCCTCAGCAAAGGAGCATCTTTGGACATTCCACATGTTCTTACAGAAAACATTACACTACTGTCCTCCTCAATAGGAGCTCAGGTTATCCAGGACACCTGACTGGGGATACTAATTTATTGCTTCAAAAACACTCTCTGAGGGGAGCTTATGGACATGTTTTGGGGCCTGGTTGTGAGAACCTAACCCTGCAGACACTTATTAATTGTGAGTTGGCCATTAAATGGCCTAAATTGTGAGTATCTGGGGCCACAAGGCCAGCAGAGATTTTTGCATGGCTAAGGCTCAAGTAAGAAATTCTTTGCAGGGCTGAGCCCTCACTCCTTGGTAGAGAGGACTTATCTCTCTCTGGGAAGGCTCTGGGCCCTCCAAAAACCAGAGCAGGGTTCACCTGTCCAAAAACAAAGGCTCTGTCAGTGCACACTCAGGACTTTGTGTCTCTGTGCGTTATAGCTGCCAGAGCAAAAACCCCAAGGGCTGTTGGGGTGAGTGAGCAAACCTGATTTTCTTTGATGCCTCTTGGTAACTTTACTTGCCTTTGCTTCTGGTGCACTGTCTGTCCCTCCAGCTGTTCCACAGCAGCAGGAAAACAAGTGGTAAATCAGATCTTGATGACTTCTGGAGAGGGTGTCTGCATCTGAATTTTGGTCTCAAAAATGGCTTAAGAGGATTAGAAATTGAAGATAAGTTCCTTTACTCTGATATGATTTTTACCCTCTGTTTTCAAAAAGAACTGTCAGTGTGTTTGTTCAACTGAGTATATATGATGTTATAATTGTTTTGTTTAGTACTGTAAATATTATGTGTGATTAATCTTGTTCATGCTGGAAAGGTATTTGAGTTTCTTACCAGCCAGTATATGTTTAAGGTTTGCTTTATTTATGTGGAGAAAATGACAAATACTGTAGCTGAGGAAACAGAAAAAAATGAGAGTGGTGCACTAAAAAAATGGAGGTTGAAAACTGGGGGAGCAGTGCTGCTCTGCTGTGCTCTGGACTGGGGTGACACTGTGCTGGGGAGGGTCAGAGCTAAAGATTGCTGGCAATTGTCACATCCAACCTACGATAACAGAGAAACTAACAGGAGCCCGAGGAGCAGGATATGACCCTAAAGGCTAAGGAGAATAAGCCAGAGAGCCTGCAGGAGACGTCTTCCCCAGAGTTTAAATCTTTTGTAAATAGCTTGTTCCATCACAAGTACTGATATCATGACCCTGAGCTATTGAAGTTGCTGCTTTCAATAGATCCTGGAGGCTCCATTAATACTGCTAGATCATTCACACAAGATGACATGATATTCCTTTCCTTTCCTTCCCTTTTTTTTTCCTTCTTTTATTTTCTTTTTTTTTTCCTTTTTTTTCTTTTTTGTACTTCCTGAGCAGTCTGCACTTAAGAAAAAAAAAAAACCTGAAAAAAAAAAAAAAAAAACCCAACCCAACCAGCCTTCTCCAAGAGAGCATCTACTTAAAATGTAATAATAAATTGTACCCCATTAGGGTTAAAATAAACACAGCTACAGCCCTGCCATACTTTTGGGAAACACCGCTGTTCTATTTTATTTTAATACTGCAGGACTGTTTTGCTCTCACTCCACACCAGCCTCACAAATCACTAGTGCAGTGCTCTCACTAACTTGTCTGTATTATGTTCATTTTCTGGGTGGCAATAAATATTAGAATAAAATAAACTAAAGACTGCTGGCTGGGGCTCTGTTAGCTATCTTTATGGTTTCCACGGCAGCTGAATGACAGCTCAGGCTGGAAGCAAGCGGCCCCTTTTCACCAAGTAAATTTAGCCTTGGGAAGGATGAACATCTTCTAACTCTTGAGCTGTGATGGTTGATGCCAGTCAGTAAATCAGTCAGATTTTAATTATCGGACACATGACAGGGAGCAGTGACAGGCGGCAGTCCGCTGGAGAGCATTCCTTCAAAGCAGCTTTAAAAACAGAACAGCACTTGAAGAGGAAAACCAAGTGAACAGAACACAGTCACAGCTGAATTGCAGGACATTAATAGCATGATGGAATTCCCTTCCTAATAATTTTAACTGCTTCTTGGCCACAGCCTTCCAGACCTAACGCAGCTTTACTGGGAATTTATTTTTTTCCTAACCTGCCTTTATACAGACCTGTGGTTTTTAATAGAGTTTCACACAGTTACTTGCATAAGCAGCTGTTTGGTGCATAGAAAGCAGTGACAGATTTATAATGCAGCAAAACCTGCTAATTGGATAGATGAAATTGCATTTCTGACAGTGGCCCCTCTATGAAAATTGGTAACATACCTCACAATGATTTGCATATGTAAGAACATGATTATTTATTATATTTTGCCTTTTATGTTGATCCTATGATTAATTCTTGGGTAATTACCTACAAACACCTCCCTGGAAGCCTCTTTAGATAATACAGGCTTGGTGGTTAGTGAAAGGTTATGGGAATTTTACAAAATCTATTTAGACAATTCTCAGGATATTTAGAAACACTTTATAGTTTCAATGTGTATTTGGGGGAAACTGGGGAATTACTATATATTAGCTAGATTTTTTTTTTTTTTTAAGAGCCATTAAGGGAATCAAAGTCATCTTTGGAAAATATCACTGAGCTAATAAAAAGCTTAAGAGAAAACATAATAATAATAATAATATCAACAACAACAAAGCTCTTAGCTGTTCAAAATATATCAATGAGCTACCTTTGCAATGGGGCAGCTTGCCGTTATTTGTTAATTGCAATACATGAAAAGGAAACTGAAGTGTGGTCTTAAGTTGTTCTGCTGTTTCTCTTGCCCTGGTTTAAGTTCATTTGGGCTCTTGAGAGGAAGCTTTTGCTCAGGCTGGGTCCCATGGGGTGCTGGACAATCTTTGGCACCCTCCAGCTGCCTTGGGATAGACCTGAGATAGACCACACAGACCCACCCAGGGCACAAACACCACAGCCCAACCCAAAGCACAGCTTAGACCCTGCTGAGAGTATGTGGGGATGTGAAAACAAAACCAGTGTTTGACTTATTCTCAGTGAGGATCAATAATTTTTCAGCGAGTAACCCCCAGCCAGATACTAATAGTCCATGCTTTAGGATTGGACCTCTCGTCTTCTATGAAAATAAATGTCTGTTCTACTGTCACAAAAATCACTCAGCATCTGTAAATGAATCCCTCTTCCCAGTGGGAATCATATTGTGCACTTGAACTCTGAGTAGTTTTTGATCTTCTAGGTTAGGCTTCAAAAATAATTTTAATTTCATTGTTTCTGTGGGAAGAGCTCCACAATAGGAATGTGTTGTTTCAGGAATGCAGGTTTCCAACAAGTACATAACTGCTCAGCATTTTTGGAGGTTCTTGGTAATCATCTTCACAAAGTTAAAAAGCTTCATTTTTATTATTTGTTTTATAAAAAGAAATCTGTAGATTGTCAAATGTTCAGTTTTCCTTGTTTTGTTTTGTTTTGTTTTGTTTCTAAAAGAAACAGAGGAAGGAAAAGTGGCTTTTTTTTTTTTTTTTTTTTTTTTTTTTTTTTTTTTTTTTAATGCTTTTATTTTCCAGTCAGGTAATTCAAACATCCTCCTCAGCTGACAGCAACAGAGGCTCAACCAGTACCGACCCAAAACAGGTTTCTCAAGTGCTTGTCAGCTTCCAGCTGTCCATGGCTCTTTGAGTGTGGAACATGCAATTAGTCCTGTTTAAATAAATCAGGAGCCAAGGACAAGGATCAGGGCCTGCTGTGCAGGACACTGCCCTGCATATTCCGACAACTCAGCATTTATGGGTCTGCTGTTTTCCCAGCCTTCACTCCAGCTCTGTACCTGTCCTCCAGCTGCTCAGCTGTACTGGAAGAAAGTCAGGAATACATGGAATACTTCCCAAATGCTCCTTTCCCAGGAAAGCTATTGCTGCAATTGCTGTAGTGACATTTTCTGCCTGAAGATGGGAGGGGATGAGGGTGTGTGTTGGGAGAGGCATCATCCTGCTGGTGGGGAATGGGGAGAGACAAGACCTGGGAAGTGTGGTTCACTGTCAGGGTGTTTGTAAACATCCAGGTTTAATCATTTTAGGAGAATGGACCATGCCTCATTCGATTCCATTTGTAAATAAGTATGTATTTGAGACTGGCATTAGTGAAACATAGAGCAGAATCTGGACCTTGTGTCAAGTCCACTAGAGGATATTCATCTGGTCTGGACAAGCTCCTTTATTATGTTCAGATGTATGAAACAGGTTATTCAGGTGACTTAAACAGTAAGCTGTAATTTCTACAGAAAACAGAGATTTGTAAGTAGACAGCAATATATGCCAGTGTTTTACTGTGATTATTAAATTCTGCAGGAAATGCATCGCATAATCCATACCCTTTGTGGTTTTTTATTTCTGTGTGAACAAGGGGATGTTATGGCTGCAGACAAAGAAAGAAATCACCCAGCACTGAGTTTGCTGTAAAAAAACCCCACTCCCTTTATAAGGCAGCACCTCCTGGCTAGGGGACAAATAATCCAGATAAAGAAATAGCCCTTGCAGGAAGGTGGGAATGTGATGAAACAACAGAAAGCAGATGAACTGAGATATTTTGCTAGCATAAGTCAGCATAGCTTTGCTGGACTGGAATCAAGTAGAGATATTTTTCTGAGAATTTTGCAGATTTCAGAAGAGAAAAGCCTGTAGAACTCAGAGGAGATTCCATATATTATTGGAAGCATATGACATCCAGAAAAGATAGCTTTCTTTAAGCAGAATTTAATAGTAAGGGAAGTTTGTGTGGATTTCCAAGGTAAACACACTACAGTGAATGGCAAAGTGATATTATTCACTAATACCAGATAAAAGATAAATTATATCATACCAAATGTGACAACCAAGTCCTCTCATTACAGGCAGTATTTTCACAGGCGTATTTTCCTATTCCTGGGGTTTTAGTTGACAGTGAAATATATAATCATATACTTGAGTATTCAAAGGACCTGCTTATGATTTGATGTTCTTCATCTGTGAAAAGAGAAGGTTTTCTGGGAGTTTTTCTCCTGTTATTGCAGTATTTTGCAGTAGATAAGGAGAGAGAAACATGGGAAATCTAAGATTAAGTCTCTAATTTAAACAATAGTGTGCCAAAATTAGAATAGAATTTGAGCTATCCAGGCAAGATTTAGTTCAGAAATAGGGTCCAGGAGCAATATCTGCATACAGATTTAGGTCTGAGCCTCTCTCAGATACCAATCTGCTCAAAAGTGTGCTGGAGATGGAAGAGGAAAAGTGTCACAGTTGCATTGGACTGGACTGTCCCTGCTGCAGAGGGCAGGGTGACAGTCACTGCCCCTGACAGGGGGCTGATGCCAGTTATCCTGACCTTGATCCATTTCATTGGCCAAACAGGGCACAAATGTTACCATTTTCATAAGGACTTGCAGCCACTTTCTATCATCAGTGCAAATGCTCAAGGCAGTCGCAGTAAAGGATGTCAGAGCCCAGGCCTGGTTAACAAAACCTTTCCAGTGGTTGTTCACTTTGTCATTTTCCCTTGCATCTCTGCCTCTTAAAAGATGTTCTTGGGCTAAATGTGTATTCATAAATTTTAACTAACTAAGTCTAATAACAGCCTTTGATAGGTAGAAGCTCTCTTCACCCACCACTACCATGCAGCTGCTCTTTTAATAGTGAACAAGAAAGCTACTGCACAGTGCTGAGCAGGAAATAAACACTGTCTTAGGCAGTTGGAGGCGTAGGTAGACAGAGAAGAGCTGGAGAGTATCCAGAAGGCTGCTGCACAGAGAAAACCACCAGGAACTCTGGTTTGCATCTTATCTGAAGGCTTATTCCATTAGCAATAAAGTTCCCCCCTTCATACCATGCTTGGTCATACTGGCCCATAAAAGAAACATGAGACCTCTTGAATCACTCTCCCCACTTCCTGCAGCACCCAAGTGTGTTTTGGAGACTCTCTTTGCAGATACAGGCTGGGCTCCACACCACTTCAACCTGAATTATTAAAAAGTCTTAAGAATTTAAAAATCATCTTGGCAAATCCAAAATCAATCAGGGAATGAAATTTAGGAATTTGAAGTTTTATTGCCAGCCTCCAGTACAACAGCTCAAAATGTGCCTCCTAACTCTAGGTTTATCAAATCAATTACTTTCTCTTTCCAGGATAATCTGCTTGACAGTGCTGGGAAGGATGAAGTATCTGTGAGACTGCATTTAGCTGGGGAAATTTGGCATTTAGCTCAGCCAATGTGAGCTCAGAATTAGTACTTTTGAGAAATGGAGCTGAGCTTTTCTGCTTCTTACCAGGACAAAGACCACGCTTGTTAATCTAGCCAGCAGAGAACTTTTGGGAGGCTTAAATTTAGAGTGTGAACATGTAATTGTGAAGTGGTAACTCCACTTTCCTTTGGTTAGTCTCATGACAGCATCAGATGGTGGAATGACAGGGAAAATGGCTGGAATTGCAGGAGTCTTCTGCCCCCTGCAACCTGCACACAGTCACACTGCAGTGCATGGGGACGAGGTGGTGGCACAGCTGAAAATATCCACTCTATTCTGTCCAAAACAGAAGGATTTAAACTTGTCTATTGCAATTAATAAAGCAAAAAAACTTAGCAGAAGCAAGAGCAATTGTAAGCTGCAGAACTTTCTGTATACCTGAGCATTTAGAATGCTTCCAAGACAGAAATAGGTGCCAGAAGCTGTCTGATATATTTTTGGGTGGCATTAAATTAGTTTCACTAGCAAAAAATGATTTGGTAGAATAAACTATATCCATCAATGGAAAAGAAGTGGTCAGATGGGAGAGTATAATATGACTGGCTTAGGCAAAAGGCCCTTTTTCCCAATTACAATTAATTTCAGTGGACTTGGGCCTACAAGCCCCTGGCCTTGGGCACTTTTCACATCATAACAGTTGTGGGGAGGGAAAATGCAGAGATGAAATGCAGCCATTCAAAACTAGCCCAAAGCTGTTCTAGCAAATAGACAGACTTTTCTCATTTTCATGAAACCATTGAATATATGAATTTCACTGGATTCACTTTCTTGTGCCAAAGAAGTCAACATAGTTCATCCTGGCATGTTCAAAATTGGAAGGATCTGATTGACAGAAGAGGGAGATGGCAGATTCAGAATATTCAAATCTTGCTGTTGCACAGTTCACTGCAATACAAAAGATACACACACAAAGAAATACTGCTGACAGTCCATCCATTGCACTGTACCATATAGGCTTTACATTCTCTTTAAAATATTTTTGTGGCTTTCTGTTTTACTGCCTCATAATTATCTTTTAAATTTCATATTATATTTTCATATTTTAAGCTAGATTCCTTATGGGTCATTCTTCAAAATTAGAGCTATGCAGTGCTTTTCTTTTAGGGAAGATATCTAACTATATTTTCTCTTCCAGAAAAGGTCTCTCTCAATAAGTTTTAATTTTTTGGACTGTGTCCAAGAATAAAACTTACCTCAAATCAAGGGTGTTTCTTGAGAAAATGTGGTATTTAAACTTGGAACCAACAGGAAGCAAATATATGAAACCCCAATAAAGACCCTTTGACCAATCCCAGACTTAAATATTGCAGAAGCATGGTATACAGATATCTAAATTATCCTTAACCAAACTGGTTCATTTTAAGGGAGGAGTCCTCCCTTGCCCATGGTGATGTGATTCTTCATACATGTGCTTTACCCTATTTCCCTACAGAATAAATACCCTAAGATTTGCCAAAATCCAGAGAATGGGCTGAGCCCTGAAGAATCAGCCAAGTTATTTGTGAAGCTAAACAAAGCAGTGCTACTTGAGGTGAGAGAGGTGCTCAGTGTGCCCCTGTGACAGGGTGGGGCTGGAAAACCCCACAGCCCCTCACCTAGCTCCTGTCTCTCTAGGGACTCCTCTCCCATGCAGCTCAGCTCCATTCTGCAGTTGGTGGAGGAGCAGGGAGAACCTCTGGCTCCTCTTTGTTCTCTTACCCTCCTCCCTAATGCATCTGCTGAGGGAGTGTTTTGCTCTGAAAGGGTTTAATAATAAATAGGTACAATGCTATGTCTTTTTGTCAGAGAGGGCCAAGGCAAAGGCACTGCCTTGCACTTATTGCAGAGATTGGTGTCCACCCTCAGCTGCCCTGGGATTGCAGTCAGGGCCCCTTCCTGTGGACAGGTGGTAGGAATAGCCCTTCTGCTTCTCTCCTTTGTGCAGGAGACATGGAGAACTTCCCTGGGCGCTCCCCTGAGGAGGAAGCCCTGACCCACCCATGGAGGCCAGCCCTAAAAGCCCTGGGAGATGAATGGGTCTCCCTCACACCCCTGTCAATGTCTGGGAAAATTTCAGGTAGGATTCTGACAGAGAGCTGCATGTGAATTCAGGAATTCTTCATCCAGGAAGTGCAGGGAAGCTAACAGCTGGGAAATTCTAAGATTTCTGTTAAATCACAAGGTCTGTTTGTTGTGAACAAGAAAAATATATATATATACATATATATATACAACTCAAGGGGAATGAGAAACAAATTTCATCCCAAAGCAGGCAGTGCAAGCAATCTAAGCATTAGGAGAGCTCATGCATGCATTCCTTTGGGGCAGCCCTCAGCTGACCATACACATTTCCCTAAAAGGGGAAGCTGTGTTGGTAAAGGTTTCAGGTATGTTATGAAATTAGAGTCTCCATTCTTGCATTTCTTAGCTCTGAGGCACTCCCCAAGTAACTTGAGTCAGAGCAGTGTGAGGCCTCAAAACCCAGCCCAGCAGTCAAAGCTCACCAGATGATGAATGAGTCCTGCCTGGACGCTGGCTTGGTAAGGAAAGCAGGTGAGTCCTGTGGTCCTGAGTTCAGTCAGAACACTTCAAACAGTGCCAGCTAATACATCTTCTCGTCTCCTGCTTTATTTGCCATTAGGAAATCCTTCCTCAGGCTTTCTTGTGCTCTGCATAGTCGTTCATTTGAACTGCCATTCTCTTTGGCAAGCTGCAGGATTTTCAAACGCAGGTTAGAGCAGGTATTTCCCCAAGCAGATAGTGTGCACACTTCTGGGAACCCTTTGTAGCATGTACTCTACTAAGGTCTAGCAGCTCTGGCGTGCCATTTCAAGCTTATGATTAAACATTTTATCTTAAGCCATCAAAAAAGCCCTCCTTACAAGACGAAATAGAACTCTTCACATGAAACCTCTCCTATGAAAAGGAGGTTTCTGGATATGAGATATACAGTAATTAATGCTGCTTGATAGAATCTATAAATGTACACTGTAGCAATGCTATTTGCTTTAAGTACTACTTTAAGCAGAAAAAGGCGATGAATCCCCCTTCCAGTGTCTGATTTTATGTTTAAGAGCTAATGAACTGAATTCTTCGTAAACATTGGCAAAAGATGCAAATGAACAGACAGATTCTCCAAATGCAAAGGGACACATGAGAAAGAGCTAATTTCACACAATTGACACTCTAACCTTTTTGGATCAGTGGAATTAGAGGCTGATTAATCTGCCATGATTAGCATTTATTGAAGCTTTTGACACTGCTGCATTGTTTTTCTTTTCCTTTTCTTTTGTGTCTCTGAGAGTTAACAGTTTATAATACATTTAACTACCAGTCCATCACCCTGACAGGGTCATAGCTTTCCTTTATGGACTTTTAAAATTAATAACAGACAGTTCTATTTTGACATGCCCTTGCTTCTGCTGCAGAACTCGGCTGTTTAATTGTAGAGCTGGCCTCTTGTGGCCAAATGCTCCCAATGTTTAGCAAGGGTTGAAAATATGGATGTTAGGAGAAAAACTGGCAGATGGCTGACAAGGCATTTTTACTCATAACACACCAGTAAAACTTTAACTCAGAAGATTTAGTGCTAGAGCTTTGCAGTCAGCAAGCTGCAGCCATATGCAGATTTTTTTTTTCGAACTTCTAAACTGATGGTTTTGCAAAGTGTGCATAAGCAGCCTTTATTGATTATGATGTTAAAAATTGAAAGCGTCAGTATCATTTAGCTTGAGACACTTTTAAAGAAAAAATGAACATTCGTTTTCATTATGAATTCCTGATAGGCCAGACACTGGTAAGGTCTATGATCTTTATTTTTTAGAACTAAAGCGAGGAACACTCTTGGTATGCCTTTTTTTTTTTATTATTATTATTTTTTTCTCCCCTAAAAGAAATGCTGTATATATGAATCAGACAGCACCTAACATATATACAGTAACTGTTGGTTCTTACACATTCATAGACTCCAGATGATGTCCCGACCCATGAAAGTGACTTGTTAGCTGGATATAAAATCACAGACACCATAAGCCTGGGTGATAGCTTCACAGCCCAACTTTCAGACACAAGTTAGTATTTATAACACTCTCAGTACCTATCTATCACCGCAAAAAGCGTGTTAAATAACTTTAAAGGCCTGACAAACCCACAAAACTAGGAAATGAAGATTTATGGGTGCACAGTCCATGAATTCATTCTATTGTGCCCAGGTGTTACGGCACACACTGCAATGGCTTACGTTTGCTTTCCTTAAACTGTGAAGTGATGCAAGTACATAATCACAGCTATCCTGCAGTGGCCAGGCAACACTCCCCACCATTTTTTCCATTAAATGCAGCCAAATGTTTTGCTTGGTCATGAAACATGCTATAAAGTAGCTGGTTACTTACATCCTTTCTCTGTGTTTCTGTGCTACATTACATTAATTCATCTATATCAGCTAATTTTAAGCACACCTTATACTAAAAATGAAATACGTTCTTCTTAGGAGCTCAAGAAAAAAAATCGTATCACTTAGTATAAGCTCCAAAAGAACCAGATAATTTTTTAGAGAGGCAAATTAAAAAAAAAAAAAAAATACATACTCCTTTTCATACTCCTGTGAGAGAGCTCTCTTTCCTAAACACAACCTTGGTACAAAAAAACCCAAATGTGCATTTTCTAGTGCAGCTGAGCCTTGAATTCGTCTATGCAAAGCAACATTTGTAGGTAGAAGAGGAATAATTGTGCATCTAAATATCTGTGCTCACATGGATGAGCCTGCAGTGGATGAGTGGCATGCAGGATGGTGCATTCTTTGCAGACATACCTTTTGCACTGGCCAGGGCAGCATTGCCTCCCCTGATAAAGTTTTACCTGAAATCCCTTTTAGGAAGATGCATTGGAATTCGAATTCCCTTAAACCCTCAAGCACAGTGGTGCAATTATATCATAAATCAAATTAATTAAACAGTGTTTACATCTATCAGGGCCTCCAAGAGCTCTGACAAATTCTGCTCTGTCTGCAAGTCAAAATGGAAGCTAAATGCCAGGCACAGAGGCCCCCTCACAGCCACTGCTGGTCAGGGCAGTCCATTGCTGGAGGATCTGCTCTTGAAATAACAAGGCTGGAGACCACCTCTAACTCCCTCAGGGCAAGCCTTCCTTAGTTTCCAGCCTTTCCCTCCCAGTGGAGGGCTGCTTCTCCTGGCTCCCTGTGCCTCCACCCTCACCCAGCCAGAGAGGGCTGTGTCCTGCTACCAGGCACGGAGCATCCCAACCCACTCCTTGCTGTACTTGATGCACTCATTGTCCCACCTGCACTCCCAGTTTCAGTCCTACTGATGCCCTTTGCACATCTGGCACAGCCATCTCAAACCTCTGCTCCACCTCTGGGTTGCACTCTGCTGATGTCCTGCAAGAAAGGCTGAGGTGAGGAGCCTGATGCAGGCCCACCTCTGCTTCTGCAAGAGAGCAGTGGGGACCTGACCTTCCCCAGAGCCCAGGGTCAGCCTTAAAGGAGAGTTTTGAGAAGGGTATGGTGCTCTCCTGCCAGGTTTCTGGGAGCCAGTGGATCTGTTTGGAGCCCTCCTGGTCTCCACACACCTCCAATGCTCCAAGGAGAAGAAAGAGGCCCTCTGTGCCAAGGTGGGCTGAGGTTCAACCCTGTGGCTGGAGGCTGCTGTGAGAAGGGTGGGAGAAAGTGGGGTTATGTAGGAGGAAGAGATTCATTGTGTAAAACAACCAGGAAAACCAAAGGAAAACCTTCTTTGTGAGATACTGAAACAAAATGGGGACAGTGTTTTGAAAACCCTTTGGGCTGCACAGCAGTGCTGATAGCATCAGCAGGTCACCTGACTCCGTAATTTCATGTTACCAATTACTGCAGTCGAATTGATTACATGATCTAAATCCATGTGTATTACCTGAGCGTGTGGCCCCTGGTGTTTTGAACACTTATGCATAAAGATTGCTATAATTCTTGTTAATAGTCATTGCAGTTCATCTATCACTCATCTATAATCTCTTGAAGATATAATAGGAATAATTACCATGAGGCACAATGGGGAAACGGAGTCTAACACCCTGACTGAGGCTGAATCACACCAGAACCTGCATTAGTCAAGCTTTGACTGAGGAATGCCTGAAAATTTTCCAGTGAGTCAAACCTGCTGAAAACCTGGCTGAGTTCCCTTCCTTGTGAAAACTTTCCAAAGATTTGCCCTGCTTTATGCCACGGAGTTATTTCCTCTGAGGAAGATACTGCAAGGGCAGGAGTTCATTTTGCCAAATAAATATTATCCAATACTGGGCAACTATTGGCATTTCTGAACCTAGAGGAAAAAAAAAAAGACATCTGATTAATACTAGGAGTCAGGATTTCTTGCTCCCTTAGTACCTTGCCAGCTCCAGGCTGTGCCAAAGCCACTATTGCCAAGGGGAAAATGAGGTAATGTGCCTGAGTGATAAAATTCTGGCTTTCTGGCTTGTGGCCTGAGATGGAAGATGGCACACACCTAAGTTCATATGAAAAGCCTGTGTGGGACCTTTCAGGAGGCTTTCCACATTAAAAATACTGTATCAGATTAAGAAAAAAAACAAGACCCAGGAATTAAAATGTCCTTTAACTGCTTATAACCTGAAAAGAAACTCCAGTTGTGGAACACTGGGCCATGCCTAATCCAAAGTCTGCATTAACTAATGCTTGTTGGATGTTGAATTACAACAGAAAGCCTATGTTAATGCATGTGAGAGCCACATGAATATCAAACAAATTCATTACGATCAGTGCTATTACAGTGAATACCAAATGAGTTCGTAATGATGGAACAATGAAACTGTTACTGATAGATTTTATTTCTCCAACAAATCCTCTGTATAAGGGTCCACTCCTGTAGTATTAATTCTAATATAAGACTGCATCTGAATATTAGCATCATCAGATAAATGATACCTTTCAATATTCTGAACTATATGGTTCAACCTTTTTTCCCCCATCAGTACATAATTTTTTTTTAATCTCAATTTGTCCTTAAAGTTTGATGACTATTGTAAAGGGGTAACACTTTATTTTAAGTATCCAATCATTAGGAATTCATTTAGTATTCACTGCAATAACACTAATACAATAGAATCGAATGAATAAGGAATTCATTTAGAGTTCATATAGATGTGATACCTACTTTTCTAGAAGAGTTCCACTCTAATTCAGCATTAGTTTAGCATTATTTAATGGACACTTTATTTTAAGTGTACTGGGAAAGATGACTTAATTGCTACACTAAGATATTTAGGTTTTTAGGTTTTTAGGTTTTTTTAACTTAAGGTTTAAGGTGTATGGCAAATTCATCAGAATATGATGCAAGCATTTCAGACGCATGCATCAGCTTTCTGAAAATGTTTGAAAGAAAATCTGAGCATCCTTTTTTCCTTGATTAGTATTGATATATTTACAGAACATGGTAGTTACAGAGATTGCAATAATTCTTGGATAATACAGTGCATACCTGCTGTTTGAAGAACTGATTTCTGTACTGAAACCTTAAGCACAAATTATTTTTTTCCATTATCATGAAGGACTCCTAACGTATAAATTGCAACTGTAGGAACAAAGGCAAGCCAAGCCTTCCCCCAGACTCTGATCTTCAAAGTCAGAAAAGAGCTGCATCAGTGTTCAACTCTCCCATACGGTGTAAGTAAATCGAAGAAATGCCCCTATTCAGCAAGGGCAAACCTTGGAGATAACCTCTCCTTCCTCTTTAAATTCCTGCCTTCCAGCCATTAGTGATGGGGACCAGCAAACTGCAGCCACATCACCCAATCTGACAAAGTTACTCTCAACCCAGAGGGATTATGGTGGTTTGCCTATAATTTCTGGACTTCAGCAAACACACAAATGCATTTATGAAGTACCGACTATCCTTTCAGCTAACTCTTCATTAAAATGTATTTAGATGTCCTTCAAAAGGAAAAAAAAAAATCATCTTACAGTGAAACTCAAACTGGCTGATTCCCAGGCTTACAGTTACTTTCCTATCAAGAATTAATGCAATATCATGCACACACCATTACTGAAAAATTCTACGCTGTTTTTTGCCAAGTGTTCCTATATAACAGTTTTATCACAAGTCTGACAGCCGCCATAAAAATTCCAGGCATTCTATATCAACAGCCCTCTTTGTACTAAGTTATTAAACATTAAATTTTTATTCGTCATTTGTATTCTGTTATGCAAAATAAGCTCCTTGATAAGATGTGTCTTCTTAATTGGGCCCTTGATGCTTCTTGGATCGGAGTTGTCAGATTAGCTGGAAGAAGAGGCTCTGCATTGAGCCAGCTCGCTACCAGGAGACCAATAGCTTTGTAACAACGATATTAAGTTAGAGGGGCCAAATGGAGGGCAGCACTAGGCTCAGGTGAGACTCTACATCTGTGCATGTCTTATGCTCAGGCACTTTTCTCATAGCATCAGCAGGGCTGATGGAAATAGATTTGTTTGTTGTTTACAGCATGCAGCTGTGGATGCTGCTGCATGGGAGTTGTATAAGATTGAAGCAAATTTGTACTGAGACTAAAATATTGAGCTTTTCTCCAGTCAGCAGTCTCTGGAATCTTATTGTTGAAAACTTTATCTAGTTGTAACCCTCCCCAGGGTGATTTTGGTTTGCAGCTGCCCTGCTCTCTCTCACTGCCTGTCCCACACTGCTTTCACATCAGCCAGCACAGGAGCGGGCTCCTGGTACAGGAGGGACTGACTGGGCCAGGCAGAATTAATGACAACTGGGTCAAGCATTTTGTACACTGGGTTTTCCAGAAAGCTTTTTTGATTCCCACAAATCCCTTCGACAGCTGTCATTAGGAGACATCATTATTTTCTTCCCCTTTAGCTACAACCCGAAGAAAGGGCTCAACATTTAGTGTGGCGCTCGGTGGCAAAGCATAAGAAATCTATAAGCACATGGTGGAAAAAAAGAGAGCCCTCATCAAAATGTAGGATTTATTATTTTCATAAGGTAGACCAGTTTCTGACAGAAGTACAATACAGTATACAGAATACAGTATACAGAATACAGTATTGTGTTTCCAGGCTGGTGCTAGAAATTTAATTGATTAAGTCTTCTGATATTTGTTTGACTGAATTCTGTAATTCTGAAAAAAAAAATGACTCCCTCATTTCATCAGTTATTGCCTGTGTTACGGGCAGGCATGGGGACCTCACCAACATCTGAGCTTTGAGCAGAAGGTGCAGAGCTGCTGCCTCATTAGAGCAGCTGGGCCAGGAGGGTGTGAAGGGAGTCACATTTCCAGTTTGCAGATGGGAAATAGGGGGTCAGTGGTACGACCAAAATCACACTCAGAGGCTGTGGTAGAGTGACACAGGGAACTGAAACTTCTCCCATTTCAACCATCAGACCTTCCCTTGTCATAATTAAAGAAGGTTTATTCAGTATTTACCAAAAGACTACATTTCAGGATGTTTGCTGACCTGCCAGAGCACATTGCTTTGTTTTCCTAAACATTGTAGATCCTTCTGTAATTTTCATCTTGGACACTGTAGGTTTTTGGGTTTTTTTCAGATTTTTGGCACAAAAAACCCTTAGAAATATTGGCATGCAATATTATGGGGATTTAACAACCTATTGCTGTGAGATTCTTTTGGATTATTATCTAAGAAAGTTTTAAATAGGAACATTTTTTGTAAGAAATCTTTTAAATGAGTACCCTTCTCCAGTGTACCAGTGTACCTCTTCATTTCAGTACACCTGCTGCAGTTTAGCTTATGGGTAATGCAGAAAAATAGAGAACAGTTTCAGCTCTTTGACAAACTTCTCTTTAGCCACAGAGATTTTTTTTTTATAAGCATTTCATCTTTACAGGACATTTGACTGAAGTTTTGATATCCACCTGGAGAAACAATTTCTTTAGAAGAAAGGTGTAACACTGAGTGCTGTGTTGACCCTAGACAGAGCTGTCTAGTTTTGAAAGACCTTCTGCAAATCTCTGTGTGTTTGCTCACACGCGTCCCCACGCAGGCTGCATGACTACAAGGCTGTTGTGGATCACTGGGTATTGCAGCAGCAGGACTGAGAATATTAGTTTGCACCTAACGTGTTCTGTGTTTTTAGCTGGGACACGGGTCAAACAGCAAAAGTGTGGTAGGGGGAAAAGGCAGCTGTAACATCCAAAGACATTACAAAGATGTGCCGAGACATCCTTTCTGTTATGTATGCAAACACCTGCTTGCATGCTTTCAGGCTAAGGACAGCTGTTCCTCCTAAGAAAACTCAGTGCCTGCTTCCTATCCTAAGGCCATGTATGCCAGACCTGTGCTCAAAGATCTGTGTTCGAAAGTCATTCCGAGGCAATAAAAACACTGAGTGACAATGGGAAAGATGTAGTTAGTTAAGGCACAAGTTCCAGCATCAGCACCTCACACAAGTCAAGGGTGAGGGAGCAGTCGGTGTTGGCAGTGCCCTCTCCACCTCTACAGACAGCTGCAAAGAGAAGGAGGACAGGAGCACAGAAGGAGTGCATTTCTAGCATGGCTCTGTTATTGCATTCAGAGCTTTTTCCCAGAGGCAGGCTGCAGCAGCTTGCTCACTCGGTGCCCTGTGCTCTGCTTGGCACAGCTGGAGCTACCCTGTTGATGCTGGCAGCACTATATTTCCTAGATGTGACCCCCACCACCTTCTAGGAACAGCATGTTGAAGGAGTTTCTGTGCCTAATTTCTGGATTTCAAGTGTTGTTCTGCACCTTACTGTGTTCAGAAACTGTAGACATCCTGCAGTTCACGGGCACGTCACCTGTGCCTGGTTTGTCTGTCTCCCTGCCCTCCCCTTCCAGCTCCTCCTCGGGGTGAAGGACATGTGGCTTGGGGGCTGGCAGCTGCCTGGGTGATGTGCAGGAGAGCATTGCTGTGGCAAAGTCATGTGCCAAGGGCCACACTCCAGCAGGATGGTGGCAGAGTTAGCTCTGAGCCATTGGTGCAGGACCATCTCAGATGTCTGAGAGTGCCCATTATCTGCCTTCCCTTGGAGTGAGTTGTTTTAGCTGCCATTTAGCTTAGAAACATAAGATTCCTTCCTTGACTCAGGAAAGTCTTTCTCACAGCACTTGAGGCAGCTTTTGAGCCTTGTTTATAGAAAATTACAAAGATTTCTAGAGGAGGAAGGGGAGAGAGTCTTTAAATTCTGGGGGGAGCCTACTCTTATCTGCAGAATTCAAACCCACTATTTAGCTGACTAGCTAAATAGATACCTTACATTTATAATAATTCTTTCAAGATTTACCAGCTAACCCATGTGATTTCAGCAGCCATGGCTCCAGCATCTGGCTGTGTTTTGACGTTTCGAAGATGTAGAGGTATTGTGTGGAATTGCAATGTTTTTGCTCAAACGTCAGTGATAATATTCCTGGCATGCTGAAGCAGTGGATATTCCTGTGCCTAGGTACCTCATTATCTGCAGATGCCATAATGAGAATATGAATGCTGTCAATCACTTTGAGACACTTGTGAAAGCAATAATATAGGAAAGCTGTCCTTGATT
Organism: Phylloscopus collybita; assembly: GCA_027886175.1. Lineage (NCBI taxonomy): Eukaryota > Metazoa > Chordata > Aves > Passeriformes > Phylloscopidae > Phylloscopus > Phylloscopus collybita. The sequence goes on along the minus strand of JAJNNQ010000008.1, from coordinate 11,578,353 downwards.
TTCTCCTACTGCTCTGTATTGGTAGGCTGGGAAAATCATTTGGATGTGAAGAACTTGGACTTTGTTTGGCCTGTTCTTAACAAACTTGGATCTCTCTCAAGCCACACTCCTTGAATACATCCAATTCACCTTTCCTTGAGAGGGAAGGACAGGACCCACAAGGAACTTTCAGACGACTTCTAACTTTAAGACAGGTTGTGGGCAACTTACAGTGGTTCATTGAATGTGCCCATCAATGCTGGATAATTCTTAATTGTAGAATTAAAGTTTATGGACTCTCCCTCTCTCTTTACTTCAAGATTCTGAGGCAGCTCAGCTTCATAGCAGAAAAATCACAACTTTCCAACCAAAAAGTAGTTGAAAATCTTGAGGAGAACAGGCTATCCCTGGAAACCACCTTTTCATCCAGAAGGGCTTTTCCCAAGCTAGATGTGTGAAGGTTTTTAATAAGTGTTATGAAATCCCTACAGATGTAGATACAAAACATCTGCAATAGTTGACAGCTTCACAGATTTATTGAAGTTATTTCTGAAAGGCATATTCTGTAAGCAAACATCTTGCGGTTCCTAATTATCAAAAGGGGGAATAGTTTGACTAGTCTCTCCTTATTTTTTGCTCATTTCAGTTTGACATCCATGGAATATTGGGTAGATAATATTAATCTTCCTTGACTCTGATGTCTAAAAGTTAGACAATTAAGTCTGAGCTAGTTACCCTTTAAAGTCAGTGGAGTGAAACAGGGCAGTTTGTGCTAAGACAGAGACTTAGCATTGGTCAAATGAATTGGATTTATAGTCTCCACTGACGATAAAAAAAGATGTAGCTTAACCACTAGTGCAGGCTGCATACCTGACTTTACATTCTTAATGCTGGGGGATTCCACCCGTCACTGGCCAAAATATTGCACCATGCCCTGGTGTTTCCCACATCTGGCAGTGTGCCTCCAGAAGCTGAGGTGGCTCCCTGGGGGAACTGGCCAGGGGACTTGTCTCACCCAGTCATGCTGCAAGACAGCTCAGCAAAATCTCCTTTGGCCTCAGCAGTGCCTGCCTGCCCCTGGTAATGTTCTGTGTGCTGGGGGTGCAATGATAACTGGGTTAGGCTAGATAAAAATCTAAATTAGGCCTAGGGAAGATCTCTGTTTCCCTGAGGAAAGATCACTGCATCCTTGCCCAAAGTCACTGAATGGGGTCCCAGCCTTTGGATCCCTCTGCTCACACAGGGTGAGGTGAGGGCTGCAGAGTTTTATGGAGTCTGTGCTTCTGCACAACCATTTCCAGAGGTTGCTCATGTGTTCCTCTCCTATCTTTTAATTAGTAAATTAAAAGTAATGAATTCAGTGCTGATTTTGCATTGCCCTTTTGAGTGTTGGAGGGTGTAATAAAGTAATCATGAACTGTTAGTGGAAGGCTCAAAGTGGCTTAGGATTGACAGATGCTGGGGACAGTGCCCACAGGCAGGGTGGCAGAGCAGAAGTGTCAGGCTCCAGTGCTGAATGAGTACCTGGGCAGCTGCTGGTGTGAGCAGGGCTGCCATTGCAGCCGCCTAGACTGACCCCACTTGAGGAATTCTGTTCAGCTTTTTTTCTGAAAATTAGTTGGACTTTTTATTCTGGAGCTACTTGAACTCCTTTGTATTTTACATCACTCTTGCTGCAAGTCTTTTGGGCACAGCTCCTCCCATCCTATCCTTGCATTTAACATAAACATAATTTAGCATAAAGGTGAACTTGGTTTTGTCATTTCATCGGGGCTCTACACTGAAATTCAAACATGGTGTGTGTTTTTACTGAATTCATTTTACCTGTATAATCTCACATTAGAGTGGTATTGCCTTCCAGAGGGTCACTGCAGACTTGCACTGAGATCATTTTGTCATTGCAGGCTTGAGTGATAATAGGATTACCATAAGCATGTTTTGAAATTGTTCTGAGATTGCAGTGAGGATGTCAAGTCTCTGTGCAAGGGTTTGCCTCACTAGGAGTAGCACAAACCAAGGTAGAAGTCTTGAGGAATGTAAATGTGTTACAAAAAGAAGCACACCTGACGCATCTTGCTCACAAAAGGAAACCATTTGTGTTCCTATAAGTTTTGCAACAGGCATGAAAGTAAATCAGGAATGCTTGAAAGAAATTAAATATTCATCGCAGGTCAGATTTACATATATAGATCAAAGTACATACACAAAAATGCAAATGGAGTAACTATCAGTGTCTATAGCAACAAATGCAGATATCAATACCTAATTAAACAGCTGCATGTGGCACTGTGGTTTATCAGAGCAATAATGGGGTCTGTCTGCTGGGGATGACCAATCAGAATCATAGAATCACTTGGGCTGGAAAAGACCTCCAAGATCAATGAGCCCAACTTTCGACCATCCTTGTCTTGTCACCCAGCCCAGAGCACTGAGTGCCCCATCCGTGAACACCTCCCGGGGTGGGGACTCCACCACCTCCCTGGACAGCCCCTTTCAATGTTTAACCATCCTTTCCATGAAGAAATTCCTCCTCATGTCCAGCATGAACCTCCCTTGGTGGAGCTTGAGTCTGTGTCCTCGTGTCCTGCTGCTGTTTCAAAAACCGTGTCAGCTTTTTCTACTCTTAATAAAAATATCCCATTACCAGCATTACCACTACAGTAGTGACTATCCTAGTATATATACAGTCATCTATGGTTTCTTGTTTGAAATGCTGGTAACTATTATATGCAGAAGTTCTGATCAAATAGAAAGTGAATGAGCCCATAAAATTAATGTCATGGAAATAAAGAATTATTACAGCGTACTCAAATTTTAAACAAGTAGTGGGAAGTATTTAATTTCTGCTTATCGTTTTTGATGCTGTTCTTAAGGCCTATTTAATTAAAGAAGAGCTTGTGGCTCCTTTTGGGAAAATAAAATAACTCCACCCAGAGAGGTGTATTGTATTCTATCCTATTCTAGTTCTGTCAGCTCCTTGCTTTTTTTTTTTTTTTTTCTCTTTTTGATTACAGGGCATATTTGCAACGTGATATAGTGTAGCAGAATTATTTAAAATATGGCTATTAAGCTTACCTACCATTCTGAAAGCTAGGCAAAGCTCAGATCATCCTGCATGTGTCCCCATCCAAACCTTAGCAGTGACAGATTAGCTTAGCAAAGGGCCTTGCCTGGCCGTCCCAGCTGGCTTCTGTACTCATTTCAAAAGTATGTTTTCATCAAAAGCTCTTCAGCTGACAGCTGAGTTGGGGGGCAAATAAAACAGCAGAACTCCTGGCAATTTAATTTTTCAATGAAAGCTTTGAGGGGAAAAAAAAGTTTGTTGTTAAATCCTGCACATCTTCAGCATTATTTTCTGAGTAACTCTTAAGGGTACCTCTATCTTTTACTTCCAATTCCAGCTCAGAAACCACTGATAATTCAGAGAGCTCAGAGGAATTTCAGCTGTCCCTGAGGAGACTCCAGTCTACACATGGTGGGTTAAAGTGGGTCACCACAGCACGAGACACATCTGGGCTGTCCCCACACATGGATGGTGAGTTGGTGGCTGGAACTGTGGGACAAGAGCTCTGAGCTCCAGTCACTTTAAAACCAGTGAAGACAAGGGCTGCAGTCAGTGAATCATGAAATAATTTAGATTGGCTGAGACCTCTGGATATCACCTACTCCAGCCCCTTGCACAAAGCTGTGTTAAACCTGTAAAACCTTCATCACTTTATGAATTATCTGATCTAATTTCAAAATTATCTTGCCTATCATTCAAGGGTGCAAATACACCTTTGCAAATGAAGCCTTATACTCATTTTGCAAAGGGGTAAGTTGAGGTAACCCACTGCAGAGCTGCTGAGACAGATCCATAGATTCCCCTCATCTTGCAGCTGTGTGCTTTCCTGCCAAGGCATGCTGCCTGTCTGCAGGACAATTGGCCATTATTTACATGGAGGCACAAGATCCTTGTAACAAAATGCCCATCCAAGCATCACAGCAGTTATCAGTGTGGTCTCATTTCTTCTCTTGGTATCATTCAGAGTTGCACACATGTGCAGAATTTGACCCTTGCTGCAGAAACCAGAAGAGGTTAGTTATTAAAGCAATGTGGTTTGAAATTGTCTTGGTAGTTGCTAAGTACATCTGTGATTATGTCAATTTAGGTTTCCCTAAAAATATAAAGCTTTCAGTGAAATGCTAGAAGCAAGGAAAAATAATGCTTTTATGTGTTAATGACATCTCCTGGACAGCCAAAATAATAATAATAATAATAATAATAATAATAATAATAATAATATAAAACCTGAATAAAAACAAACAAACAAAACAAACAAACCAAGACCAACAAACAAACCAACAAACAAACCCCCAAAAACAAACAAAAAAACCCACCCAAACCTGCATGAGGTTATGTTCTGGGCTCCCTTTTATTTTCAGCTCTGCATATACTGGATCGAGGTCTACAGTTGCTGACCACTGCTTTGATTATCTCACTGTAGCACATAATGCTTTGTACCCAGAGAATGTATTCCAGCAAGCTCCTAAATTGTATTTGGACAAAGAATAATTGAACACTGGACAGAATAACAAATGCTATGGTCAAGTTTGCTTCATGGGTTTATCGTGTTGTATTAACATGATAGAAATATGAATACTTAAATCTTATCTCAGGTATAGTTTATAACTGCATTAATCATTTACCGTATTATATATTTTTCATGTCACTAAGATTGTGAGGAAAAGATTCAATTTTCCCAGTGCAGTCAGTTGAATGTGGTTTAGATAAGTTAAAGGCATTGCATTAAACTGTTTCAACATGGCTTTCTCTTATAGATCCTATAAAAGGATGGGGAACATATATCAAACAGTAATAACTTATATTTTACTTTTTTTCTTAAAGTCATATAGCAGCATATTTTCCATTTTCATTAAAATCAGATAAATGAAGTTACTAAGTTTACCACTTACAGGTAAATGCATTCAAATTGATACAGGAATTTTTGCCTACTACATTTGCTTCAAACTGTTAAAGGGAAATGCTCTCCTTTCAATTAAACTAGCAGTTTGATAGACACTGAAATTATCCAGAGATATCGTAAAGAGCAACAACAAATACCCCCAATATACCCAGCAATGTTTCACTTTCCTTATATTTACTGGTGAAGGGGAGTATGAACCTTCCAAATAAGAGAGTGGCTCACCAGCACACATCTCTGAAATTTCAGCACACCACAAAGGCCTGCCATTTTTCTCCACATAAAATAGGAATACGTGCCATCATGCACTGCCAGCTGCCTTTCTAGATCATTGTGTGGACATTGCACATTCATTGTCCATGAATTATACATAGATTCTGATCTGCAGGAGAGATACTGATCCACTTCCTTGAAATCAAGAGGTGGCCAAAGGAGAAGGAGTGGATGGGGAGATCCGAGGGATGCTGGAGAGGCCATGTGGTGGCCATGACACTGAAATACTGGGACTGGAGATGAATTCATTGCATTTTGGCCGACTTTCACAATTGCTCATGGCCGTGTCCTGGAAAGTCCCATTTAATACCAAAAGAAAGGACAATTACACTGCTCTAGCTGTCATGCTTTGCCATAATTCATTATTAGTGCTTTTCAAAATTTTTTTTGCCTGGGAAACCAGTTGAAATAAAAAGATCCTTATGCTGTGAGAGTTTTTTTTGCTCCAAAACTTCCTGCAATCATTTGTATCTATCTGATGCACTTCAGCATCATGCTCTGTTTGCTTTATGACTGTAAAAATAAATAGGATATTTTAAATATATTGTACAATAATAACAACTTATTTTCTGGCTAGATTTTTCCTGCTTGAGATCAACTGAAAAAAATCTTCAAGAAGTTGTCCAACATGGACGGTTTCCTGCCATGGAGGATTTATATGCCTGGTCTGTAAGTGGTGACTGAAGTGTTTGCCAGCTTTCAATTAGTATTTTCTATGTCATTACTGGATTTTTAGAGGGTTTTCCTTAAACTGCTTTGAATTACAGTGTCACAGAATGCTAAATCAATTACATATGTGTCCTTGTAGCTACCCCATAAGGATACCTGCCATGATTTTTAATGGTGCTTTTGGACTTCTTGTTTACTTCCATGAAGTGAAGTAAAGGTCATAACACAGTACAACTTATTTCTTAAAGTTTAGAAAAAAATCAAAACAGCAGGCCATAGAATAGAAAGGTGAGATTCAAAGACACAAATCACTTCACAGTCACAAAAATTGCCAAAAAATAGCAGCTTGCAGCTGTGCACAGCAGGGACAAAAAACATTAAACACATGTTAAATAACAAATAGGAGACTTAAATATAGCTAAAAGTGGACCTTATTCTGAATAAATCATGTAAACTGCATCTTAATGGTTCTAAGGAATGTAATGGATCATGTGAAATACTCTAAATTTATATTGTTAAAAAATCAATAGTAAACCCCCTTCCTTTTTAAAAGGGGACTATTGAGTCCATGAGTAAATATTTTGTCTTTCATTTTCTTTCTCTATGTACAGCCGGATTTGTGAAATTTCATTTCAGTTAAGGGCAAAGCACGACTTGCATTCAAAGCAGTTTGGGTTTTGGGTATGAAACTATTTAACATTCTCTTTACAGAGGCTGGACTTTTAATGAAATTGTCCTTTTTCCCTTTCTTCTGTTACAAATGCAAAGAACGTGGATTATGCCATTTTTTTATATACTCCTGGTAAAGTGTTTGAATTGGTCTCTCCACCATCCTGCATTCATTTGTGGTGTCTGGGAAAGGGCAGCCATTGCTCACTGGGCACGGCGAGCCTCATCCCATCCTTCCTCCCGCCGGGGAACGAGCGAGGGAGCGAGGGGGAGAGCAGGGCAGAGAAAGGATCTCTTCTTTTTATGAGAAGCATGAAAAATAAATCACCACTTTGAGTATTCAAATCAATCCTGCTGGCAACTATCTTTCCCTTGAAATGTTTGTTGCCTTCTATTTCTGCCTCCTGAATATTTCCAAGCCTTTTCGCTTGCCTTCTGCACCGAGGGTCACGTTTTAGTTTCCCTGTACTTTCCTTGAGATTAATGCACCTTAATGACATCATTGTGTGCCATGATGGGAAGGTCCCCAAGTTTGCCTTTCTTCCCATCTCAGTTGCACTTCTGAACAAATCAGCTCTCAGGCTCTGATGGGTTTTTTTTCCTTTAGGGCTATCTTTCTTATAGGCAATATAGCTTACCTATACATTTAGTGACTCTGCAGTCTCTCATTAGCCACATTTTTGTCATCAATAACAAGTTCCCAAGGAGCCTTAATGCGAGGGGTAACAGATACAGTGTGGAATGGAGCCATTGTTTGATAGTGCAATATCTCTCATAACAATGTAAATAAGAGGCTGAATAAATTTCAGGGTTCCTTTGTGTTCCACATTATTAGATGGTGCTCTATTTCCAATCTGAATATTCATAATATGCTCCTAGAGTGCGGCGTCGAAGTAAGCGGCTTTGAGGAAACATTATTTTTTTTTTTTTTTAAGTGGAAGAGAAAAAAAAGAAATGAGGAGTGTTCTAATGAGGAACAGTTGAGTACTATGATTTAACATACTTCTGAGGTTTCTATCAGCCTGGAGCTGTTCTTTCTTGGCTTGTACACAGTGCATTTACATGGAGCTCTGTTTGGATGAGTGCCTTCCAAAGTACTAAATGCTCTAATGTACTGAAAAGCGATAAATATGGAAAATGCACACATGCATACACACAGACACACAGTGCAGATACACATATACACACACACCTCCTTGCAGACACACTCACCTGCCCCCATGCAGATATTTACATCCCCTCCATGGACAGATGGGAGACATTTTAAAAGCAAAAATAGTAAAACTGTGCAGAGTTTATTTATTTATTACCTGGCATTGCATAACGCTAAAATACCATTCAATGCTACATGCTGCCACCCCTTCAGAATGGAGAAAGGGGAGGAAAGATTAAGAGACAAATAAAAAAAAATGGAATAAGACACATGTGAGTGTTGTCACTTCCTCCTTGACCTGTCTGAACCCACTAAACTGAAAAGCAAAAGAGGGTTTAGGTTTAACCAGCACAGGCTCTGTTGCTGGGTATCAGGCACTGTAAATGCAGACAATGAGCTCTGGAAATGTGTCACTGTTTACCAAAGGGCTCTCTGCAGTGACCTCATGAGCTAACGACAGTGTTGGGAACAGAAATGGTAATTGTGATTTTTATAGCACAGCCTTCGCTAATTCCTCTCAGTTCATTCCAAAAAAAACTTGCACCACAGGAAAAAAAAAAAAAAAAAAGAAAAAAAAAAAGAAAAGAAAAAAAGGAGAAAAAAAATTGTGAAAACAAAGCTGAATAGGTTAATGAAATGACAATAGAAAAGTGTCCTTAATGGGGATACAATTGCTGCCTGAAATATTTATCACTTACATTTATTTAGATCCTTCACGAAAAAATGTGTCTGTTTTCCTATACTTTGATTTTTGCTCTGAAGTTTCGAGGAGTTTTTGTGCTTTTTCATCTAATATTCCTCCTCTAACTCTCCCAACGTGATTCATTTCTTTAAGATCTTGTTTTATTTTTAAGTCATCAATTACTCAAACTTTGTTGGCCTATCTATTCTCTGCCATCTGGACCCCATACCTTATTTTAAAGCATGTTCAAATAATGACAACCTTCTTTTCTCAATTAATTTATGGGCTGTGGGGACCATTTTTCATTTGTTATCATGCACTTCCATTTGATCTCTCATATCTTTCTTCTGCATCTGCAACCATAGTGTATAAATCTTCCTCTCAAGCATTGTCATGGTGCCCAAGATATATAGGTGTAACTCCCTATTAGTTCCACAAAACTGACCTTAATTTCTAAAAATGGTATCAGATGCGAATAAAGTTTGGTAAGATGATTTGTTTTGATTTACTTTGTACCACTTATCTTGGAGTTTTCTTCCTACTTTTCTTTTATCTAATTTAGACAGTATAGTCTTGCAAGCAGAGTTGCATGTTTATCCATTACCTCCCTGCCAATGCTGCTCCTTAGAGAGATGGTGCTGTAAGATTTTGGATGCTAAGAATAATAAAACGGCATTTTTCAGTAACCTGTAGTGAGTATGCAATTTCTTTTTGCATTTAAAAATGGTAATTTAGTTTCCAGTAAAATACCAGGATTTTGTAGGGCTGATTGAGGTGACATTAGTCTGGTAAAATGAACAGAAACAGACAAATCCAAATAGCTTTCATTTTATTCTGCTGTGCTGACAAATGGTAAGACTTAAAAATCCAATTCTCCCACCGAGCACTTACAAGAAGCTGGTTTGGACTGCTGAAGGGCTGTGGCTCATGAAACAAAAACCTCCTTTTTTTTTTGTTATTGTTATGAGGGGGTGGGGGGGCAAGAGAGAGAGAGTGGAGAGAGTGTGTCTGTGCGTGTGCATACGTGTGTTTTGTTTTACATAAACAGACTCCAGTCCAAACTAGGGATTGCTAATTAAGCAAAAACCATGACCAGATGTTTATTAACACCTCTCAGGTTCATGGGATTTGGATAGTGTGCAGTTTTCATGGACTAATTTGAGAAGGGAACCACCTTTATTGGAATAATGGCCAATTATAATTGCCGACTTCGCCTATTTTTCTTTTATCCGGTGGTACGGTGGAAAAAAAGAAGCCTAACCTATCATCCCCGTGCCATTGGTATTAATTCTGCACATTATTGGGTACATATTATTAATAATAAATACATAATAACGTTCAGATGAAAAATTCCTCAGCCATTCACTTTACAGCAACTTTTTTGTGTGCGTGTTGTTATTAGTTTATCACACGCCAGCGTTGTTAACCTATTTATATGTAGCCTGCCATGAGGTTTGCCTCTGCCAAAGCAACGATGCGTCACTTTGATGCCAAAAAGCACTGAAACAGGAAGAGTTGCTGTTGGGTCCCAGCATGGTGACTTCATCACAGGCCTCAGCTTCAAACTGTGGAGTAATAAAACTGAATAGCACAATATAAAACTCCATGTTTCATAAGACAAATATTGCTTTACGCATTCATGTCCCTTGTACTATGTTAACTGTAGGAAGAAATGGAATACAGTTTTAGTGACCCCCTGGGACCTATAAAGGCTATTTCTGAGTCTGAATCTTGCTGTTTAATTTAATCATTTATTATATTAATATTCAAATGGGCTGCATCTTATTAGCTACTGCAAAGATGTTAGTATGTCTGAAATAAATACCTAATTATGCTTTTGAAGAGAGAGGTTCTAAAGACTTTTGTACATTTGTGCTAATAGAACAGTTCATTTGCAGATTTTTTCTGCAGAAATCAGCAGTCTGAGCGTTTGTTTTTTCCACTTCTTACTTTGAATAAAATAAGAACACAGATCAAATACACCATTGTGATGGCTAAATAGCACATACGAATTTTCCCCTTTGTACTGCAAGACTTCATTCTCCAAGCGAGTGAGTTATACAGTAGCAAACTGACCAGTGCCCTCAGCCTCTAGCTCAATAACACATTAATAAAAATAACTGCTTTAACCAAATGACCATGAAATTAAGTATGTTCTTATTCAAATTAAACAAATGGATATGCTTTGGAAAAACATTTTTGAGCCTGGCATGGTCATGTTTAAAATACATTGATATTTTATTGTTTTAAAAGCCTATTATTATTTTTTTCTCTTGAATACAAACCAGAAAAGATGAGGACTTTGAATTTCATGTCTTTGAACAATGGACAGCAGCTTCTTTCAGAAACATATATTGTGATTCTGTATCAAAGGGGTGGCAGGGTGCAGAGATGTGGAGAAAAAACATTCCTGTATTTCTACACTAGATCATCATCTCCAGGCAAAACCTTTTACTAAGTCTGCATAAGGATGACCTGAACTGGAAATACTATGTACGTAAATGGTATTAACGTGTTTTAAACTCAGTGTGTACAGGGCATTTAGACCACTGCAGAAAATTAGTAATAAATGCAAAAGTTACAATCTACAAAACAAGGAATGACAAATTACTATCTTTTGAAGGATCACCACAACCAAACTTGGATCTTTGTTTTTTTTTCTCACGTTTCCAAGTTCAAGGTTCCTATTGTTATAAAATTATTTCTTTCACAACTCTTTTCTGAATAAACAATGATGTTAATAAAACGTTAAAGGACAGAGACTGCTGGAAGCTGAAGTCCTCATTTTATCCTCCAACAGCCAAGGCAGAGATCCTTGGTAGGATGTGGTCCTATGGGCTGATCTGCAAACATTTTCCTCCCTCAGCTGTGGTGGTGTGAGAGCCTGGCCAGAGCTTCTCCTGCAGATGGGGACAATGGTCACAATTGCTACTGCTGGGCACATTATCAGCCTTCTTGGACCCAATGGGGACAGGTGAGTCAGCTCCCTTATTATTTTGTCTACACCTCGTGGGAGTGTTGCCTGCAAAGGCTGAGGCCAGACCCCCCTCTGCACTGCATCCCTTGATTATCCCAGAGCTGTTGGGGCTGCACCTCATCCCCTTCACCCCCACGCTCTCCTCACCCTATGCAAGTCACCCTTAAAAACGTGTATTTTGCAGTGGAGAGCTGGGGTCAGTGACACCCCCATTGCAGAGGAGTTTGATGACAATTATTTGGTTACCTGAGCCCATTGGCAGCACCCAGGGGAGGATCGATGGACGTCAGGGCATGCAATGCATAACAGTTTATAACCACTATTACCTTAGTGACCAACTGGAATTATTAACAGTGGTCATCTGAACTACCCTGTGTATAAAACAATAGCCTTGGTAGTGTTCTAATTAATCACAGTAATGTTTCTCTCAATGAGTAGCTGATGCATTTCTCTGTTGAAAAATATTTTAAAAATACACGTTGTTATCCACTTTTCCCTTCTTTTTTTTTTTTTTTTTTCCCCACGGAGTATGTAAAGATTAGATTTTCCACGTTGATTTAACACGTGGAAGTAAAGCTAGGGCATCAATAGTTAACCTTATATTACCCTCTGCTGAACAGACACAGTCTCAATGTAGGGGTTTAACTACCACACCACTGAAAACACATATTCCTGCAGTTTTAGACTCGGCGTAAGAATGCTGTGTATATGTTTTCCTCATTATTTGGATGTGCTGTTTGAATGTTGTGATCAGTGATTCAGAGCACATGATTCATCAGGAAGACATTTGCTAGGCAGACATGTGAGGAGCTGTCTGCCTCTTCAATCTCACTGACAGGGCAAAAATGCTGATTTATAGTAAATCATTAAAATCTGCTTATTATTGCACTGCTTGTTCCTCTTCTCCACTTCAAGCCAGCATCTTGATCTGCATCATGTCTCTTACAATTTTATACTACAGCAAGCAGTTATTTAAACAAGAGAGAAATGATCCTTAGTCTTTATTAGTGCATATGAAAGGATATTTTGTTTAAAGAAGACTAATTAAGAAAGCAGACTCTATTTTCTTGCTCAGTTTAGGGAAAAATAAAGATTTAAAACATGTAAGTGCAAAGAATTATTACAATAAATATTATTTTAAAATGATTATTGAATAGCTTGGATTTTTCTTGAAAAATAATTGTAAAGCAGCAGCTCAAACACCACCAAAAATATTTGGAAGAAAGGAGATGTTGGATGATTATTCAGCTCGTGAGACATCTCAGGGAAGACACAGCTAAATGTTTTGTGATTATTGATGGAAAGGGAAAAAGCCCTCAAAACTAGAACCAGGTTTCAGTTGGGTACAATGACAATGGGAACATTAAAATAATTTTCAAGACGGGGGGGAAGTTTTGTTTACTTTGAAAGAGGTGGTTTTGTGAAATAATACAATATGTAAATACGTTGTCTGATAGAAAAACAAAGAAACAATACAAAAAGGTCTATATTGTGTATGTGTTACTTACAGTAAAAATTTTAATTTGATGCCTGGGGACAGAAATTCTTGCCACTGAATTACAAAGAAGTGAATAAACTGACTCAAAATTAATCCATACAGATCTGTCCCCTTAATAATACTAATTCCAGAGAACAAAGCAGTGCATAATGCATTTTAAATTAACTTGGAAAATGCATAATTTATATTTGTTTTATTTCTTAATATTTGAACACAGGTACATTTTAGAATGCTAAGGACAGGATAGAAGAGGGCAGATTTTGTCCATATACGCTCAATTTAAATATATATATATATATATGTATATAACCAGATAATATTTTTCAAGCTCTCTTAGAAAAGGACTTCAGCTGTGAAATATTACAGAGAAAGGATAAACACAGTTAGGAGAGAGAAAATGATTTTTAACATGCTGTGAAATGAATATGTTTGGTTAAAATATAAAAAGGGTTCTAATTCCTAATAAAACATTCTGAAATAGATAATTACATATTAGTTTGGATCAAAAATAATGTCCTTACTCATGAGAAGCAATTGAGAGATACACGGCGGGGTGCCCTGTCGGGCATGGCAGGCAGCTGGAATAGGGATGGGAGAGGGCAGGGGAAGGCACGGCCGCGCCAGGCTGCATGCCATCAACAGCCCAGCCAGCAGCTCTGCAGCCTGCTCCTTCTGCAGTGCTCCTCTCCTGCAGCTGTCCTGGGCTCACCTGCCCCTTACAGACTGCCAGCATCACTGGTTGTGTGGGTGTGCAGGTGGGAACCCACACACCCCGTGTCTAACCCAGGAGAGCCGTGCCTGGAGTCAGACGTGCCCTGAGCCCTCCTCTGCTGGGGCAGCTCAAAGTTGGCTTCACCCCCTCCAGCCCAAAAGGTAAACCTTCACATACCTGGGCACCACATCAACCTGGGGAAGGGGAAACAATTTCATTTATTGGTACATCTGAGTCCTTCAGGCCGTGGCTTTTGGGCAAACTCATCGGCACTCCAGTGCCCCACCAAAACTTGGCTGTGCTGCTGGGTTTGCAAGTGTGTTCCTCCGTTTGAATTAAGGAGAAAGGAAGGAAACCTAAAGGCTTTCTGCTGCAAACATAGGTGCAGATGGTAATGTAATACAAGGAGAGAACATCTGGATTTAGAGATCCTTAGTCTGGGAAAACAGTCCACACTGCTTTCCTCTCTCCTCTTCCAGAGTACCTTTGGATGGAATGAAATGCAAGGGTGCTTGGAGAGGACCAAAAGGCAATGGGATATCTGTCTACCTTTTGTCTGTGTCTATGCAGAGTTGGGACATGCCTCCCTGGGGAGCAATGGTGCCTGCTGGATGCCAGTCTGGGCTGCTCCTGAAAAGAAAGACCAGCTGTAACAGAGACCAGAAACTTTGCAAGCATTTCCATTCCTGTATCAAAATTATGATGCTGAATGAGAATGGAAACCTGAGTGAGAATTGAAAGAATTGAACCTGCTTGGCTATATTTACTTGGGGTAATGTTGGCTGACCCAGATTTAAGAAAAGTTGTGATATATGTGCAGCTGGTTATCAGTAAGTATTTTGAATAATTTTGCTGGCGTAGATTTCAGTCATTAATACTGCTGATTTTTAACTCTCCCTAAGTGGATATTGTAGGAGCACACAAAGAGCATCTTTTATGGAGATTTTTCTAAATAAACTTTATGATGTTCAAAAGAGGTGAAATTTCCCTGAGACCAGACTTGCTTACAACACAGAAATTTAGCCCCCAGTTGCTAAGTTATAAATCTTTCTGCCAGATTGGGTAGAACATCACATTACCTTGAACTAAATTTGTAAAGAATGACCATTGTCCTCACAGCTGTAAGAGAAAAATGTAGAGCTTGTCCCAAACCATGGGTTTTAATAGGCTGTTCACATGAAACTAAAAAGTGAGGAGATAAAACCCAGCCGACACAAATTTATCCAAACTGATTACTTCCATAGTGACAATTTGTTAAAGAATGACCTCACTAGAAAACTAAATTGATTACATTTTGCACACTTTTAGTATTTTAACTACCTGGAAAAAATATCCACTTATGTTTATAGAACAACATTCCCAGTTAATTCCTTCCTTGGCACTATGGTTGCAAGTTATTTTCAATAACTCAATTTACAGACTAGCCTTATCGTGGACTAATGTAAATTAATGCTTTGAGTCATAAGTGTTTCCCTTGGAAACAGTAATTTCAAGTTAATGTCTCTTGATGTGAAATGGAGTGCAGTGTCACAAGCTCTCTCTTACCAACCTACAAATTAACTTCTCTTCCCTCTGCACCAGAAATATGGGTGGTATCCTGCTCTGCTGCCCATAAAAAAGTTGTATCAGTACACATGTGTGTGCATGTGTCTGTGTGTGTTTGTGCCAGGTCACTCTTTAATGCAGTGGCTGTCCTGGATTATCACTGCTGCACCAAAACTCTGTGAAAAGGGCATACACAGCCATTGGAAAGAAAACGAAAACAAAGTTCTAAAATCTACAGCACACTAACAAAATAATGACTCGTGAAAGGTAAATGTTGCTCCCCAAACCAGCCCTGTTTGGGCAGGTGGGTTTGTACACAGGAATTGGTAAGAAAAGAATTGCAAGTAGCAACTGTGAAAAGAGAATAATAGAATTAAAATAAGAAAGAAAACAAAGAAAATAGTGAGCAGAGGGAAAAAATTTGTTTCTTCATTGTATAAATGACCTTTCTTGTAATACATTTTAAATATACAGTTGAAAAAATTTCCAGTCCATCATGACTTTGTCTCCTGAATATATATTTGGGTGGGGGGTTTTTTTTGGGGGTGTTTTTGGTTTTGGTTTTTTTTTTTTTTTTTGGTTTTTTTTGGGGGGTTTTTTGTTTGTTTGGCTGGTTGGTTTTGTTTTTTGTTTTGTTTTGTTTTGTTTTTTGTTTTTTGGGTTTTTTTGGTTTTTTTTTGTTTGTTTTTTTTTTGTTGTTGTTGTTTTTTGGGGTTTTTTTGGTTTGGTTTGGTTTTGGTTTGGTTTGGTTTTGGTTTTGTTTTGTTTTTTTTTTTTTTTTTTTTTTTTTTTTTTTTGTTTTTGTTTTTGTTTTTTTACTTTCAGTCCAATCTTTTTAACAGTGGGCAGAACTTCAGCCTTACTGTATTGCACAGAGAAAAATTCCAGCATTTCTCTCTGTCCTTCCAGCCCTGTGCACATGTTGGACCATGGGTGCTTCACTTCAGAGTTGGGGAAGACTCAGATCAGGGAAAAGTCTGAACTTTTAATGGTGAATTCAGTCACCACAGAGTCAAAGTAGACTAATCCTCTTGGCTGGGCTATTGGTACTGCCTGGATGTTGTATCATTGCTTGCAAATATGGCCTGGACTGCTGGTTGTTTCTTCTTCTTGCCAAATTCCCACTTTTTTTTTTTTTTTTTTTTTTTTTTTTTGCCTTCTTATTAGTCCTGAAGATTTTATTTGCAAATCTCTTATTTTATTGACATATATCTCCTGGAATGTATCTTAAAATAAATACTTAAACCCAAAACCCCCAAATGATGATCCTTTTCCTTTGCATAAGACAACCAAATTACACAAAGCAAGCTTTGCAAGCAGAGAAACTACAAAAATCTGATCCTAAGTACAGAACATTTTTTTATTTTTGCATGGTCCTGAACCTTTGTTTGGAGATACCCAGAGTGATGGGGATTTATGTGGTGCTGCCTCACAACACCAAACCCTGCCCAGGCTGTGGTTCTTTAATGCACAGAGGAAGGAAAGCTGAAATTCACAGGTAGGACATGTTCAGTGATAAGGGGAAAAATCTAAATAGCATGCAACTCTTGCTCCTGAGAGGAGCAGCTCTGCATCCTTGGAAATACCTTCCCTCATTTGAGTACCAGCAGGAGAATGGAAGCAGACCTGCCCAGCAGCAGCCAAAGGCAGATGTGGCACCAGGGCAATAATCAGATCTGAGATAGAGGACAAGGCAGAATCCTGGAAAATGAAATGGAAGGAAGAAGATGTGAGACTGCAATAAAAGGAGTGAAGAAGGGAGGGCAGAGCATTCATAAACTGAGATGACCAAATAAGATGGTAAAAACAAGAGAGGAAAAGAAGCAGCTTGACAGATTTTTAGAAGCAAATGTCGTGATTTCTGGAGGAGGAGGAAAGGAATCAAGATATTGTGGGGGGGGGAAGGAAATAAAGACAATCAGGGCTGCTGTAAGCAGCAGAAACAAAGAAAACAAAGCATGTCTGAAGAAAGAGAAGGCATGGAGAGTACAAATTCCTTTGGGAGGAGGCAAAAGTGAGAATAGCTGTGTGCTCTGGACAGAGAGGGACTGCTTGGCAAAACCCACAAAAGTTCCTATTTATTAATGCAGATTTTTTAATTTTTTTCCCTAAGGTTTGAAGCAAATTATGGGACTAAAAACACTGAAAAAGATGTAGAAAAAAAAAAAGTTTAGTTTTGGATGTGCAGGTAAGCTTCAGTTTTCAGAGTGCCTTGAAATAGCACATACCAAATAAAATAGCAGAAAATATAATAGCCTGTTTAGATCAAGGCCCAGAAGCAAATCAAATGAAAGGTTAATAAGATCAGAGTTCATAAATTAAGTTTTAAATTCTCTTTTTCTTAAAGAGAAAGATTTAGATGAAAGATCATGCAATCTATTTTAATCGTAGAAATAATTGGACATATGGAAGACAAGAAGGGATAATATGTAATCAGTGAAAGGACCTGGTCCTCTTGACCAAGGAAACACCCTCCCAAAGTCAAAGGCACTGCATATTCATTTTCTTTTTTTATTCTTCAAGTTATCCAACCTTAAATGGTTTTACTTCATCAAAAGAAGAAGAAATACATATATATATATATAATTTTATTTGTCCTGTTGTCATATTCTGGCCTTGATGTAAAGACTCAGGTATGAGCAAAATGCCCAAAAAGGCTACTGGAGAAGACTCCATTTAGTACTTTGATTTAGAGATGCAAAAACAACTAAAAGTATTTTGTTTTTATTTCCAACATAAATAGTGTCATGCTTAGAAATATATTTGCAATCAAATTTATGAAGTACACAGGTATCACTTTAATCAGAAGCATCACTCCTATTTTTGGAGGGGTTTTTTTTCCTTGTGTTTAGTTTCCTACGAGTGTGCAAAAAAAGATTCTGCAAATTCAGCACTTAAGAGAATTGATAATCATTCAGTATGGCATTTAAATCATAATGTTGCATTGCAACACCTTGTTTTTCTTAAAACTCATGGCAATTCCCTAAGGACAGTCCCTCCTTAGAGAAAATAAGAGATTTCATCACCAAGAATCCCAAAAGAATTCTTGCATGTTGGAGTGTTGATTTTTTTTTTTTTTTAAAGACATTTTACACCCAAAAATGTGGCTGTTGATGTGATAACTGAGACTCAGCTGGCAAGAAATGTTTTTCTTTTCACAACTATCCTCTTGGATTTCCTTCTGCAGGAGGCTGAAAGAGAAGTCTTGGCAAGATTTCTGTTTGAATGGGAAGAGCAAAGTGGCTGCTGCTGGAGGGGTCCCACTGGTTACCACCACCCTGTGCCAGGAGAAGGTGCCATGGCAATTCCAGAAGCAGTCTGAAGGGGCACACTGATGGAGAAAGTCACCTCTTTCATTCTTAGCTGATGGAAGAGGTTGTCCCAGGGATTTTGTTTGGGAGCAGAACCCGCAGTGACTACGGGGGCAGTGTTACTGTGCATGCACAAACACCTCGGGATTGCTCCAGCTCCTGGAATGTGATACCATACAGCAGAGTCAGGAGGCATCCATTGCTCTGTCAGATGTCATCAGTGGAAACTCTGCATGGACAGCCAGCTCCTGTGGAAACACTTCTGAGCAGGTGAAGTTTAATTCAAAGAATTTTCAAAAACATCTCCAATTGTCATAAACGGGAGATTCCCCAGAGAAATGTTAGTTCTACCAAGAGCAGTAAAACATCTTGAGAAAAAAAAAGAAAAATCATAAATATGGGCAAACTTTACTCATAGAGGATTTGTTAGAAAAAGATCAAAAAATTTACAGTGGATTCTTTTGCTGTTTTAAAACACTATCATGTGTGTCATTAAAAAAAAAAAAACAACATTCTCTTAAATGTCTGTTATTTAGTTTTGAAATGAAAAATATCAAATAGTTAAACTTTATTACGTGTAAAATTGTTTTTAGATCATGAGGTGAATGTTACATACAGGAAACCAAACTTGAAAAGGCAAGGAAAAGCAGCTTACTGCAGAAGGATCCAAGCCACCAAAGCCAAACAGATGTTTTTAAACTAATCTGATGGCAAGGGACACGTGCCATCATCTGTAACTGAGCCCTTATGGAGGGAGGCCAAGATTACTTGGGGTTGTAAGTCCTGGTTCAGCTATTGAGAACCACGTGGAAATCCTTGAAATGCTGTGTGAAAAATGCAGCTTCAGTTTCCACTTCAGGAGTGCTGGTTTGAGCTGCTCAGGGATCACAACCTGCTGAATGGGACGAGGTGGCTGAACCCTGTGAGCCTCCTGCCCAGCCCTCCAGCCCTTGGCTTTCCCTCCCCAGCTTACACAGGAGCAGGCACAGGGCAGAAGGCGTTTGGGTGCAGCCCCAGAGGATGTTCTCTGATGTTCTCTGATGTTCTCAGATGTTCTCTGCTGTGCTGGCTCTTGCTCTGCTGCTGGCTGGGGAAGGCTCCATGGTGTGCCCCCAGTGCTGCCACCTCCTTGACCATGGGAAAATCTGCTGCTTTTCCAGGCAAACCAGCTCCCTGCAGGTTTCCAGAAGAGGTTTACAACCCACACTGCACCCAATATACACCAGGTCATGATCCTGGAAAGAAAAAGTCTTTTCTTTAAATAATGGTCATGTGTCCACATCAAGTACTGCCCTTAATCCTAGTGAAGGTTGTGCAAAAGTAGGGTTATTTGCTGACTAAATTTCTTCATCCAAAATCAACAAAGATTTTGATCTACAGCATTAAAAAACCAAACAACCTGTGACCAGTTCTGTATTCTTCTGGTCTGTTTTTCCTGCTATAATACTTGGAAGTGACTGGGGTGGGTAACACTCATGTAGAAGTTATGTGCATGTTGAACCCTAAATGTTAGTTATAGCATCAGTAAATCAAAGGAACATCTCACCATCTAAACAGGTCTCTCTGTAAACAGGGCTTTGTGCAACTTGGTCTAGAGGAAGGTGGAGCTGGAACCACATGATCTTTAAAATCCCTTCCAACCCAAACCTGTGTGTAATTCTAGAGTTAAACACACTGAGATTTATCAGGACCTCAGATTCTTGGCTATAAAGGGAAAAAGTATTCCCTAACTGGGAATAAACTTTCAATAATAGATCTGTTGCTGTTCAGCAGTGTGAGAGGTGCCCCAAACTGCAGGGAACTTGGGCCACCTGCTCAGGCCCTAAGGTTGCCCTACACTGAACCAAAATATTAAGTAATGTCTATCAAAGTCCATAATTGACTCATCTGCAAGGGCTTTTTTCTAATATCCTGTACTTCACTGGAGTTTAAAAAGTCAAGCTCTGTGTTCTTATTAGGTTCAAAGAACTTAATTACTGTATAAGGAATTAAAATGGTATTGAAGTTTTAGCTTTCTGAAGATTAATTAATACAATACATAATTAAACTTTAGGTGTATTTTTAAGGGAAGACATGCTTAGGTTACATGAATTCAACCTTCAGCACTGACCTTGTGGCCCCATGAACAGAGGACAGCAAAGCTCTGTTGGAGAAATTGGGAAAGCAGTGGCTGGAGGACAGCAGTGACACTGCACAGGGGACAGACACTGGGCTCAGCTCCCAGTCATATTAAACTAAACTATGGGAAAACTTTTATTTGCATTTTAGTTCATCTATTGGCACTTATTAGGTTGAAAAACCATCAGAGGCTCCCTGTGCAGTCTTACCTGTGCTCCTGAGCCCTTCAGCCCTTCCTGTGCCATGTCCTGCCTCTGCTGCTGGTGAGGAGCTCTGGGCTCCCCTCGCTGAGTGGTCTCAGTGTGAAATCCACGCTGGAGCTCGGTGCTGCAGGCTCTGCAATCCACATTGGGCTGTCTGGGGGTCCAAGCAGTCAAAAGGCCCCATTTTCACCCTCATCTTCACACACTGGGGCCTGGGACAGGTAAACACCACTCTGGGAGCTGGGCACAAACATGTTTTCTGTAGGAGGCAGGGATCCATGGCCAGAATGGTGCTCAGAAGTGTTTGTTCAGCCAGGCAAGACAGGCTCTCGAAATCGTCTTTGTTTCACAGCAGAATGTAGTATTTCAACTTTTAATGAAAACACATGGGTTAATGTTATTTAAAATGCATTTAGGATGAAGTCTGCATATGAAACAATGTCAAAAGGAACAAAAAAATAAAAATCATCATAAACTCCAGCTTTCTCTCGAAAATATTGCACTGGATTTATTTAAGAAAGAAAGACCCAATATTTTCTGTTTGGAGGATTTTTAATGAATAAATGTTATTCCTATTTATTATTTACTACTTTCAAAATTTAATGAATAGTCCTGCTGATAATTTCTTTATTTCTATATTTATAGAATTACAGAATTTCATACATACTGAACTGTGTTATTATCTACACATGTTCTGCCTTTCTGTAAATACAGAAATTTGGTGTTTGCTAGTAGAACTATTCATTACAATTTGAAAGTGGATAAATAATGAATAGTAATGCCATTTCTTCATTAAAATTCTACAAAAGGGAAATACATACTCGTTATTCCTTTCATGAATTCGGCCCATTGAAGGTTCATAAATAATTGTGCTTCACAATTGTGTCTAATTAGCAGTGAACTTAATCCAGTGCATCCAAAAGCCTAAAGCAAAGGGAGGGATTTTTTTGTTGTTGTTGTTTTATTGCTCACTCTTAGTGGCGACTGCCTGATTTTTGAATGCACCTTTGCTGATAAGGCAAAACGAGGCATCTTCAAAGATCAGTGTTACACACACTTTTTGTTTTGCCCCAGATTTCCTCTTTTAAGTACCGGGTTGGTAAACACTGTCCCCGTCGAACTTGAGGTTAGCTCAACAGGAGATCAGCAATTAGCAATACAGCGGCTAATAAATGAATCTCACAAAATACTTCTCTACATCTAAGTTCTCCCAGAGTGCTTTTGTTCCCTAACACCAGCTCCCCTGTGGAGCTGTGCTTCTGCAGGAATGTCTCGCTATGAAAGAGTTACTCTTGGAGCCAGCTGGAGCAGTGCATCTGCTGTGGAAGCGCCCTCAAGGAAGGGCTGGTTCTGCAAAAGGCACAAGGTTGGGTCTTCCCTGCCTGGGGGGACAGGGAGTGTTTCAGCAGGTGGGCAGAGTCACAGCTCTGCCTTTCTGTTGCGTTGGGTACCTGGTTCTGGCCCAGCTCGGTGTTCAGCTTGGGCTCCCGGCAGCTCTGATACGCTACAGCAATACTCGTTGGTGGGGTCTTGGCTCACAGGCAGTTGGCTCACACGGTCATGGCTGTGGCAAAAGAGGGGACTCTCCAGAGGCTTTCAGGAAACAGAGGCTTTATTTGGGGGGGGGTCAGGGGATCCCCCAGCCTCAGGCCAGTGCCTGAGAGAGACTCCGACCCTGGGCTGCAGGGCGGTTTTGTACAACGCAGTCTGGGGTGGGTACAAATTACTCGAACCAATAAAACAATCCAAACACTACATGCCAACTAAATTACTTAAATTCTAACAAATCCAAAACAGGTTTAGGAGTGGTCTCAAGGGAGTCCTGCCAACCAGTGGCTGGAACTCTTGGACCTTGAAGATAAGAATTCCATGATGGACAAAGGGAAAAATTATGTATAATACAGGGATGAAACAAAAAGGAACTAATAGAGGAGTCTCCAAGCAGAGACTCAAGTTGTCTTAGAAACCCTTATCAAACTATGATAAGAATACATTCTAGGACAAGGGGCCTTTTGAAGGTATCTAAACTACCCTAAACTTAAAATATACAAAAACTATACTATATTCATAACTAAAGCTTATAAAACATTTCTTGCAAACCCACACCTTTCCCTGCGCTGGCTTCAAAACCAATGTACAAAATATACTGATGGCACTGTTAGCAGGTATTTCCCAACAATGTGCCCTGAAGAGCTGCAAGGGGGTGATTTATATTGAGCTCTCTCTTTTCTCTGTATAAACTATTTTACTGTGGAGCTAGACATGCTAAGTGTCCCATACTCTTCAGCTTTCACTATCTCCAGTTTCTGTGATGTTTATCACATGCCTATAGAGCAGCTCACATTGAGATTCTTCAACAGGCTTGATAAAAATCCTAAATATATTCGTTGTTTTCTTCTCCCCCAACTAGTCAGTCATCAGTAGTGCTGTTGCCTTTGTTCTTTGTACGTTTTCAAAGGAGCTGAATCTCATACTCCAACTGATTTGATGTTATCTGAATCTTAAACCATTGCCAGCTATGAAACATCTAAGTCTGTTATGAATAGTCGTTTAAACAACCAGTACTTCTTTATGAGACACCAGCAGGTTATTTGATTATATTACAATCACATGTCTTGCAGTTGAACTTTACTGTTGCCAATGAAAAGCAGAGGAGAAGAAGAAGGAAAGGGAAATGAATCTTTGCTTTTCTTAGTTTCCTTTGTATCTCGTATGAGTCATAGAGTGAGGATACCAGACAATGTCTTTATTGAATTTATGCCATCAAACCATTTAACACAAAACCTGATATATTTTTAACTGACTTTGTCTTAGAAAACAAAGACAGACTCCAACAGATTTCTGAAGTGGAAGACCCTGATATCATAGTGTCAATAAAATAAACATCTCTTTTGTTTTTCCTCCCAATTCTTTACAAAAACCAAAGGAAGATCTAATGACAAATTCCTTGAGAGAACAAATTTAACTAAAATAACACCATAGTCTGATCTTAGAATTATCTCTGCTCCTTCCAAATATAGAAAATAGAAAAATAAATGCTGTTCTGTCATCATATTTCACCCCTGAGAAATTCATATCCTCCAACAAACAAAACTATGAATTAAAATGATCTTTCAATACAACTGCTGGAGAAAGTTACCTAGGGAAGAGTCAGAGATTAGATATATGGACTGGTTTTTGTTCCTAGTTCTGCCACCAGACATACAGAATTACACTGGACAAGTCAGGGATTTTTTAGGTACCTGCTCTCCCATAACAAAATCCATAGCCATGAGTTAAATCCTTATGACTTATAAAATGCATCCAGAGAGTTAGGCACAGAGAATAATAAGTGAAAAGCTTTCTAATATAACATAAATCTAAAAAATGTACTCACCCTTGGGCATAATAAAATGGGCATAATAGTATTCTCCTACCTCACTGAGTGCTCTCAGCATACATTTCCAAATGCATGGATTCCTAAAGACTACAGAAATAGTTTTGGAGACTCTCCTATCCCATCACCCTGAACAGACCCAGACACTGCCTGTCCCTGGCACAAGGTGTGTGGCTGGGGGCACAGGCCACGGAGAGCACTGATAGTTTATTGTTCTTACTGTTTGAACAGGTTTTTACCTGGGATTTTTTTCATCTGTCCATAATATTGCAGGAGTCCAATTTTATGAACTAGTTGGGATGGGAAGGTTTGTGTTTCCCCATGTGCTTCCCTTGTTTCTCACACTGCTGTTTTTTATAAGCCGGGAATTATCTCCAGGACCTCGGAAACCAGAATTCAGCAATCCTGACTCAGTGTTTGTCTTCCTGTCAGGCCCCTGAGCAAAAAAAAAAAAAAAAAAAAAAAAAAAAAAAAAAAAAGTTGACTAAATGCTCGTCCATGTCTAAATTCTCAGAGCAAGAAGGTGTAACTCTTCCCTTACACGTCCTTTGTGCCCACAGGCTCACAGAGCAACGTGGGGAGAGACCTGCAGAAGTGATTTCCCATCTGAACACGCTGTGACCTGGATGCACGGGCAGGGATATTGTTACAATTTCTGCAACCTAGGTGCAAGGTTTGGAAATATGCCCCCTGTGACCAGTCATTAGTGAAACTGAAATGAGGACAGCATCATACAAGAGGCTTTCTGATTGCCTTGAAATTTACTCAGCATATTCTAAATGGCTTTAATTCTACAGTACTTTTAATATAACCCTTTAAACATGAGGGAACACAAAGGGAAGGTTAATTGGAATGGCTAATTAAACATAGTGAAGTTAAAGAACTGGAACACTGGGATTTTGTTTTGATATTTAGCAACATCTCATAACCCTAAAGACATTGATTTAGCCTAAGGTCTGGTATCTTTATAAATTGCAACATAGCCTGGAGACCCAAAAGAGAGACAAAAGGGTTGAGTGCTTGTAACAACAGATTCCCAAAGGAGCCCTAATAACAATTATAACCAACATGATTATTTGCATTAGTTAAAAATAAATCCATCTCTCAGGTTTTAGTCATTTTGTACTGATCAACTAGGAGATGAAAACAGTGAGTGAAAATCTGCAACAAATGCACACCCAATCCCAGGATCTGGAGGACAGGAATTCACATCTCATGACTCTCGTGTGGACCTGCAGCCACAACATACATTTTCCCTGGATAATCCTGGAGCAATTCAAACCCTTTCCCAAATGTGTCAATGAATGATAACAAAATAATGCTTTTCTATACTTTTCTAGTCTTCCTGACCAGTCTTAGAATAACCTACAGCTAAGGAAACAAATAAAAATATCCAAGATATAGCTGCAGAAGGAAATACAAAGGAGGTGATTTGATGTCCAAACCTGCTCCTCATGATTGAAAAGTGCCTGTGCTTTGTGCTCTGCTGTGCTGACCTGCCAGAGGCAAACCCTGTAGAGCAGAAGCTGCCAGACAGCACTGAAAGGAGAAAGCATGGAGCAATACCAGTAAGTTCAGAAACCTCATGTTTTTTCTGGTTTTGGGACTGGGATCTCCTCTGCATGCTGCACGGTGGAGGAACAGGTGTGACAGAAACCTGCCTATATCAGGTGGCTGATATCAGGGATTGATGGAATATTGAGGGATGAAAGGAACCTCGAAGATCATTGAGTCCTAACCCTGCCCTGCCATGGGCAGGGACATCTCCCACCAGAGCAGGCTGTCAGGGCCTCATCCAACCTGGCCTTGAGCACTGCCAGGTTTGGAGCACCCACAGCCTCCCTGGGCAAACTGGCAATATCTCACATTATTAAACTGGAAGAGAAAACAAAAGCTGCTGAACCTCTGATGCCTTTGCTCAGTGAGTTCCATTCCATGAGAGATGACCTTATGACACAAAATAAACCTTTGCCTCAACAAAGGTATCCAGATTGCCTTTGAGACACAGCTACAGGCCATTAAATACTGAGAACAAATCAGTGGGGTTGTTTAGGGGGTTGGTGGTGGTTTGTTTGATTTTGGTTTGGGTTTTTTTTTTTTTGCTTAGGGTTGTCTTCCACACAGTTATCACAGGGATATGAAGAGCTGGATGTTTTCTTGAAGCATTTTTCTCTCTTAGCTCACACAGAAGTTCCCATAGCAGTGCACAGTTGGCTCAGAGCTGTTTACCTTCCCCACTTCTGACATCACCATTCAGCTGCTGTGGTCTCCTAACAGCACAGGGATTACTGCAATGTGTGCTGGAAAACACAATGTCTCAACCTTGGCTGTGGTGGCAAGGGAACTGAGAGCACTCCTAAGGATTAAAGTAGAATCCCAGCTGTACTTACATCACCTGAGCACTCAGCATGAGGAGGAGTCCCTGTCTCTGTTACTATTAGTCACATGGCTGATGCAAAAGTGCATAATCCTCTTAGGAATGCTGACTTCTATTAATTTAAGGATACCATGATCAAATTACTAGAATATTAATGGCATAGATGCTTAGAAGATTAATGAACTATATGAGTGTGTTGTTCTAGTTTAGTAGCTGGACTGAAGGAAAGCAAGCAGAAATACAGTGTGCACTTATAAAACCTCCAGTAACCAAGCCCCGAGCAATTACCTGCCACATGCTACATCCATAGCCCAAGATCAAGAGGTAAATGCTTTGCCCAGACTCAGGAATGATGACTAGGTTACAGTTAATTGTTTGAACAGGACAAAAAGATCTGAAGAAAGGAGTTAGTCTCTAAACTAGCAAGTCAAGTGGTGGGGAAGGGCAGATTTAAGCAAATTTTATGATGATGAGCAACCTTAAAGCCAACATGCTCCTGCCAAGTTCCTGCTATGATTGTCTCCTTCTATAAACAGCAGCTCTCTGGTGCCATTTCACCACACCAGGGACTGAGCACCTGGCTGGCAAGCAGAGCCAGGGACTCCTCCTTGCCCATTAGAGTTGCCATGTTCACCCAGTACTGGCCTTTTGCTCCCCACTCTGCCTGGATTTGGGGTGTTCCTGGAATTACACTTGTAATCCTGCTGTCTTCCCAAAGGCCTTCAGCTTCAGACAGAAGTAGCCCAAGGACAGGTGGGCAAAGAAGCTCCAGCTGTAGGTTAAGCACTTGCCTCAGATGTTCTTACACCTCTGCAAATGCCAGATTATGGCCACACACTTGTTTTCATTTTGTGAATGCTGGTGCTGGACCCTCCCAGCTGCCCCCCTGAGCCAGCACACAGCTTCCCCTCCCTCCCCAGCCCCGTGTGTGGCACTGCTGCTCATGGAGAGCACAAGGAAATCCACATGGGCTTTGGGAACTTGCAGAATACTTGGATTTGGGTCATATCTGTGAGGCTTGGCACCATCTCTCCAAACATTACCTACATTTAGGTACATAATTCCAGTCTCATGAATATAGAGGCACCATTAAGTGACTGTGTAAAGCTCTGATCCAGCTCTGAAACAATTTGGAGCAAAAGGTGTTCAGGCACCAGATAAATCTACAAATCCACTGCTTTCATTAATATCTACAGAATGCTTGAGAGCAGAAAAGGCCTTTATGCACTATATGAAATATTTAACTGGAAACATATTGCCAATAATCAAATATTATGTTCAGAGAAACTTAAATGCAGTCTAAAGGTTTGGACTAACTGCTGAGATAGCAAATAGTTTGTTCTTTATTTCCAAAGGTCTCACAAAGTTTTGTCATTGCTTTGCAAAAATATCGGAGAGAAATGTGAATCCTCCCTGAAAAATCCAGCAGCAAAGGATCACTTCCCAGCTTTGTTGCTCATTTAGAAAAATAGAGAATGGTTTCACAATGATTGCTTTCACTTTAATTCCCTCCCGCCCCCCAATTTCATCAGGAGGAGATTCTGCTCCTGAAAGGGTGGTGTAAGCCCAGAACTACTCTGCTGACTTCACAGAGGCGTAAATGAGAACAGAACAGAGACAATTGCTTTTAAATGGATTAATCAGAGCAAGTTAAATAAAAAGCAGAAAATTCTGTCCCCGTTTTATATTCAGGTCAGAATTTGGGGATTTGTTCTCCTCATTTGCCAGTGTTTCAGAACTAGGAAATAATATCTGAGAATTCTTTTTTCTTTCTTGACAAAGAGCGCTAGTCAAAAATTGGGAACCAGATGGCTGCTTATATATTTCTTTTTTTTTTTTTTTATTTACTGCAATACTAAAGCCACCATAAAAAAGCAAAGTTGAACAGACAGAGCTAATAATATAATCATTCAAAACACCTGCAAACAGTGCAGATGGGCAATTTCTGTCTGCAAAATCATCAGTGAAAGACCGCCTTCCCATATGGGCAAATCTCGCTGCCTTAGAGCTTCCTAAGCTCTGTCCCTTACCTTAAGAAAACCTGCATTGAGCATATGCAGTCTTTTTATAGCAGAGCAGAAGTGTCTGTATCTGCCTGTTTATTTTAGTTAAATATAACTTACAGCACTTATAGCCCTCTATCAGTGTATTCCATTTGCCCATTGAATGTCCCAAAAGGGCAGAAACCCTGAAGTAGTAAAGCAAACAGCTTTTATTCAGGCAGAACGTTTACAATTGTTAATGTATATTAATGAACCCCAAACACACAAGTTTTATTCCTTCCTGTAAACAGTTACAGAACCAAGGATGATACTGCTGGGTTGTGTGAGCACATGGGTCTATCTCATGTGTGGGTATGTGTTTAATATGTGTTTAATATTGAAATTATTTCCATGCTTATTAAAAAATAACACCCCCCCCCTGCACACCCCCCCTCTTCTGGGATCCTTTCAGCATGTCATCTCCAGTGCCAGAAAAGGCTGGGAGATGGGAAGGGATGAGACCTGGGGTGTTCTGGAGCTGGTGTTGTCATTGCTCCCCAACAGGATGGGCTGATTCTGTGCTTTTCACAGTCCTTCTCACTGCCCAGCTCCTCATCATCACTTCAAGCCTGGCTGGTGGGAGCCCCCCAGTCCAATGGGAACCCAGATTCCTGTGGAATGATCTGCAAACAGCCCCTGTGGCCCTGAGCTCCTCACATCACCCCAGCACGCTCACTGAGTGAAACACTCACTGCTGGTGTAGTAATTTTGACTAAGCATCACTAAGAAAACTCATCACCTAAATACCAGTGTTTCACATGAAAATCCTATCCATAGATTTGATTCTCCTTCAGGATACATGATGTTGAAAAAAAAAAGTGCAATTTAACACTGAAAATGAAAGTACAGCAAAGCCAGGATGTTCCAAGCCAAGCAAATCATCTGCAATACTACTTTATTCAATGAATTCACTCTCTGTTGTGTCTTTGCTCTTACAACACATAAAGAAACCACAGACCTAACACTTTTTTCTTTTTTTTTTAAATACTAGCTGTAGACAAAAATAGACAGCTTAACTACATTTTTACTCTGCTGTTCTTGTTAGGTGTGGGCACCCACACAAACTGCTAAATAAAAAATGTTTCTTGTTCCAGAATACATAAATTCACTTTGAAATTCCCTCTTGTTCCTTATAAAACTTGGTTTTAATGTATTTATTCTGTCCAGAATGATCTCAAAAGCAAGGCCAGCTGAAGCACAAATGGTCAGGAAATCACTACATGATTTTTTGTGGTTTTATTGGGTTTTTTTACCTCTTCAAAACCCACCTTAAAACGAGTGCACTGGTGAGTGTCCACAGCTAGGACGCCGTGGAAGGGGGGGGACTGCAGCTCTCACTGAGGCAGTGACCTTCTCCAGGCATTTTCTGCATTCAGGGTCCAGGCATGAGGTCTCTCTGGAAGGAGCTCATTGCTGTGACAGGGCCTTAAATTTCATTTTCTTCAAATATGTGCACAACTTTGAAATTTGCTTTGTATAAATACTTCCTGGCAGTGAAATGCAACTTCTCAAATAGCCAGCGAAAGAACGCAAAAGGAGCAGAAACCAGGCCACAAGGAATGCAAACATTCACAGAAAATATTGTACATTATGTACCTAGTTCTGGTGAACATCATCATTAGGCCATTTCACTGGGATGCACAGCATTAGCAGCTCATCTTGGTGTTTTAACAAAACCATTAAAAAGGGAATAAGTCATTGGAAGGGAAGCAGGGGGGAACCCAGGTAAGGAGGGACCTAATTTCTGCATTATATATGAATATAATCCTCCAGAAAAGCCAAGTCTGCTCTCCTAGCAAGAGCTTGGGAGACTACAGCTTTTACAATGCCAGCTCATGTAGGAGGAAAAAGAAAGATGTAAAGCCTTTGCCAGGGCTTCCTATAGTGCAGTAGCTGCATTATTATTATTAAGTATCTTCCTTTCAAAGTTTCCTGGATTTCCTAAATGTAACAATAATTTTAATAATTACAAACCCGAGAACACTACTTCTATGGCCAACTGTGTTCCCTGTTTTCCTCCAAGCTAAAGCTCTGCTTTCATGTAATACATAAAAGAGCAATATTGCTCTGATGAACTAAGACACATGAAATATCTAATTAACATTAAAATATTGTCTCTTGTCATTAGCTTCATTTGCACTTTAAGTGTCAGCTCTTGAGAGAGAGGTTCAGAAGCAATGACCTGGCCCTTGAATGGGAAAAAAAAAAGAAAAAAAAAAAAAAAAAAGGCAAAGGCAAGGATGCAAAGCAGAAAAGAGAAAGAAATGCAGTGTAGGATACCATGTTCCATACACACACAGAGCTGCTTTCCTGGGTACTCAGGCTCCAAGCAGGGTTCTCCAGAAATAAGAGAAACTCTTTTCTCTCTTCTTCTTTTGGTTTTTTTTCACTAGTAAACCTCCTACAGAGGAATGCCTTCTGGCCATGAAAGGGGCAGGGGCTGATGGGGTGACACCCATCTCGTCCCATTCCTTGTGCACCAGCATCAGCTGATGTGGCTCAGCCAGCCTGGCCAGGGCTTTTCTGCTCCAGCTGAGAGCTGGTCCTGAGTCCTGCACTCACCCCCTGAAAGTACCTTGGCCAGGCCACCGACTGGGTGGCACCTCTGGGGGGAAGACATCCTGGGAATCTGCCCTTGGGTCAAAAAAACTAAACCCTCCCATTGGCATATAAGCCAGCTTGACAACTCTAATGAATTTATTCAAACAGATAACCTTTTGTGATCATCCTGATGGGAGCAGGAAGGCAAAGGAAGATCATTACTTTCATTGCAAACTGACCAGTTTGTTAATCAGGTTTTGATTATTTATGTTCTTGCTAGGAGGTTTGTGCCAAATGAGAACTGTGTTTGTATGTTTATTTATTTGCTTGTTTGTGTGTTTGTTTTGTACCTGGCACTGAAACAGGACAGATCCCTTCACAGTGCACCTTAATCCCAACATCAGAGCACGAGCCTCAGAAAACAGCATGGAAGTGGATGTGGACACTTTCCAGCCTGACAACTCCAGGTCAGGAGGAGCTGCACATTCAGGGCTGGATTTTTTGGCTCTCCTGGACTGTGGGAAGTTTGTCTCATTAGAGGGGAGAGCTTAGCTGAGATACTTGGAGCAGAGGCTCGCCTGCAGCCGCCAGCAATTAACGTGTGCTCAGACAGCAGTGTTTATCTCTGGTCCATGTCTGGTAACAACTTTTTAAATTAAAATCTCGGGGTCTTAAGCAAGCAGAGAATTTTTGCTGTGAAACAAAGGATGAATATAATTTCTACAATACAGCACCAAGGCCATAAACAAAATAAACTTCCCTCCCGTCATCCCCTTAGAAAGACACACTCATTCATTTGGAGTGTGATTACTTTTTTCTTTGTTCTCAGGTTGGCTAGTGCAATCTAATAATAGCTCTACAAATTACTCCTATTTTTGGTCTTCCCTCTTCTTGGGAAGGCAGGAGTTCTGAGAATAAACACTGTTCTGTCCCCTTTTCCTTCAGCAGGAGAGTTCCCATCTGCCAGGGCCAGGGTGAGCTGCCTTTTGGGGTGAGCAGCCCCCTGTAGCAGCCAGGGACTGCCACCCTTTCCTTCCCAAAGCTGGAGGAGAGCGGTCCCTGCTGCTGCCCAGGCAAGGGAGAGCAGGAGAAAATCCACACATGTTCCATTGGAAACACTCTTCTTCCACAACTTGTAATTGCTGTGTGCTCTCTCTCGTGCCTGGACGCCACGATTAAACGCCAAAACATGTAAAACTAATTGTGCCCAGGTAATTCCCTTAGTCAGCACACCTCGCCGTCGCGTTGCTGTTACTCCTTGCCATTTGCAGGTCAGCATCTAATGGATGAGCTTTACAGGCCTGCATATTTCTTTTCGGAGTTCATTAAAGGCTGAAGCAATTGCACCTTAACATTTCCACGCAATTGCAGAGCTGACCCCTGGCAGCGGGCCTGGCGCATCGATCCCTTCCCAAAGCCGCCCTGGTTTGTCCTCATGGAGCAGCTTGGGTGGGGGGAGCGCCCACCTCCCAGCCAGCTGCAAGGGACAGCTCCACAGCAGGGCTCTGCCTCAGCCACAGGGACACGTGGAAACTGGGAGACAGGCCTGATGCTCACCCAAAACAGTTAATTATCTAAGAGACAGCCAGTTTTTCACATGTTAAAAACTGATGGCAAAACAACCCATCGCACCCTGTGTTTGGTTAACACCTAAAATTTGACTTTGACCCTCTGGTGCCAAAGCAAAGAAATTCACAGTTAAAGCTTCATGTCTGGGCAATACCCTGTGTCGAACTCACACTGTTTTTACAAAGGGTCTGTGCACAATTTTAAGTGCCATATGTCCAGGGTAAGGAAGAAAAACAACAACAAAAATACAAATATCTACTTCTACTTTTTTTTTAATAATACAGGGATTAAAATCTTTTAGAACATAATCTAGAGTAATGACTGTGTCTAATTATAGGTTTTCATTTTCTCTAGAGGTTCAGTTAATACTCTTTTAAACTATTATAACATGAGTTAAAGGTTGTTGAGCTTTGTTTCTTTTTTTTTAATCCATTGAAATATATTAAGCTTGTGGAACAGAGACTTCTAAATCAATGCTGGTGGCACATCTAAGGCACAGGTGGCATATTTAAGGGATTTCCTTGGTTACAAATAATTAAAATTAGGTATTTTTACATTTTTGAACTGAAAAGTTCACTTCTCTTGATGTCCTGATTGCAAGTGTCTATAAGTGCAAACATGTAAACTGAACAGGAAATTGCATTTATTTTTGGGTATAGCATAGCTGAAAATCTGCCTCAACCACAAGCAGAACCAGACTGGGAGCAATTACAAGAGTAGGTCATGAGTTTGGAAAGACTCTTGATCTTAAAAATCTTTTTTATCACTGCTCTAAATATGTGAAGATTCAGCTTTCAGCTGCAGGGATCTGCTATATTTTTGCATGATGGACTAAAGGTGTCTACAAGATGACATTCTGTGTGTAGGTGCTTACAAAAGGTGGTTGTCTCAGGAAACTTCAGCTAGCACGGTACCAGAGAAACTATCCAAAATACAGATATAATCTGATTAAGATTTTATTATTTAGAACTAATGCCTTAGCAGCCTCCAGAAAGCAGCCAGCTGCACATGCATCATTCACCCTTCTGCCAGTGCCCCCCAAGAAGTACTTTACCCCTCACTGTTCAAAGTAATCAATGACAGTGATTCCTCCCTTCCTTACTCCCTTCCTCACATGTATTACCCAGGGCCCTGCCTTCAGTTTCTCAGGTCTCAAGGTACAATCACACAAGCAGCTTCCAAAAATCTGAGACTTGTTGAGCAACAGCAGATAAAAAATTAATAAATTCATATACCTATTTCTAAAACATTCACTGTGTCTGCATTTTGCTGCCCAAAGAAGCTCCCTAAATGAAACTTTGGCCCTTTTTATGCTTGTTCCAGGAGAATAAATCTAGTTTCACGTGACTGAGTAAAATAGTTAATCAAGAAAAACTTCCTTTAATGTACGGCCATGACAGCATTACAATTTGGTTTAAAATTATAAAGGCAAGCTTTGGTCCAGGTCTGTGAAAGCACAGTGAGATCTGTCCTCCCTGATCCACAGGAAAATTATCAGCACTGTGGCTTTTGTTAGGTCTTTTCATGCAAGATGTCATTTTTAAGGAATGTACAGTAGTTATCTTGTAGTGAATGCAAACAAAGTTATGAAGTCTACAAATTAAAGTAAAGATGAATATCCTGTTCTTAGGCTAATATAATATACATCATTCTATATTTCCATATCAAAATTTCATCTATTTTAATATAAAATAATTATAGCAGATAGGAATTCCATCTCAGACCGTGACAAATGTCTTACTGCTACACAAGGCAGCACCTCAGGTGGTCCTCACTACCCTTCTTAGAGCAAAAGGAAATGAGCCCTGGCAGCTGCTGGGGCTTGGCCCTTCAGAGGCCATCCCTCAGTGGCTTTCAAATTAGTGCATGGCTGCTCGTGGGTGCAAAAACATTGCTTAGATGAAATTCTCTCAATGTCCAGCCTGGTTGGTTTTCACTCTCCTGATGCCCCCACGTGCACTGTTCTCCTGTGATAGTCCTGAATGGGGACCTGATGAGGAAAGACTCCTCACTCA
This sequence comes from Phylloscopus collybita, assembly GCA_027886175.1. NCBI lineage: Eukaryota > Metazoa > Chordata > Aves > Passeriformes > Phylloscopidae > Phylloscopus > Phylloscopus collybita. The sequence goes on along the minus strand of JAJNNQ010000008.1, from coordinate 11,543,680 downwards.
CTCCTCATTCAGAGGAGCAAAGAGAAACTCCTCTGCCCTGTCTCCTCCAAAAGCTTCTGGGATGGCAATGAATCCCTGGCACGGAACAGAGGCAAGACTCCTCACCTCAATTAAAACTGGAGCTGTGCTAGCACAAAAGGAGTGTTGCCCTTTCTGTGAACATGTTGCTCTGCCACTTCTGGGAGCTGCTGGCTGGAGCAGAGGGGATTTGGGTGCACACAGGGAGCGTGATGCAGTGCCATGAAATCCTGGCACTGTATCCCTGAAGCCCTGGAAGCATCACAGCAATCTCAGCAGGGCAATCCACGCTGGCAAGACTCCTGGACGCTGCACTGATGCTGCAGATACTGTGATGCCTCACTTGCAAAGCCTGCTTGCTGGGAGCTGTCCTGGGATCCTCACAAAACACTCCCAGGGCTTCAAGAGGTGTGTTTTGCACAATCACTGTGTTTTGCACAGTCTCAGCTTTGGACATTTTACAAGAAAACTCAATTATGCAGGAACACCAGTGATGTGAGGAGGACAGCAGCATCCAAACTCCTTTTGCCCTTTTGCTACTCTTATCATTTTGCATCTGGTCTGCGTGGCAAGGAGGGGCTCCAGGGTGGCTTCTGTGGGAGACTGCCAGAAGCTTCCCCTGTGCCAGGGGAGCTGATGCCAGCAGCTGAGAGGGACTCAGGCTGGCCAGGGCTGAGCCCATCAGCCATGGTGGCAGTGCAGCAGCTGGAGAGAGCAGTGAGGATATGTGAGAGGAACAACGCTGCAGACAGCAAGTCAGCGAGGAAGGAGGGCCAGGAGCTGCTCCAGGGATGCAGAGATTCCCCAGCTGCCATGGTGAGGCAGCTGTGCCCCTGCAGCCCATGGAGATCCACAGGGGAGCAGAGATCCCCCTGAAGCCTGTGGAGCACCCCAGGCTGGAGCAGGGGGATGCCCAAAGGAGGCTGTGACCCTGAGGAAAGCCCACCCTGACAGCTCTTGTGACAGCAGCTGCTCCTGAAGGGCTGTACCCTGTGGGGGGGACCCACGCTGGGGCAGTTGGTGTAAAACTGCAGCCCGAGGGAAGGGCTCATGCTGGAGGATATCGTGGAACACTCCTCTGTGTGTCCCATGGGACAGCTCCACCCTGGACCAGGGAAAGAGTGTGAATGCTCCTCCTCCTGAGGAGGAAGGAGTGGCAGAGACCATGTGTGATGAACCGAGCACAGCCCCTTTCCTTGTCTCCTTGGGCTGTAGAGGAGGAGGTAAAACAAATCTGGACTAAAGATAAGCCTGGGAAGAAGGGAGGGGTGGGGAAATGTGCTTTTAAGATTTGGCTTTTTTTCTCTTTATCCTACTCTGATTTGATTGGTAAAAAATTAATTTTTTTTTCCGAGTCTGTTTTGCCCTTGACAGTAATGGGTGAGTGATTGCTCCTTGTCCTTATCTTGACCCATGAGCCTTTCTTTATGTTTTCCCTCCCCTGTCCAGCTGAGGAGGGGAGTGACAGCCTGGCCTTGATGGGCACCTGCTCTGTCTCCCCAGGGTCAACCCACCACACATTTGTAAAATGGATTTATCTGTTATCACCCATATCAAAGGCAACATGTGGGGCAGCAGAGGGATTTAGAGACACTTAATAACTGTAAAGTGGTGACAATACAGGGATGGTGTCAGGAAATAGCAAAGTATTACTTTGGCAGGTGAGTAATTTGTGCCCCAAAGCCATTGTGAGCGGGAAGTGACCTCTTGTGTCAGTTTAGCTACCTCTGTCACGCAAATAAATAAAGAAATGACAGGTAGAGCATTTTTAAATTTCAGAAAATTCTGCCTTTTTTCCCCATGGAAATGAGCTGCACAGTTTAATCACAACTTGAGCAAAGGCAACACTCCCTTCCACCTGCCCACTACCCCGTTGGCCTAATGAAGGCATTTAGAGGCTCCATGCAGACCACCAATTTGTTATCTTCAATTACTGTTTTGAGTTTTTCTAGTACTCGATCTTTTCTTCTGCAGGGTGAACCCTCAAGTGCTCAGCACTGGAAAAGCTCGTTCCAAAGGCAGCACAAACGTGCTGCTGTCTGCAGGATGTGGCTGTGACATTGGGCCCCCAAGAGAAAGCACCAAGTCATGAAGAGAAGCCAAGTCAGTGCTCCTGTCTCTGAAGGAAATAACTAACTCGCTGTCATGTCACTAGCAAAATCTGAAGGGACTGTGATGTGAGGAGTGGATTTCTGAGAACCCTGCTTTGCCAGTACACAGTATTTCTGTCTTTCTTTTTTATTAACAACAACTAAATGAACCTCAAAAATTATCTGGACTGAATGACAACAAAACCTAAAATTAGTAACAGCATACTCATTGCCTAGGGCAGCGCTGAACTGATGGCTGATGTGATGGTGACAGACAAATCCTTATTCCCATTCTAAATTCTGTCTACTAAGTAAATAAGTAATGCCATCAATAGCATTTCCAGAAATTGCATCCACCTCCTGCAACTTTCACACTATTACTGTATTGCTTGACTAACTCTGCAGCATAGCTGGGTACCTGGTCTGACTCAGAAGTAGCACCACAGCCAATAAAACTCATGAACAGAGAGACTGGATAACTTAGTGTGAGGTATTTGATGGATAATATCCTATATTAGTCCTTAGTAGAAATCCAGTACTTGTCTTTTATTCCTCTACTCCAAGCTTCTGTAGTGTGGAAATACTTTCTAGCTATTCCTGATGTATCTCTTGGTTTCTTTCTCTCTCTTTTTTTTTTTTTTTTTTTAATATCAGCCCAGATAACAAAAAAGAAAAATAAAAGTATCTGAATAGCAACCTGTCTTGACAGAAAGGTAAGCAACAAACAAAACAAAACACCGCAACAACAACAACAAAAAAAACAAACAAACAAAGAAAAAAAAACACACACCAAAAAAACCAAACCCACAAAACAACAACAACAACAAAAAGCACCATAACAGGTCACATCAGAAATAGCTAGAAGATCTGGGAAAAAATACAACTGGATCTAGGCAAAGTTACCTGTACCTTTCACACTTTTTAGGCAGATAAGCCGAGTTGTCCTATTTTGGTATCTTTGGATTTCTCAGTGACTGAAGCCATATTTTTCTGGTTTTGTTCATTAGAAATCCCTTTTATAAGGACAGGATTGAATTTGAAGTGTTTGAACACAACATGCTTCTCCCAGTAACACCAGAAATGCTGCTTGCCTGCCCTCCTGCAGAGGGGTTTCGATAGCACTTCAGAATCATCTCCTATTGCTCCAGAAAAAAAAAAGCTCATAAAATAAAATAAAATAAAATAAAATAAAATAAAATAAAATAAAATAAAATAAAATGAAATAAAATAAAATAAAGTAAAATAAAATAAAATAAATGTATTACATGACTGGAAGTGAGTCCTTCCTAATTTTAGCAAATTTTTGGGTATTATCCATTTAACTTCCCTTCTGACACCTCTGCTTTTCTCTGGTTTCGTTGGTGCCTGCATTGTTCATCCTGGGGATTGCTCACGGAGTAGCAGGAGAGCTGAGAGCCAGGCTCACAGCTTGGCTGGGCTCCCTGTTGCTCATCATCCATCAGGATGCAGTGGTGGGATCCATCCCCAGATAAATATACCTCTATGATTCCCCTCATATAATTAGGCTACAGTCTAGTCCCACTGGGGCATCTGATGAGTACAGCCTCCCTCTCTGAGCTCCTTCCTACAGCTGGTGCTTCCTGGTGAGGATTTCTGAAACCCCACAGCTGGGGTTTGAGGCTCTAAGGTATTGCAGCACTTCTTTTCCCAGCCACTGAGCTAGGGACACTATCTGTGAAAAGAAAGAGTCAAAATGAATCGATTCAAATCTTACAGAAAGTGATTTGAGTCCAGCACATGCTTTGCAGCACACTTAGAAATAAGAAGCCTGATTGCCATGCAGGTATGTATTGTCCCTTAGGCAATTCTCCATAAAATCACGTTATATTATGGACAGGACAGTGTTACCTATGATGAAAATTCACAGAGCTCATACCTTCTAGAGTCTGACTGTCCTGGTGGGACTCGAAAATGGTCACTGTGTTCTTTGTATGGCAACTTGGCTTTGTTTTCCTTTATCCAGGGCTGCCCTCCAGTGCAGACCCCTCTGTGGTGTGTGTTCATAACTATTACAGCATCAGAGAGAACTCATCAGCTGTATGTAGACTTATTCCTCTGGCTATCAAGATTTCCAGGAAAGGCTAACAAGCCCCAAGGCCTTCAGCTCATGGTGCCTTGCTTTGGACTATTGAAAGGAATCTGGCTGATGTCCAGAATTTTTTGAGTGCACAAGGTTTTGCAGCTTTGCAAAATCAGTTTACAGCATAACAAAACCCTCACTGGGAAAACTCACCAGGCTGTGTGGTGGTAGACAATTTAGTGACAGCATTAACCTTGCCATAAAAATGTGAAGATCTCCATCTAGACACACTTTTAACAGTTATAAAGATGTACAGCCCTTTCACAGTGGATGGAAATGTTGGGTTTGGGTCACAAAAGTCCTCAGCTGGATTAGAGTCCAAGGTGGTGCTAAAGATTTAAATACATACATACATACATATATATATATATGTACACACACAGAGTTCTCTTCTGCAACACTTTGCATGAGTGTTCTGAACCTTTTGTTATGCAATGACCCTGAGGGAAATTCACGAGGGCCAAACAATTGATAATAATAATTGATAATAAAGACAGAAAAACCAGAAAACCATACACCTTTGAGGAGGCAAGAAAGAGAGGAGAGCCATTGGGTAATTCATGACTCCATTTATTTTGACATAACATGAAAACTCCACTTAAAAACTGTGCTGTAGAAGACATCACAACTGCACTTACTTGCACCCTTAACTAGGAGATACAGGAATACTTTGAGATACAGAGTTCAGTTCCCAGTTGCACACAGAGCTGATGCTTCCTGCTTTTACTAGTATCTTCATTACATTCTTGTGCAGCATGAGCTTATCTATTTATATGTACCTGTTTGGCCCAGGAAAAATAAGTTTTGGGTTGCATTTGTTTAATTTAAAGGGAAATTGAAGGGCTCTAAAAACAATGAAATCAACAAAAATGAGATTAAAGTGGAGACCAGTTAGAAATTACTCTGCCAAAAGACACATAAAGATGTCTGTATGTTTCAGTTAAGAATATTATTTTTCTCCAGACAATGATATATTAAATAACATACTTTGTAAACCTTCATGCTACTAAACTGCTTAACGCTAAGAAGTCAAATTGATAAGGTGCTTTTACTGGGCCTTCACTCCATTCCACAAACATAGCCAGATGGATTAAGGTGAAGGAATAAAAACATGCTCAGAGGATGTCAGTGCTGTGACTCATACCTGAGTCTCCCCAGAAATGAAGAGTCTGGAGGAGACAGTTGTCCTTGAAGCACTGTCTTGGCACTTCCCCAGGAACAGTTCTGGCAGAAGAAAGCCATGAGTGAGAAATGCCAAGAGTTGAAGTGGAATTGGGATGCTCCTCCATTCATGGTCCTTGCTCGTGGGCCTCAGGGATGGCAGAGGTCCAGACTGCCCTCACTGAACCAAAAAACCTTTGCCCTTTTCCTAGTAGAGAAAAACCACTTGAACCTTCCCCATTCCTCATCCCCCTTCTGGAAAAGAAAAGAAGCATTGAATTTTTTGAGCCCTCATTCCACTGCTGACAAATGGCAATCAGGGAGCTTTACACATGGCAGCCAGAGGGGTGGTGAGGCACAAGTGGTCTCTTGTGCATTGCAGTAGATCTGCTATAGGCTAATCAATGCTTATTGGCTTTCATTCTTCCTAGTAGTGAGCAGAGGTTGCATGGGCAGACCATTGAAACAATCAAATATGGATTTAGGCAAAGAATTTTGAAGATTTGTGACTTTGTATTGGCCAACAACAGAAATGAACTGCAATTATTTTGATATTTGGGATGGTTGTATTAGTACCACCAATATTTAAGGTGAACTTCAGAAGATGTCTTTGTCTGTTGCTGAAATAAAAGAGTCTTTCCTGTCTTTGTGTTATATTTCATTACAATGTATGTTTACCTGTCCAGAACAGATTTTTTGGAAGGGAGCAAGAGCTATTGTCAGATTAACTAGAGCCATATGTCTGCAGCATAAATCCATATAATGGAGGGAGCCATGTACCTGGGAGGGTGGATGGATGCCCCAAAGTAGAAACAGAGAGTGAGGATAGCTGTTGAGCTGGAAATCCAGAAGCCTTTTTACCAGCTGAAGTCTTACACTGTTTGATAGCAGAGCATTTGAGTTTGCATTTAGGCAGAAGCAGGCTCTGTGTCATGCTTTGGGGTCTGAATCCTGCAGAGTGATGCAACAGTCCATGGCAATAGACTACTTTGTGGCAGTTTTAATCTGTAGGTTTTCACATGCTGTCAGGAAAGCTTGTGCATTGCACAGATTCTGTGTCAGGTCTGCACATCTCCGAGGGCTCTGATGGGAAATTGAGCATGACCAACATGCCCAGGAGAACCACTGGGCAAAAAACAGTGCCCAGGACAGCTACAGTGCACACCTCAGAACCCTCTTTCTGGGGAAGAGTACTTACAATGAAACTGCAGGGCTTGCCCTGAGAATTGCTCAGCCTCTGAGGCACATCCTGGGTGCAGGCACTGCTCCTTGTCAAGGATCTGGCCCTGTCTAAACCAGGCTAATTATTAAGTCATCTCCTTCCCATTAACTTGTGAGGAAAATTACCCTTCTGAGTTTGAATGACAGAACAGCATTAAGAGTATGCACCTTTTTTTTTTTCTTAAATCAACCAAACAGAAAATTCACAATGAGGATGATCTTGTAATTACACACACGTCAGAACAGAGAGCATGATAGTTTGCTCAGATTTCTTTGAACGTTTCTTTAGAAGAATTTGGGAGGAGAGAGGGAGGGAAATGTTCATTGTAAATCAACTTTGGCATGAAACTTTTGTAAAAAGATGCCCAACATGCATTACATTCTTTGTTCTGTGTTTTTCCTACATATAAAGCCTTGACAACCTGCTATTCTATGATTGATGCACTTATTTCTTCTAAAGTATCACTAACCAAGCATATCATTTTTATACAGTAAGTGTGTATTCAATTTCCTACAGTTTGACTGCTAAACAGGCTCAGTGGTAAAACAAATATATACTGCTGCAGTGCACTGTTCAGGGGGACCAATGGAAAACTTTGGAATATTTTTCATTTGTGTTTCCCTTTGCTTTTAGTGGCAATGAAATCACAGCAGGGGCACATGCTAACTATCCATATTTTTATGAAAGTTGTACTGTCATTGGGTGAAGTCTCCAACTACTGCAGACTTTGTGCAATGTTAATAGGAATATTATGATTCATATATTCTTGCACAATAAAGCAGAATGACATATCAGGTTTGCAGGCTCTCCTGACAAGGTATGAGGTATTTATCTGGGTTTGTACACCACAGGCTTATCAGCCGAGTATCTGAACGACTATTGACATCATTATCATTCATAAATATAAACTGAGAGAAAAAGAATTCAAACTCCTGTAGGCTTACCACTGGATTCCTGGCACTCCTGGACTGGGCAGGAGGATAATGGATCTATGAGAATTCCTGTATGTTTATGATGTACGAGGCATTTCAGCTGACATTGAATCAGGTCAGTGGGTCCATTGGACAGGATGCAATGTCAATGGAACTGTTATGTATTATTGATGTCAGTCACAGAATAGATAAAAACATTAGCAAAATAGCTTCCATTGCCATTTCTTTTTTTTTTTTCCCCCTCAAATGACAAAAGGCACCAGCCCTTATTAAACACAAGAGGCCTCCAATGTTTCTGATTCTCAAACATTTTTGACTTCTAGAAAATTTAGGAAATTAGAATATACTGACAAAACAATATTTTTATATTAGAAGAGTGGCTTAACTCTCTTCACTTATATTTTCATTTGTGGAATTAATGAAAGCAAAAGAGAAATCTGCTCACTCTAGGTCCCACTTCTGCGAATTGTTAGGCATATGAGTATTTTAGTCACTCCATTTTTGCTTGTCTCCAGGTTATGCATTACTGTACCAATGAATCTATGGGAATAATTCATATTTACATTGAAAGCAACTTTAAACTGCTTGGTCTGTGACACTGAAGCATGTATTAGAACTTCTTCAAAAGTCATGAAAAGACCAACACACAAATCACACCCAATGGACTGCACAGATACTTAAAGTAAGAAAACATGTAAAAATTAAAGGCTTTTAACATGGATTATACCCATTTAACCAACCTCTTCCCCTTATATTACACATTGCTCCCCAGACATGTAAACCACTTAGGCCGCTGCCACAACTGACCCATTCCTAAATTAGCATCCTCAAGCCCCACCAAAATCTGAGCTGCATTTTAAACACCATGTTAAAATTAGGTATGTATGAATAAATATTTACAGGATTTAACACCTTATGAGGAGGGAAATAAGCGCCATGGGGCATGCCACCCAAAGGCTACAGACAGTTTCTTACCATTCCAGATTATCCCAATCCCTTTAGTGACATTTTAAAACTTAAAGTAAGTAAGTAATACCATAAATTTCAACAGGGCTCTGCATGCTGAAATACAAGCACTTAAAGGTTGCACAGCTTCAAAGCACAAACCATACATTGCATTTGCCAATCAGCTCCATAAAGGGATAGGGAAAGGTATTTACCTAATTTACATGCTTAGAGTTGTTTTGTGCTCATACCTTTCGTGGGCTCATCTGAGATTTACACATTTGCTCCTGCAGCCATGGAACACAGCTTCATTCAGAGCAAAATTTAGCAAAATAAAGAATTTAATTTTAGTAAAGATCATGACCTCAAACAAATATGATGAAGATAAAGGAAATGCATTCCAAAAATGATGCGTCTCTTTGCTTGTTCCTGTCTAATGAAGGGTTTGTTTGATCCTTCACTATGGCAAAGATTTCTCCTATTGCTTAATTTCACCATGATGTTCAGAACTTTTTCACCAGCCTAATTTCACCATGATGTTTCAGAACTGGCAACTTTTGGGTACAAAACCCCCTCAGGAATTCCAGTGTTAGACATTTGACCCCTTGTCAGTAAGGTGGCCTCACCTCTGAAACTGCAGGAATTTACAAAGTAAGGAATTTTAGTAATGACACAACCTGACTGAGACTTTGTTGATTTTCACAATAATCCTATTTTAAAAATATTTTTCTTGCATCCATCCTCCACAACTTATCTTTGCTCCCGAGTTCTTTGTTTTGAACTAGGAATGCTTATAGGGTCATTAAAACTATAATTTGTGTACTGAAATTGTTGCCCAAGATAGGCTTCCACTATACATAAGTGTTATCTTCAGAAGTGAAAGCAGAGTAATAATCTTTCTCTCCTCCCTCCCAAAGAGATACCACTAATTAGGAATTCTTTGATCCCACTGTCTGAGCAGAGACTGCTACAGGAAAGGTCATCAGGCCCCTGGCACAAGTATTCAACCTCTTACATGTAAGTGGACCAGGTTTTACAAAATATCGTGTCATTTCTCTGAATAATTTATTTGAATTGTTGTTGTACCCATCTTGGGTACCCAGCCTCTACATTTATTGCATTTGGTATCAGTTCCACAATTCTATCCTAGTTCCAGATCAGAAACAAACACCAACCAATAAACCTTTAGATTCACTGGTGGTGCAGGGTGCTTGCTCCATTCCCTTGGTCCAAGCCAGATTTAAAGGATGCATCAGCCATGGGAAAGTGCAAGAGCCGGTTTTCGGTTTTGTCTCATGCTCCTAAAAGTGCAGAAACCAAAAGCAAAGCTGCAATGGCTGATTGCTCTGTGTGTGTTTGAGACTGTCCCCTGGGTGGGTGAGAAAAAGCCATTTGCCTCTGTCTCCTCACTGCAGAGGTTCCCCACAGCCTCAGCAGTACAGACAGGGTGAGCTCACCCTGCAGGAGCCAGGCTCATCCCTCTGCCCTATAGGCTGGCGATGCAGGGAATTCCATATGCACATTTCCCAGGAATATAACTCTGTTTAACAAAGACTGCACACTAGTCGTTCCCTTTCCCGGGTCTTTCCTTCCCTGCTAGCAAGTGGCTGTTGCAGTTAATCTAAGGAGATCCCTCCTAGGCTCTCTTTGCTCACAAACCCTCTTGTGCTGTAAAACAGATAACTGAAAATTTTTATGGCCAGGTTCTTAAAATATTTTTAAACTTGTCCTCCCCCCCCGCCGCCTTCCTCCAGCCTTTTGATGTAAGGAGAAAATCTCACACAGTGCCTACCCTTATCTCCCCAAGAGAAAACAAAGAGAGTTAAAGGCAAATGTCTTCTGCAGAGACTGCCTTTTCTGTGCTGCTCTCCCCACTGTGTGCCAAATAATGGCATCTGTTCCTGCTGTTCTTTAGTTCCCCCATCCAGCGTGTTTTCAACTTCCTGTGAAAATTTGTGCTTCTTAAATCCAAAGGTCATGTTTAACACTTAAGTTCAGTTTGGAAGGATTTGGATTTGTTTCTCATAATTTTTTTTTCCCCAGCTCTCTTTTGAGAGTAGACAAAAGGCTTTCACCCCCTCTTTGCATAGCCTGTTTTACACACTCCAGCATACATCTCTGCGACTCGGGTTAATACTCTGCGAAATATCCACTCGTGTATTGATGAGCATTAAAGGATTGCTCTTTCCATGCCTTCTGCCAGGGTTCAGTGTGTTGTTAGCAGCACAAGCTCCTCTCACACAGCCCTCACTGTATCATCAGTCTGCACTATATAGGAATTCCCTCTGTCAGGTCTACAAAAAAATCGAGCTGCATGTAAACAGTCACATTTTTAGCAGAGGTTCTTAGAGTGAAGAGCCAAAATTCTACTCAGTTATGTGTGATGGCTTTCTGCAAGAGGAGCTGAACCCAGATCACCTAATTAATTTTTCTTATTAGTTCAAGTTGGACTCAAACTGGGATTTCAGAGCTGAAATGCCAGTGAGAAAACTGGCTTTCTGCATTTTACAGGAGGGAGGCTGAGCTGGTTTGATTATTGGTGTATTGTAGGCCTCTGTTTATTCAGTATTTCCCCAAAATATAATTTTTAAAAGTGCATATTTGTCAGCCTAACAGATTCCCTGAGAGATTTTGAGGCATAATTTTAGAGAGACAGGCAGGGAATCAAAGGCAAATACATAACTTTCTACATCGACAGAAAGAAAAAAAGGCCAAGGTCTCCATAGTTTCCTTTCTAAAATTAAGAAAAATTATCTGTGCACATTACTGAACATTTATTTCTGTGCCAAGGAACTGGGCTACTCCGCAGAGCACTGGGCAAGAGCCAGGGAACAGGATTTGGGGTTCACACCGCCTGTGTCTACCACGCCTTCAGCCTGAGACTATCTTTTCTGTCTGAAATTTTTTCTGGCAAATGCCACTTTAGAGATAAAGGGGAAAAAAATATCCTGAGATGGGTAGGGATTTAATGATGTCATTTTAAAAGTGTTTGGTGTGTTTCATTTCTGTTCATTTGAGAAAGGGACTAAACCCTCAGTTGTCTGGTGCTCTGTGCTGGCTCCCAAGATTTTCTCCGCCCTCGATTCACAGGAGTAGGCAGGAGCCTTCATGTCCTTTAGTCTGCACACCCTGTGGATCTGGCGTGGCCTCTCCCGTTTGGTCCGAGAATCAGATGCTATTTCTGGTCTGAAGACATTTGTTCTCAATTGCCTACACAGTTCAATAGGATTTTAAGGTACATTTGTTAGGGATTATAAAGCACCTAAAGATGTATCAAGTGGAAGGGTCAATACAAGATCAGGCTGTATTGTGTTACAGCGTGTTGCATTATGTGGTACGTCTCAATTCACTGTTGGGAACCAGATGTGGCAGACAAGCCCAGCCTATTTTTTTTGAACATTTGTAGATATTTGTAGAATTATGTCATCAGTGTTTAAAGATTTCAAGAAGTAGGTTTTCTCAAGTCTTCCAATCACTATGAAAACCTTGAATTCTGGTGGGCAATTGAAACACTCCAATCCAATCCAAAAAATAACAAGTGTAAAAAGAACACTTTCATCTTTCATTCATAATATATACTGAGCATAGTATGAATTTGCTACCTGTAAGGTGTACTGAATTTTTAATCACCTATATATTTATGGTAAAGAGCAACACATTACTTCTAGCACACAAAAGCTTATGGCGTACGATTATCCTTAATTAATGGGTAAGTGCAAAGCTTTATTATACAATGAAACTGATTTATTATCTTAATTCTCCGACGTTCTACTCCACGTTTCCATTGAAACCATTGTTTGCACCATGGTAACCAGTAACCACCATATGTACGTGATCCCTTTTATGACCTGCACGTAATTAGATTTTATTATTTCCCTAAAGCTGAAGTGCTGCCTGTGCCCGTGGCCGTGCTCCCCACCCCTCTAAAGGAGGGCTGGGTGGCTCTGGGCTCTGTCTCTGCCATCCCCAGGTGGGAGCTGAGCGTGTCACTCCAGCCCCGTCTCTGCTTCTCCCGGCGGTCCCGCGCACATCCCTGCCCTCCCTCTCCCAGCACTCCCCGTGCCTGTCTCCTGAGCCTGGCACAGCTAGTTAGCTGCAAGGACGTGAGAGGAGCTGAAAGCCAGTGGGTGTCGGAGCTGCCTGGTTGGAGAGATCCCCAGCTAATTGCTAGTCCTAACAGGCACAATTAGCCGCTACAAGCCCTTTGAGATGGCCCTGGGCTTCTCTCAGGTAACAGCCATCACTAGATAAAGGCTGAAATACGCTGCATTTAGAGAGACACTTGCAGACAGGGATGTCACAGGCTGCCAATTATGCTCTGCCTGTACACAGTCACTTCCAAGAACCAGACAAGACACATACACCTGAAGTTAAAGGGACAAGATGTGTACTATTTTGAACTACACAAGTGTGGGGCACGTGAAGATATAACCCTTCTCAAATTAGGTCGTGTCATCTTTTCAATTATCAGTTCTTGATCAAGTTCTGCAGTGTTTTTGAATGTTTACTGCAAGCAGAAAGTCCCGGAAAGCTCAGCAGGAGAGGGCTGCTTATATTTTTTGCTGTATGTGATGCTACTTTAAGCAAAGTTTCACCATCACCACACAGATGAAAATGGCTTGACATGCCTCTCTTAACCAAACAGTGATGCTCTACCCTGTTGGGTCTGCAATCCATCTATTCCTCACAGAGGAGGAGAAGCAGATTAGCATATGTAAAGATTACTTTTGAAATTAGTGAGTGTCCCCCATTTATCCATGAAAAAATTACCTTCTCTGAGCATCTCTGACAGTACATTCTTCCTCTCAAAAAATGAACTTCTGTGCAAAAGCAGCAGCCTAGAAAGCCAGCCTGAAAAAACCCCAACACATCAGATTTTGAGAATGATCAGAAGAAAATGGGCAGTTTCAGGTATCTATCACAACAGAGCACTCCAGCAACAGCATCCTACAGAAAATCATTATGGATCAGTGCACGAAAATTCAAATGTTTCCAAGTTGGACACTCTAAGAATTTCAAGATCCAAATCTAAGTTGTGGTCATTGGTATTAAAAAGCCAATTTCCAAGACATATAATGAGCACAAATTCTGGCCCCTGAGTCAGCCTTAGTCACTCATCTTCCCACTTGCACACCCATGTTAAAAGAGATTCAGAAAAACTGTACACAAAACTTCCTCTGAAGAAAACTTCTTATTTTGTTGCTCTGAGAACTGAAATGATTCCACTGCTTCACTTCAGGTCACGTCTCTCCTGCCCTTCTGATAGAACCTCAGATCTCCAACATGACTAACAGCATGTTCTCATGGTATTCATCAAGATCTGTCAAACCACGTGCAACAAATCAAACTAAAATTCAATATGAGATTTCCATTTATTTTTTATTTAATATCTTAAACATTTCATATTCATTCCTTTTTCCTTTTTAACAGCATCTTAAAGATCATCTTCCAAATCATATCACATCTAGTAGAGCAGGTTAATATTCAGAATTCAGCTTCCCCAGTTCCAACTGGTACCACGTGGGAATGGCTCTTTCTGTTTAGGAAGCTTCAAGATTTTAAATATAAATTTCTATTTTTTAAGACTCACTTTAAATTTTCCCAAGAGCTTTTTGATCTTAATGTGGAAAGTATGCAAAGACTCTAATTACTAATTATGGAATAGTTAAATTTGGTTAAAGGATAAAAATTACTTGACACAGTTGATTTCACCTCCCCAGAATTAACAATGAAGCTCCAAATGAAGGCTTGTAAGTTTTGTTGAGATTTCTGTGCTCTTACCTATGGGGAAGGAAAAGGAAACCAGTGAATGGATCAGCAGAACATGTTACCTTCTCTTAGGCTTGTCTGATAATGATCTACTGATTGATAATTCCAGTGGCAGATTGTTTGACCAGATTCCAGGTAAAAGAACCCAGGGAACCTGTGTCATTTCCAGTGTTCATTTTAGATTCCAGAGGCATTTTACTAGTTCATTTGTTACAAACAAGTTTGTTTTCCTTACAAAAAAGAGTGGATATCTTTGAAATATATGCAAAATCAACATGCTAATATTTGATGGCAAAACAAGGAACGATCAAAAAAAAAAAAACTAAAAGGAAAGAATGAGTGCTCTATTATTAAAATAGCAAAATAAATAGATATACATTTTTTCCTTTTTACAGATACATTTGCAACCAAATTAGCAACAAGATCTCCTCCAGTATAAATAAAAAAAAGGCTTGCACTTACCTATTAATTAAGAATAATGGAATGCCATAAGCTTTTGTGTGCTAGTGGTACTGTAATTTGTTACTCTTCTCTGCAATAAATATATAGCTGATTAAAAATGCAGCGTGGCTTACATACATTAAATTCATACTGCGCTGTGTATTGATTCTCTTTGCTCATCCTGGTAGCCCACTGCATTCAGGGCAGGTAGGCTTTGACCCTCTCAGGTAAGGAAGAAAAGCCCTCTGGTGAGGCAGAGAATTTCAGGAGCACAAACCTTCAGTTGTCCTGATCCAGCTCACCCAGGAACTCCTGCAGCCTTTCTGCACCATGGAGGGACAACAAACCAGACCCAGCTGGTCTCCCCTGGGACAGAGTTTCCCACCTCCCTCTCAAGCCATCAGCTTTGGAGGTTTTCAGGACCAAACAGGGCTCACAGAAAGCAGATTCTCCATCCCAGCTCAGAGGTTTGGTCCATTGCTCTGGTGTCCCATCTTCAGCTGTGAGATTTCAGAAGGAACTACCACCTCTAGCTTCCCTCCTTCAAAGGATTTACCACCTCCACTTCCCATCCTCAAAAGTCAGAGACAAAAAGATACAATGGACTATATCTGGTAATTTGTACAGCAGAGGAGAAGCAAATGTACCAAGGATAACGTCCTGGCATAAGTGAATTAAATCTCCCAAGCAAATTAACAGACACAGAACTTGTGAGCTCCTCTGGGGAAACATAAATAAATAAATAAATAAATAAATAAAAACCAATAATAATAAATTATGAGAATCAGATGACTTCTTATTCCTGTGAGTAACAGGATTGTTGTGCACACCACTGTGTGTGCTCCTCAAAGATTCTGCTGCCTATGGCTTCACACAGCATTGCAACATTGGAGTCTTTTTATAAATTGATTAATTAGGCCCCCAGCACTTCAGGTGTTGTCACATCAAAGTAAATATCCCAACTGTCTTGTTCATGGTGACAACACCTGAACTCAGAAATTATTATTTACATGTGTAATTTAAGGCAGATGCATTTTAAATATTCTAATATATATACATGGCAACAATCTAAAACATTATGCCATTGGACCAAATTAAGCCCATCCAATATCTTCACATTTCAGACTCTATAGAAATCAAATTTTTATTTTAAGAGGTCTAAGTCTTCACCCATGTGGCACTGAAACATCCATATATTGTTTTGCTATAAATGGTTATTTACAGGGCTTTTTTTTTTTGCCTGCAAAACCAAATATTTAGAACACCACCTGTGAGAAACTGAACTTGTCACCCTTGCTGTAGCTTCTTTCATCTAATTTGGGTCAATTATCACTCTGTACGTGTTAACACTACCTACTTAATTGCTAATAATCTTAACAGATAAGAAGGAAAAGTGAAAAGTTGGTTCTCCTGAGAGAAATCAAAATTTGCTCCCTGAGGGAAACGTAGAAGGGAAAAAGATAAAAAAAGGAACCAGACTAAAGAATGGCTAGAGAAGAAAACATGAACAAAAGATGAACAATATGCAGTATTGTCCCACAGGATGATAAGAAATGTAATGATCACATGCTCCAGGAATAAGTCATGCTGATGCCCAGTTGAGTTTCCTCTGCTAGGGCAGTTCTGCTGTGGGGTGAGTGCATTGCTGGACCATGGGTCCAGTGGGTCTGACTCCCTGTACATGGTCACTGTGGCTGCTCTGACAGTCACAGAGTCCTCTCCTGTCACCTCCAGGGAACTGTGACATCCAACCAAGGCACTTTCAGCATGACTCGATGTCACAGCATTGAATGGAGAATATTCACCCTATGACTGTATCACTAGCTTTAGCACAGTAACTGCTACATGGAGAAATATCAGCTAGGGGGAAAAAAACAACCCAAAGAAACCTGACATTCAGATGAAGCTGAGGTTTTTGGGTTAACCATCTTCCTTTATATAACTGGTCATGTATCTTTACGAGTCCAGATGCCAGTTTTGTGTGTTAGCCTTCAATGTACAGTGTCTGATACCAGGGTGATGGAGCTTCTCCCATCACAGACACTAAGAGAACTGATACCAACTCATTCACTAGCAATATTTGCTGCACTTGGACTTGATGGGTTTAATATTGACCACTCTGGATATGGTGTGGTTTGTGACACCTGATAGGATCTGAAACCAGAACAGTATGGCTGTAGGACATAAAATAAGATATCAGAAAATAGAGAGCCAAGGAGATAGATTCTGTGAGTCCACCTGATCAATCCAGCTGAGCAGAGTGCTGGTTTCCTGAACCTTGGGAAACAGGCATGTAAAATATCTGTTCCTTGATGGACCTGGCAGATGTGATGCCAGAAATAATTCTACACTGATTTATTTTTTGTAGCTTTATCTAGTTCTCTATATTAAACCTACAATCCTAAAATAATTTTAGGGCCATTTATTTTTATGTCTACCAACAGTAGAGTTACCCAAATGTTAAAAGCCTATGCTCATAGGCCCATAAAAGCACTGTTGATTAGATTGCAGTATTTCAGTTTTTAGTTATCAACACTGACACTTTGGGAAAAAATTGAGTACAATATACTTCTGTACACATTGCAGTGTTTTTAACCATTTAGTCAGTACCACGTACATCAAATAGACACCATAATAAAACAGAAATGCATTAAACATACATCTGGAAGCACTTTGTAACTGACTTCTGCTTATGAAAATGACTGTACATAATTTCATCATTCACTTTAATTCAGTCACATGCCGCAGTCAGAGGAGTCAGATAACACACTGCAATAAGATTCAAACATAGATTTCTCCTTGTGCTGAGTTCTGTGCTTTATCTGTCAGCCCACACTTGCCATCACTTGTGAGTCCATAACTTGGCACCACAGCCTGCAGCAGTGGTGCAGGGCACAGCAGAGACCTGGTGGGGGTCACAGTCCTCACCCTCCAGAGGATACAGCTGCCCTGTACAGCTCAGAGCACATTTCCTGGGAAGGCACTCAGGGCAATTCCAGCAGCACTACTGACCCTCAGGCAGCTTCACCAGGAGCTGGAAGGGGAAACCAGACCTTGCCTTCCACAACCAGTAAAGTGCAGGATGTTTGCACAAGGTGCCTGTTCCTCTCTCTGAGTTTTATCCCTCACTGCTGGGTTTGAACCATTAGCTGACATTCACTGCAGGATGGAGAGCCACCAAGTGTGTGCAGCTATTTTCTTACTGTATGTTTTTAGTTCCAGCCACACAAGGAGTGTTTGCAGCAATAACAGAGGTGACAGCAGAACACTGCAAAGAAGCCCCCACCTTCCTGCAGTATGACTAAAAGGATGTGCATCTAAAAACCACAGGCACTTCACCTTATCTGTTGGTATTCCTTTACAAATACCAACTAAACCCCAGGAATGGGCCCTAGCACTGAGGAGTTTTCAAGCTGTAATGCTTGGTCACTCTTGCAACTTTTTAACTACCATGTCAATTCATCAGAGAATGGCTGAAATTATTAGCACAATAGGCCTATTATAGCTAAAAAAGAAAAAGAAAAAAAAAAATTAACCTACACCAATCTACATTGTCAATATCAACAACAAAATCCCAGAAAAATGTGTCTGGTCTCTATGACAGTGACACTTCCAGGACACCACTGGTTAGTTTTATAGGTTAGTGGCTGTGGCTCAGTAACATTTCCAATCTTTTCTTTAACTTGTTCAGTTATAAAATCAACCTTGTATAAATTGATTTATAAAAAAAAAACCCACAAACTCTTCCTTGTTTAAAATGTGAAGAGACATCTTTTGACAAAAACTAGAGATTTAGTTAAGATTCAATACAATAGAAAAGGTTTCCAAATTGTCTACTACTCAGTGATCAGAAAATACTTTATAAATATTACATTATCTAAGTTTCAGTGCAACAATCATTCATACAACAATCCAAGCAACTAAATGGAGGTATCTCTTTTGTAAATTGAGGATTCTAAAGCACAGAAATACTGAATGAGTGTTAAAAAAAATTACAAGATTTCTGTCCCTGTTCTACAAACAAACACAGATTTATTTATTTATTTATTTATTTATTTATTTATTTATTTATTTTAGTCCAAGTTTGTTTTAACTTTCAGCTACTCTGACTTATTTCTTCCTTTTGCTTTGCTGGAGAAAACAGAATATTTAGAGCCTTCGTGTGAAAATCCACTGCATTAAATATAGTCTGGCGGGCTCTTGAACAGAAGAGCATTGTCCCTTACAGACTGACTGGCTGGCTGGTCCAGCTGGCCTGGATGAAATCTCTTTCTTGATCATTTTGTTTATAGAATATATTTTGCTTTGGCACTTCTGCCACCTGCTCTTGTTTTCCATTACTCCATGGCTGTGTAAGCGCTTGCCCACTTCAGTCTACACTTACCCTGATGGTGCAAAAATATTCCCTTTTCATAAAACAGACTTCAAAACCTTCTTTCCCAAATTCAGTCAAATTGGCTAATTTGCGTTTTTATGCTTTGAGATGAAGCCAGACAGACCATGGGGAAGCTGTGTAATGGCAAAGGGTCTCACATGGGTCCAGCTGGGACAAAATCAGGGACATCTACCCCACTGTCCATGAGCCCCAGTAGAAGTTTTTTACTTTGTCACTAAAGATCTCTCAGGATAGCATGAATGGCAAATCCTCTAGAATTTGGGGTGGTGACTAAGTGCAGGCAGGCTGATAAGCTCAGCAAATGATAGAGCAATACCAGTGACTTCAAACAGCACAGAGGACAAGAACATCCTTAACTCCACTCTCCTGCAGAACACCTACAAGTTGCTGCCCAGCACCAGGCAGGCAAAGCCCCATTGCCTTCTCCTGGAGAGAAACTGGACAACCTCCTCTTCTCGCAGGCCCCAGGCCATGTGTTTCCAAAGGAAAATAACTGTGGTAAGGCTGGATGCAAATCAGCTGAGGGAGCCACCTCCCTCTCCACAGCTGCAGCAGGAGTGCAGCAGCAGCAGCAGCAGCAGCAGCAGGAAGAGACGGGCTCAGTAAAACCACAGATTAAGAATGATTAACCTTTACTCGGGTTTGCAGTGATCAGCAAGGTTGTAGCCAAGGGGCAACATCCTTCCCCCACTCCATGGTTCCCAGGGTGGGACTTGCTGCTGCTCTGGATGCCAACGCAGCAAACTCACACGTTCATTTTCCATGTGGCTCTGAGGTTTACTGAGCAACGCTGGTCAGAGCGCTGTTATTGTTTGCCAGTAGAAAAGAAAAGAAAGTTCTTTTTTCTCCTCTTTAAATGCAGCTGTATTTTACTGCAAAGGAGGGGGAACTGAAAATAATTTTCTGCATCAGTATTATCAATTATCCAAAGCCCATTTGTGCCATTATGACTTTAATGTTCTCCCAATAGAAATATAATTCTCATTATTTTTATTGGGTTTTATTTTTATATTGCTGTTAAATGCATATCACCAGATTTTCTGTTTTCTTAAACTGTGTGGGCCAAATATCCAGCCCAGTATGAAATCCTGACTTTGAAACTGTGCCCCTGGGCTCAGGCATGGATGCAACATGCACAATGGTGATGCTGAAATTGCTTAGGCATGGGATCATTTATACAAATAAAGTTATGCAAACAAACTTAGTGCTCTTGAATTTTACTGTAATCACCAAAGCATACTTGGTAGAAATCATATTTCCAAACAATCCTCTTTCTTGACCCAAAAGGACTCGTATTAGGGAGCAGGTAATGATGCCCTTCAGCACAATTCATTAAAACATACTAAGCTCTTAACAGAATAAGTCTGAAAGAACAGGGACTGTTTGAGAATATGGCTTATTTGATATTTTTCTATAGATGTTTTAGAATCAAGACACATTTAATCCCAGTTCCCTCTTCTCCAAAGGTAGAAAGGGAGGGGGAAAATTTGATATATTCCAACAAGGGACAAATTACTGTCATGGTTCTGTTGTAAGAGGTAGCAATTCTAGTCTTTTCATGCATATTTAGAGTAAGTAGGGACATCCTCTCTTTCACAATTCAGTTTCTATTTGTTATAGTTAATGTTAAGATGGCATTCCTTTTGTATATTAAATCAAATGACTAGGCATTACCAAAATAAACCACACTTTTTCTTTTACAGGCATTCGTACTTCTCCAGCAACACTGGATGGGCACAAAAAGTTTGCCAATGAACTTGGCTTGTTTTAAGTGTACACTCACTAAAGAAATCCAGAAACAATGTGTTTGAATGCAAATTCTCTGGCTGCAAGTCTTTTATCCATAATATTTCTGAAAGAATAATTTACCAGGTAAATCCCTCTCTGAGCAGTCCCTTTGGTGCATTTTGTGTCCGTGGCCAAGCTGTGCTGCCCCTGCAAGTTGTCCTGAGGAGCTGCTTTGGTCAGCATGAATAATGGAGCTCCTGGGTTGACTTGGGTGTGAGCAGGCTGGATAAGCCCTTGACCTGCATGATGTTCCTTAGGCAGGCTCCCAATGTAATTTTAAACTTCACTTCATCATAAGGATAGGCTACAAACCAGCCTCCTGTGAACATGATAAGCATGGTGAAAAAGACAGACTACTGTAAGATGCACTATGCAAACACCAACTGGAACCAGGACCTTAAACCAGTAAGGCCACACATTCAGCTGCCTCCTGAAACTGCCCTCCAGCCTGTCCATGAGCCAGACTCACACCAGCAGGCATCAAAGGGTGGATATAGATATAAAGACTCCTGTGTTATCTCATTCCTCATTTTTCATTTTACTTATGATCCAGTGCTCTCCCAATGTATGGATTTACAAGGCTTCATTGTTTCATGCAGTAAAAGCTGATATATCAAACCATTTTTTCCCCTTTTTTTTTTTTTTTTTTTTTTTTTTTTTTTTTTTTTTTTTTTTTTTTGCCTTACAATTCCAGCTCAGAGACTTCTGTTTGGCTTAATGAATTTTGTTTGTGTAGTTGACTGGCATCAGGTTAAGCAGGTATTGAAATGTGATATAACAACCTAATCAACCGTTAACAGGTATAGAAGAAGCCCTGACAAGGAACAGTCTGAAACCTGCTCATGATGAGATTCTTTCTGATAAGGGAAAAAAGAGAAGTGTAGGACCAAATTATGCATAAATTGGTCACATTTTCACACCTAGCCCCCAATTATCTAAAAAGGGTTTAACATTATATTTATATTGATAAGCTTAACAATGTTGAACCACGACTCTGGGATGATCTGTTACAATTCACATCCAAAGCGACCAGAAGGAATAATTGGAAACCCTCCAGCATTTCAAGAAATAGAAGCAGCCTTGAAAAAGATGAAAACTGCCTTACAAGGTCTGGCTTTTGCTGAAATTACAACATAAATTCCGAATGAAGGATGGCCAAGAATAATTCAACAATTACAAATTCCCCTCTAAAGACACAGGGAATGCTACAAGATCAGAGAAATTGAGTCATCCCAAATGTCTCCAAATAAAAAAAAAAAAATAATAAAAATCCCAACATAGTAATGACTACAGGCTGACTGAGACACTTGATAGACTGTATCAGTGATTGATTGCACAGGGGTTTTAGCTGAATAACCAGTTTTTATGCTATGAATATCAGTAGTTGGCTACATAAATAGAAAGGATGCTTGCCAAAAAATTATGGAAATCTTGATACTCATCACCAGTGTGCGAGTTAACCTCGAGGTATATTAGACTGTCTTTAATGGTCTACAATCATTTTGACATCTTCTCCAAGGCAGGAGCACCCATAAATGCCGAGCTGATTTCCCACACAGGCTGGGCCAGCAAGGCCAACCTGTCACGTGCAAATATCTCAAACAAGCAAAAACTAAATACCCACCCTTTAGCTGAGGAGACTGTGATTCCTCCTAGAAACCATCTCTGTTTCCCAGAATCAACTCTCACAACAGTGAGGAGGGAGCTCTCCCTGGAGTAGTGCCTCAAGCTGCACAGAGACCTGGGTGGAGTCATCTACAGGCTCTTAAAAATGTACACCAAATGAAGATAATAACACCACCTTTAAATCAAGGCTGAGAGGCACAGAGATAATTTCTTTACAGGTATTAGTGGATGCTGGTGCTGGTTACAGCAGCCCAGGTTCTGTGCTCTCCCCATCAGCCTTTCCTTTCCCATCCCCAAAAGCTGGGAGGACAGCTCTTGCTGCTGGCTGACCTCTTCAGGGATCTCTGCTACCACTCCATCCCTTCTTCCTCTCTTTCCTCCCTTCCATGGGAGTGGTTTGACCCAGACAAGGTCACAACCATGCTTGTAAATGAGGTTTCTTACTCCACAACAGGCCTAGAACAATAAAATAAACTTCACTTGAATGAGGATAATATTTTTTTCCTCAACTTGTTGTAAACTGGAAGAGAAGAAAAGTAATCCTTAGAGGATAAAGATGCTGTACTTATTTCAAACCATTTTTTCATTTAGATTAAAAGCAAATTAAAAAAATAAATTAAAAAATAGAAGGAAAAGTCAGAACAAAGTCAAGTGAAATAAAGCAACATTATCTGTTTCGAAAATGCTGGATGAAATGCTAAAAGAAGACAGTGAAATGACATAGCTAAAAAACACAGGAGTGAAACAGTAAGAAATTTTCTGGATGTTTTTGTTACCTTTCTTTATGTGAACAGTCTAGCACAGCCAGGAAGAATTTAACAATATTCTAGTGTTGCTGATTCTCTTTTTTTTTCACACACAAACATATAAAAAAGTATTCAAATGAACATTTTTGCTCTGTTGTTCCTGTAAACCGAGACACAGGTACTTACCCAGCTGATTTGGAGAGGTGCTAAACACCCTCAACCAATCATTAATTACAAATCTGAAATTAGAGCTCATCTTTGGGGATGGGCTGAGGATAATGCTGAGCCCCATCCTGAAGCCAGACTGAGGTATCTGCTATGCTACTGCACAGCCCCCAAGGCTGGAAACCCTGAGCAAAGCTATGTAGTTTTTTAGGTTCTCCTGGCAATTGGACTGCTCACCAGGATGAACTGGATCACATAAATAATATCTGCCATTCTGTTTCCTCTCCCCACCACCCCATGGTATGAAGAAATTGGAGAATTTTTCTCCTGTGGTCCTTCCTAGTCCTGGAAGTCCCCCAGATCCCTAGTGGGCTGATGGGGCTTTGTGCAGCATCCAAGAATTAGATATATTTTAAAACACAGCCAATATTTCATCCTCATTTTAGCCATTGATTTTTTTTTCCTTCTTTGGGGGTGGGTGGAGGTTCCTATTTCTGTAAAAGTTTGGTTTATAATTGAAAAAAAATCTGTCTACTTAGTACACAACTAGCCAACATTTTCATCAAAGACAGGGTTAGGGTTAGGGTATATATATATATAGGTAGCTGGGTGCCTAAGTGCTTACTTTTGCATAAACCAGTGTAATTAAAAGCTATGGTGCCAGCACCTTATTTCTAAGGGATTTCAGGAGTGAGAATGTGTGCTAGAGAGTGGGTCAGAAAGAGAGTCAATAATTCATAGTATACTTCTACAGGATAGTCCTTAGAGGATCTCTAAAGTGCATCACTGACATTTATTAACAGATCCTTAGAAGACTCTCCTTGAAAGGCACTGAGACAGTATTATTGTGCCATTTTATGGAGGGGAAACCTGAGGTAGGAATTCAAAGATATGTACTAGCTCACTGAGACATTAAATGAACAAGCCAAGATGGAATCCAAGCGTTTTTCACTCCCAAGGTAAAATTGTACTGGAGTGCACTTCTGTGCAAGCTTTCACTTCTGACCAGCAGGAACCAGCAGCAAAGGTGCAGTCATAGACCTGAGTGTGACCAATGCCATCTCCACAGAAAACACCATTACCACAAAGCAGAGATCAGGGTCTACAAGAAATTATTCAGACATTTTTGTTTTCTAGGTTTGGCACATGATGGGTAACGTCTTTATCAGAAAAATAAAAAAGAGAACATCCTGGGTGACCAGTCCAAGAAAAGCCTGAAAAATGTTGCTGAGCTTGATGCCATGAATTTTCAGGGTTACATCTCTGGGCTTTAGAGGTGCTGCTGTCCCGTTCATCCTTGGTGATGGTGATAAATCCCAGAAGCAATGCATCTTCCCCTAGAAACACCACTGTACTTTATCTTTTTCCTTTGTAATTAAACATTCTATTCCTTCCATGGACATAGAGAAGAAACTGTCTACCTTGAGTCAGACTTGCATATATTTCATATTATTAAAAATTCTTGCAATCAAGAAACAGAAAGGGAGAAAAGAAGGAAAGTAGGAAGAAGCCTGTGCAGTGCAGTAAGAAGGTGGCTGGCAGTATACATAGACGTTCCACTCAAAGGAACATTGGAACACACACTTTGGCATCTAAAATCTTCCACAACTTTTGGTCATTGACACGCCATAAAGCTGATGAGGGGCAAATGCCACCAAAGCTGTGCCATCCCACTTCCCTCCAGCCAAGCAAAGTGCCCAACACCATCCTGGCAGGACAGCACCACAGCACCCAACCAGCTGGAAATGCAGGGCTGTTGCTACCCATAACTCAGGACACAATTAAACCACAATACTTAAGCACTGCGAGAGAAAAAGCCACAATGCTGCATTGCTCGACAAAGAATTTGTCCCATGTGGCAATGAGGCACTGAAAATCAAAGTTTTTAAGAGCTTTTTTGGTATTTTCATTATTAAATAAAACATATAGTGATTTCAGGTGCGGACATACTTGGTCCCAGCAGTTTCTGCCTGGTGCTGGTGTGCAGCAAGTTTTTTTACACTTGCAAAACACTTGTTGGATCTTTGAATAATCCAAAACCATGAAGTAGGGCAAGACATTCCCGCAGTTCATCTTCACAAAACATGATGTCACTTATGTACAGACTCTTAATCCTATTCCTCCTCCAATTTTCCTTTCAAATATGTGTTTTGTATGGAGTTATCCATCAGACAGCACATTGTCAATGAGATGTGTCATTGCTGTGTGTGTACTCCGATAAAATGAACCTAATGCATATGTAAATCTGCCTTCTCAGGAAAAGTGTGCTGAAACACATTTGACTGGAAATCTCACCGCAAAAAGATTTAAGGGTAGAGATGAAAAATCCCCTGCTGCAAGAGAGAAGCTGCAGTGCTGGAGATCCAGAGCCACAGCCCACAGAGGGACCCACAAAAGGGTCCGCAGAGGGACTGGGGTGCCCAGTGGGGCAGCACTGCCAGAGCCACGCTCAGAGCCAGCTCCTGGGGGCCCTGCACCCCATCCAGAGGCCGTGGGGAAGGAGCAGGCCCTTGTCCCACACTGCAGGAGTGCCTGGGGCAGCAGCCACGTAACCTTGTAGAGCGCTGGGCTCTACACGCGGCAGCGGCGCACGCCGCTCCCAGGATATTGCGCTGCTACAGACTCGCCAGAGTGAGCACACAGACCTCCAGGAAAAACCACAGATAAATCCTCACCCTGCTAACATGGGCTTAGCTAATTGTTGGGGGGCTTCTCATAATATTTTTTTTTTTTTTTAAGGCAGCTCTTTGGAATGGGCTCTTGAATGTAACCGTCTACAGTAATTCGTGCTAGGAACAATTTAAGGAAAGGATTTAAAGATGTTGTCTGGCAAATTGCTTTGTTGACAACAGATATTGAGTGCGGTTTATCCTGGCCACAATTGGGCAGCATTTCCCCCGCTTTATGATTGTAACAGGTTTTCTTGATTATTTACAAAACACTGCAGTGTTAATAGATACCTGCTGAAAAGAGTGAAAGTAAGCATTAACAGAAAGTTCATCAGAAACTACAAAAATGCATCCATCTTACAAGTAACTAACTCCTACTCAATGTATATGACTGATTTAAAAACAAGCCAGTAAAGTTATTAGTGGTGCCCAAGGACATAATGTATGGACCTTACCATCAATATTTGCAGAATTTGCAGGAAGAAATACAAGGATCAATAATGTCGAAGGAAGTTTCCTTGTTATACCAACACGTACCTGCTGTTCTAAAACCCAGTATTACCTAGCTTTCAACCCAAACCCCAAGTTTATATATACCATACCTTAAATGTTACAGACTACATACACTAGAAAGGCTTTCTGCTTTGGAACAGCAGCAGTGGATGGCTCTTTGGAAACCTGCTGCCACTGAGAGTGGGGAGGGTGTCCTTTACAGAAGTGAAAACCAAAGCTGTTTTTATAAAGTATTTTTATGAGATAGCGACTTTCTCTTCAGCTGGAAAGTAGAAAATATAAATAAAAGACCTTTGTGATCTGAAAATATGGGTGTTTTTAGGATGTACCTTTTAAAAGAATATCTCAGACCCTGAAAACCTGCTGCTGGATTTTGCTGTTTAAAGTAACAAGGTGCATCCTTCTTTACAGCAAATAATATACTGAATCACTTGTGCCACATATCTCTCAGAGGATGTTGTGCCTGAGTTCAGTGAAAGGCTTTGTTTTGGTTTCTAAGTGCTTTCTTGTTTATTTGAAATGGCAGTATTTACATCTCATAGCTTATTAACTCTAATCACCCAGTTCAGTAATTAAAAAAAGGCAGAGTTGTCGACTGACATTGATCACAATACAAAAAGCTGTAGTACAAAGAGTCTAATGAAATATTTTTGTAAATTGTAAAAAAGGGTAATTATTAGAACAGGAAAAAGCACCCTAACTGTACAGCTTCTTTTAATGACATTGATATGACATCGCTCAATTAAGGCAGTAAAGCAAAGCTGGGAGATTGTGATGTTTGATAGGACAATGACAAAGATATTTATGCTTTTGCAGCTTTCAGGTGACTTCATGGGATGACACCTGAGATTTTAAAAAGAAGAAAAAAAAAAAAAGGTAGAATTTAATTGCCACCTTTTTATATAAGGAGTTGGGAAAGAAAAGGCAAATGAGCCACTTGCTGAAAATGGAGCTGGTGACACTGAAACCCATCTTCCAGAAAAGGTGACTTTTCTTCATTCAGAGGAACTTCTCCTTTTATTGATAACCATCTGTTGAACATTTAATTTATCAGATTATTTTCAAAACAGAAATTCCCCATACTATGTCTTTTCCTCTATAAACAGTATTGTTGAAGTTTCAAAAGACACTATATTTGGTAACTTACACTTAATACTTACTGCCCTTTGCAAAGTATTCTGGACAGAAGGTTAGAAACTGACATTTCCAGTTGAAAATAATGCATTGTCAAACAAGAAAACTGCAGGCTATAATTTTTAACACATGTATCTATTATTTTAAACATGAAACATTGCATCAATTTGACATTAATTTATATAATAGGGACAGAAAAGGATAATGCAATTTTCAGGGGCTATCTACATTTAATTAACTAGCAGCAGTCGCCTGTAACAAAAGAAAACTCCACTGCAAAAAATAAAACCTGTTTGTATACCTTCTATCATGCATTATTGAAGCACACAATGTCATTATATGAAATAATAAGTGCTTAAATAGAGACAGCAACTAATAAATGCAGACACAAAACTTTCATAAAAGTTTGTAAATACAGTATTGTATGGAAATTCTGATGCATATTAGCTCTCATATGCACTGTAAAATGTTTTATTATGAAAAAAGTGGGTAAGATACTTATCTTTTAAATTGGAGTTTAATATTTTATTAGTGCCAGGCACATAATTCTCATCAAATGGCAGGAAACTCTTTTTTGTACAGATATAAATGTCTAGAGTTTAATATTTCAAAGATAAGTACCTACTACTGCATCTATCACACTGCAGCTTAATGGAATTTACTTTTTCTTAAATATTTATACTGTATGTGTGTTTGGTTGTCAAATGATTGTATAACTACTGAGAAAGAGCTGATAAGCTGGGCAACAATCTTCCAAATTATTATTTTTCAAATTTGAAATGTCTAAAATCTTGAATACAATAAAGAATACAGGATTTGAGAATTTTAGAACATGCAGTTTTCTTGGGAAAATCGTATTCTATACTCAAAAGCCAAACAAAAAGTTTTTCCAAGTGAACCCTTGATTGCAGAAATCGCCTGACTTTCTCCAAACAAATTACATTTGAGGCAAAACAGAATGACATTAGCGAGAAATATTTCTTGAAAATCCAAAATACACAGCAGTGAGCAGATTAAACTGAGACCAGTCTTTGATATTTCCAGTGTAATGTACAGAGAGCATCATTCAGGTTCTGCAATACCGCAAACTATTTCATCAGTTCTGAGAAATGCTTTCTGATCCATGCTGATACAATTACCTAGCCTTTATTGGCAATTTAGACCTGCTTTTAGGGACATTTTAGAGCAAATGATGTTTTCTTGATATTTTAAAAAAGCAGCACTATTTGCTATACCTTTGGGATAAGGTAGAAATGGAGTTAGAGGCTCATTAAATATCTGATTGGTACAATGTGGTTTTTGTTACTGTGGACTAAACTACCAAAAATGAAGATATGTTCCTGGAGGTTCTGCTCCCCCTTGCAATCAAATGGTATTTTTATTTGGAATATTTCTACAAAATATCAGCTGGCACTTGCTACTATTGTACCACTTACAAGAGCCTTAAAATCTGGGTAATAATTGAAAGATGTTGAAACTTCCCTAATAAATTTTTAATATGAGCATGTGTGAAGGGCACACCACATCTTTCTTTGTTCCTATAAAAACCTGATGTCCAGACTATGACCAAGTGAGCCTGAATCCCTTTTGATGTTTCTGTAAGTAGGAAAAAAAAAAAAAAGCGAAGCAGTTCCAGAGATGAAAAAACTAAAAGGAGATACTCTTAATTTTTTTTTTTTATGCAAGGATCTAACTGAAATGACATCTGAAACTAGACATCAGTCTCCTGAATGACACGAAGACCAAATAGCCTTGAAATTTAGACTTTAATTCAAACCCTGCTTTCATAAGCACTGGCAAAGCTGTTAAATTAGGTCTTCTTGCCCTCATTGCTTTCAATAGCATATACAGTAAAAACTAGACTCCAAAGTTGCATCAGTTAATGTTTCTGTGATATTTTCAATTGTTTGCAATTCCTCCCTGCTTTCAGAAAACTCACATGGTGTTTCTGAGTTCTCTATATTACACAGCTATTTTTGTGCCATATTGGTCTGAGTAAATAAGACACAGGGAAGTGTGATAAATCAGGAACATACCATTGTGATAAATAAAAGCTGATAATTTAAAACCCTTTTAGATAGAAGTGAGATGCCTCGTGAGAATACTGGTGTGGTAAATAAAATCTGCTAATTTAAATCTTCTAAAATAATGCTTCCTGCTGTTAGCATCCAACACACAACATAGCAAGAGAGCTATTAAGCAGCCCTGTGGAGGGTGGGATCACATCCCTGTCAGCATCACAGGGAGGAAACTTTTGTACTGCACGTTCTTCCAAGGAGAGAGAGCAAACTGTCAGTGCTGAGGTAGCAGTGTAAGCAATTTGGGGTAAATTAATGTGCAAACAGATTAGATCCTGAAGTCACAGGTATTTGTAGACCCAGCAATGTTGCAGATGCGTGGCTCAAATCAGCGTGGAGTGAGTTGCATTGTGGATTAGTTTTAAACCAAAGTGTGTTTTCCTGTTTCAGTCGGAGTTGTTAATGGACAGGCAGCAAAATTGTCTGAAATTTGCCTATTCTGATTCAGGCACTCAGCCACCAGATTAAGAAAGGTTTTAAAATCCCTGGTTTCAGAAACCAATGAGACATCTCATTGCCAGAACACCTTTTTTTCTCCCCCTCACTGCCCAGTGAAGTTTTTTCTAGATGTGAAAGAGCAAGCAGCTGGAAAGCCTAATGCTATTTGCATCACTGAGGGGAAAAAAAGGAAAAAATAAACAAACTAACAAACAAAACCCCTCCTGCCAGCAGTGCAACCCTGCTACATTTCTGGTGCACCCCAGCTCAGCCCAGGACATGCCCCCCTGCCCTGTGCAGTATAAAAAAGCCTCCAAACTCCCCCCTGCCCAAAAGGCAAAGCCATATACACAGTTGCACACCCTTCCTTTGCCCTATTCTCTCCCATAAGCAAATGTCACCTGTTGCCAGCACAGATGTAAACACCCAGTGCCCAGCTCTGTTCTTCCACAGCCTCTCCCTGTGCCTGCACTGGCTGTGGGGTGTGATAAGGGCTCCATGGACATGCCCTGCTGATTTCCCTGGCATAGGAGCCATATTCTGAAGCCACAGACTGGCTACTGTCTGAGAGAAATTTGGGTAGAGTTAAAGGAGGGCCTTTAGCTCATTGCTGCATCACAGCTCAATCTTTACCCTCATTAAAAAAAAAAAAAAAAATCAAAGTTCCATATAGCTGTACTGCTCTGGTTGCCAGATCAAGCAAGAGATATCCATAGAAAGCAAGTATACAAAGTTTAAGGACATGTGCAAGGTGAGAGATAGAAGTTAAGGTGTTGGTTTTTTTAGAAAAAAAATACTTTAAAAGCAAAATAAAAAAACACGGGCTGCCAAGCACAGACAAATGTACAAACCTACTGGGTATGAGTTGGCACCAAGCTCATCCAACAGCTTGGGGATCTACAAGATCCCGGACCTTCTTTCTACCCTAAAAAAAAGTTGGTATGAGGTATTATTGCCTTTCAAATCTGACTTTTTTTTTGCAATTAGCAGGTATTTTCTCCTTAAAAAAAGGAAACAATAATAACAACCAATGATCTCCTCGGATACTCTTTACCCAGGCTGTTAGGAGCACAATTACACATGCTGTTTGTAAAATGCCAGAAGATATCTGGGAAAGACAGAGGTGGCTCACCATTCTGGTTATCCTGCTGAGAGCTCAGAATTTGGTAGCAAAAGACAGACTGTTCTGGGGAGAAACTGATTCTACAAGTGCACAGCAGCAAAGAGACCCAAATCTGCACAATTTTGAGAGGAGGGAGGTAGAGAGCAGAGCCAGACCCCGGTGCAGCAGGTCTGACAGAGGGGATTGCAGGGACCCCCAGCTCTGCAAGTCACCAGGACCTGCTGCAGAGTTATGGTCACCACAGGGCTGGAGGAAGTTTTCCTGAGGCCACACTGGGAGAGAAATGAGCTGGAAAGCCCAGTATGAGATGCACAGTGCTCCTGTCACCAGAAAGACCTGTTTTTTCCTCTGTGCTTTTAAGCAAAGGACATTCAGAGGGGTGATGCCACAGTGACCAAGATCACAGGGAGTAGCAGTGCCTGCCCTGAAGAGAACAGAAATTGTCTCGTGTGCTGGGCTACAGAAGGGACAGGAGGACTTGGCAGCCCTGTCTGTGAGTGCCAGGGCACTCCTTCCTCTGAGGACCATAAATACTGCCACTGGATCTGAGGACCACACAGTCCCATCAGCATCTCTGCAGATCAGGGCATTGCTGCTTTAGCTAAGCTGCCAGCCTGCCTCTGAGCAGATATTTGCCCACTGCCACAGCGAAGTTTGACACAATTTGGAGACAAAACCAAGAGAGTAATTGTTTCAATGTCATACGACATCTGTATTAACATGAGCAAATTATTTTGGTAGGGATTCAATTTCATAAATGTGGCCTCAAATGCTGTTCCATAAGCACAATAATGCTTTTTTCCTTCTCACCAAAATGAATAAAAACTTTACGATAGGTTCAGCACAGTACTTAAGTATTTGTTTTGTTAATTTCTTAAAACAAATTGGATTCCCAGTAAATACAAGAATTGGACAGCTGCATTAAGCAAGCAGTGGGGAAGCAATCTCATAATGATTATCATGCAGAAGCACACTACAGAAGAATTCCCAGAATTTCATCCAAACTGTTATTTGCTCTATTATAAACCTTCCATAAAACCAAATATAAAAATTCCTGAAGGAAGAGAAAGCATTTTTAAATATTTACAAATACCCTCCAATGATTAAAGAAATTTGTGGAGGATGAGATGTTAGTGGATGACAACAGAATTTGGAGACATGGTCTTTCTCCCTGTGTTATTGCACTGAGAGGGAATCAGAGCACTTGTAACCAGTTTTCCTTCCAGCTGAAAGTTTGTGAAGCCAGACCACCTAGATTTTGACCCAGAGCCCTGCAGGGCAGGCTTGCCCCAGGTTCCCACAGGGGCTGACCCCACACACACACCAGGTGTGGGGGTTTCATTGACCCAGTGAGCCTCTGGGGCTTCAGCCATCAACAGGAGTTGGGGTGGAAAGTTCTACTCTTGTGGCTGCAAGGAATCCGAGCAGGTGGGACTAATGCATCTGAACACAAGCCTCAGCTGCCTGGGATTTTGCACAGGGGTATTTGTGCATTTCTCTGTCTGAATTTATCTATGGCTGGAGGGCAGGAGGAGACAGGGCCGGCTGACACTCGCCTGATGCTCTCGCCAAGTGTGCAGGAGCTGATGCACAGACCTGTGCTGCCACAGCAGCACCACGTCTGTTCACCTGTTGTCTCTTCCTTTGTGCACAGGATTTGCCTTTCAGAAACAAAATAGCTGTGCACAGCAATTTTCATAATGCTTTGAGGGGACCCACAAGCTTTCTGCGGTGATATATGAACTCAGTCCCCTTGGTGCTGCCAGAAAGGAGGCCAGGGAGGAAACATCCCATACAACCCATTGGGTAGAACACGCTCTAATTATCATTTATTTAACCTTGAAAAAAGAATCCCATTGTAAAGCAGAATATTACTGAAAAAAAAATTAAAAATAAAATCTGTCATCCCATGGAGCAGCCCTTTGCGGATTTAACAGCGAAGGCAAGCTCCCAGGAAACAGGGGGTTGGGATCTTTCCAAACAAAAAATATTCGGCCAAAAAAATTGAAATCTCTCTTCTGTGAGTAACTAATTAGACTTTGACAAGTCTTGCAGCCATTATCATCCCTCCACAGGCCTCTGCAGGACATGTTGGCACATGGAACGTCGTTTCAGTGAGCTCCACAGTCCCTGGGAAGGAAGGGAAGTGTCTGTGTGTGTGTGCCTTGAGCAGTGCAAAGCCAGAGCTAATGAAGCCACCTCCCAGAAGAGCTGCTTGGCATGGGTGCAATGCCACACTGACATCTTCCATGACCAGAGATTCCACCTGGGATAGCTCAATGATTTTTGAACCTTGCAACCTTAAGTTTTTGCTCTCGCTCTTCTGCTATTACCACTCCCTGGGACTGAGTTGAAGACAGCCAATACATCTCTCCTTGTTTCTTTTGATTTCCCCTGTGTGGTCACTTCCAAATGGACTCCTATAAGCTCTTGGGAAAGGGGCAATGTCCAGCTGTCACAGACCCTCACCTGTGCAGGGGCTGGGCGGGGATTCCACAAGCCACCACCCTGGGAGGTACCTGGGTGGTATTTCTGTCAACCTCAGAGCATCCAGCTGACACTGGAAGATGCAATTTTCAACCCACTCGCTGGTTTAATGCAGATAATCTTCTGAAGGGGCTGTCTGTAGGGCTTGTACTCTTCCCATGAGGATTTAGGAGCACAAACCTCCCAAGTATACAATACTTGATGACAGATAGGAGCAGAAGTTACTGCCCAAAAGATGTGGAGTCCTGCAAGAACCCTGCTCTGCTCATGTAGCCTACAGAACATAATTCTAAATGTGTGTAATATCTGTATTTCTTCTTTACACAGAGACCTCCACACCTATGGATGAGTTTCCACATTTCTCAGCCTAGGAAAGCAGAGATTTCCCCATTTCTGTGGGGAAAAATCAGCCTCCCAGATCAGGGGGCATCCTGTACTCCATCTCTGCTGCCAGGGATGGAGAAAAGGGCAAAGCCTGCCCAACGACCACAGGGTGAGTCCAGGGCAATGAAGAAAGACAACATTCAGTTGCAAGCAGTATACTAATTTACCCACAGGTTAGAAGTGTCGACTGCTGTTTCATTAAATAATAATTCCCTTAAATTTGAAAGCATAAGTGTAATCAACCCTAAGGGCATGGTGTTCCTATTGTCACTGTCACTAAACCACCATACTTACTTCCACATGGTACAAGGTATATCTAATATTCTCACATAACCTTACCTTCTCAAAGATTTATATCAAAAGTTCAGGAGACAGTGCTCCCTCCTAGCTGTGGTTTTGTGCCTGCAAAGATGCAGCAAAGCAGATCTCCATGGTTCTCCAAGCAGAGTCACGTGCTGGGGCTGCTCTCCTCCACAGCTTCAGGAGATCAGCTGCAAGCTGGGAAAGCACACATTTTTGGAAAGACTACAGCCCCTGAAGTGTGTTACCAGGAGCAGAGGCACTTAAAAACCACCTGGCAGTTCTGCAGTTCTTTTAATGCTGGGCCTCAGTCATGGTTGGGCTTTATGTTCATGCTGATGAACCTTTCTTTATTTTAGCAAAGTTACACTACAATAAAATGAAAATACTAGACAGATTATTCCAATCCATAACTAGGTATTCCTTAAAAAGTAGTAAAATTTACCCTGAAATTGCCTTTTTTTTCTTTTTACTGTAAGATTGCCTTAAAATGCCAGTGTGTATTTTTTACCCCTGGATCCCCAAGTACCACCTGCCTGCTATATTTCTATTTTTAAGACAGCAAATGCTGCTGAAGCAAACTGTCCACCCTGTCCTGTAACCACTGGACTGACTCAATTGTCAAGACTAACTAAATGAATAAACAAATAATTATTTTAGTGATACCTGCTCATAATTATTATTTCAAACGATGTTTGATATTTGTTACTTTATAACTATAGATTTAAGCATGTTATAAAAACTAATGCAAAAATTAAAGGGAAATACAGCAGAGATGATGCATTTTTCCACCTGAGTAAAATGTCTCCAGCCTTGGTAGTGGTAAAGTGAAAACTGTGTGAAGAAGCATAAGAAATGAAAATGAAATGGGGAAATTTAATTTGATTCCTTCTCTCAATGCCTTCTCTCTCCCAATGCAGTGTACTTTCTGTTTGGGGATGTATTAGACATCAGTGAAAACTGGTCTTGTATTTTAAATGGAAACAAAGGGTACATACAACTAACATTAAATTACAATGGTTTAAATCTCTAAAATATACTGAAATTGAAAAAAAAAATATTTTGCATGATTTATCAGAATTATCAGTCTGGCAGCTGAAAGAATAAAATAGATGAATACTCCATGAGGCACAGGTTTTCTGAGGAAGTGCAGTCAGGATTGCTGGGCTGGTGTCTCCATCTAGAATGTTTTCTTTCTGTGGACTCGTAGGCACCTCGTATTTTAAATTCCTTGCACTGCACCAGGGTTATGGTACTATGTTACAAAGTTATTCAGAAACCTGATTGGCCATGTTCCTGCAATACATTTTCCTAACCCCAAGATAAAGATCCATGCATCTCTTTACCCTTTAAACAAAAAAGCTATTGTAATAGCATGTAGTGTGATGCATGGCATGAATACCAAAACATGTACATGCACTGCTAAACTGTTTAAGTATGGAAGAAGTAGTGTCTAATAGCATCAGGAAATTGAAATTTAAAAATTTTTCTCACTCACTTATTTGATGAGAACTGGGCTGCTGACAGGTGAAGCAGAAAGTCATTTTTCAAGTTAAATGCCAAGTGGTTATATAGCATAATATTCAGTCAAAATTAACCACCTCACTGCTGCATTGACATACAGCATATTTAATGGCAACTGTTTCTGCAAAGAAAACTATAGACCCTGGGGAGGTCTAAGAAATGGAAAGAAAATCTTAATAATACTTCAGTTACTTGCTAGAAACAAAGAATGATAGTGTGCCCTAA
This sequence comes from Phylloscopus collybita, assembly GCA_027886175.1. Classification (NCBI taxonomy): domain Eukaryota; kingdom Metazoa; phylum Chordata; class Aves; order Passeriformes; family Phylloscopidae; genus Phylloscopus; species Phylloscopus collybita. The sequence goes on along the minus strand of JAJNNQ010000008.1, from coordinate 11,507,405 downwards.
CTCATGGCAGAGAGAACAAAACATAACTATTAGTCAAAATTAGAAATATCATTTTTTTAGTCTCTTCCATGTGCAGATTGCATGTTTTAAGTAAACAGATGTGCCTACCTAATTTAGGAGCCAGTTTGGACCCACAACACGATTCAGGGACAGAAGAAGAGCTTTTTTGGTGCATTTCAAAAAGTTCTTTGCAGGATCTGTCTCATGGTCCTGGCACAGTGACATCTCTAAGCTTTTGGGACCCTCATCTCTGAGGACTTCACACAGATCAGCTTCGAGCTATGGACTGAAAGTGCAAATCTCTCTCCAGTGAGAGATTTGCTTCCATCTTTGGCCTTTAATCTAGATTTAATCTGGATTACTTTTTTTAAGGACAAAAGAGTAAAATATATTCTGCATTCTGAATGCCTTTTGAAGTTGTGGTAGTCGAGCTGATAACACAGCCTACCCTCAACCCCAGAACAGACAGCCTGACTGAGGGATTTCACTCTTAACTGGGGGGTATTTTTCATGTATTTGATTCTTTTTCAAAACATAGTAACTATTCCTTGCATGCAAAAAACTTCTTTGTGGGATAGACTACAAGGAACTTCTCTTTATGCCAAAAAAAAAAAGCCCAGACACACACAAAAGAAAATTTTATTTTTCAAATAATCAAAAAACCCTTAAAAATTAAATTCAGAGAGAAAGGAAGCGTAAGTAGACAGTAAATAGAATTTTAGAATTTGAGAATAAACCCCTATGAGTTAATAGAAAAACAGGGGAAATGGCAGGAAGTGACACACTAAAAAATGTGTTCTCCTTTGCTAGCCTTCCCTCATAAAAATTTTCACCAAGGGTGGTAAAACTAAAAAGGAGCAGAACAGAAGAGAACACCAGGGTAATGAGTTTTTGTGGGATTTCCAGTTTTGAAGCATTTAAACTGTATCTTGATTTTCTTTCCCAATATCTGAAGGGGCCAGGCAGGGACCCCAGCATACCCTCCCACCATCACCACCAATTTGGATGGAAGCTGGAGGGTGACCCCCTTGGACAGGCCCCCCGTGATGGGTCATGGAGAGCAGGTCAGTGGGATCCATGGGAAGGGATGGAGAGAGCACACAGGTGGGGATTTGGTAGAAAACTCCCTCCTTCCAACAGGGGAATCAACAGACTCAGAGCCAGGAGGCCCAGGGAGCAATGGGAATATCCTGAAGATAAGCAAAGCAGGAAAAATCAGAGTTCTAACCCAAAGAAAGTCCTCTCAAACAAAGGCAGAGACAAACTCTTAAGGCCAAAGATCTGCCTGTCCCTTCTCATCAGTAAAGTCAGGCTTCATAAATGAGTATATTGTGAAGGGAAATTATTGAAGAGAAAAGCATGGATGGCTTTTTGTATATATCAAAATTCTTTCTTTTGCCTTGACAGGATCAAGCAAATAATTCCTCAAAAAGTCACAGAGCTATTCAACAGGTGAACAGCTGCCAAGACAATTTGAAAACTCCACATTATGGTCCATCATGTAACTCATGTTTGCTCAGTAAATATTATTCTCTTGGGACATCTCATGCAGAGAAACAGATGCCAGTTGATGACCCAACCTTTTCCTGGTCTTTCACTATTGTTTATGTGAAAGAAATACAGGTAGATATTTATAAATAGAAATTCTTCAAATCTCGCCAAAGTGATGTTTCCTTATGTTCTGCTCCTCTTCTGTGCAATATATCTGAGGTTTTGCTGGTTGAACCCCAGGGAGGGGAGGTGGGGGGGAAGAAAGATTGTAGTTAACATATATGAAACTAATCTGGAGGATTTATGGTGTATGACAAAAGTAAAACCCACAGATTTGTATAATTTTTACTAGAAAAAGATGTATTGAGCTGGCTGAAGCAGTAAGATGAAGGAAAATCACAAAATTCTTCATAGTTTATATGAAAATTGTCAAAGTGTTGGGATGCCCTAATCACCCATGAGCCAGCTGAAAATAAAATGTATTTATACCGGAATTTTTCAGCATCTTTGGACAGTAGTTTAGCTTTGCTCTAAGTTGTAATATTCCACAAAATACTGTTTATTTGATCTTGTCATAGAATACAGTAATAAAAGAACTGTAAATGTATCTTATTTATCAGCATGTCTGCACATTTGGGTTATCACAGGAGACACGGATTGTTTTTCCTTGAAGGAACTGAAATGTCTGGTGGTTACTTTAGATGAAAACAGAAACAACAAAAAGCACTACAGAGATATTTCTTTTAGTCGTTGAATGTGATGCTTCTTTCCAATTATATCTTATACACAGTTATTAGAATATGGTTTAAGGGGTTTTGTGACAAAAAGAGAATACATCTAAAATGCACACCATTATTAGCAGTACCCAGTAATGTTCTGCTGCATGTTAGAATTTATGTAATAAAAATGTTAAACAGCCAGTGATTGGATTTGTTTACAGGATCTAAAGAGGGGAATTGGGAAGAACCCATGAATAACTTGCCTTGGAGGAGTCTTTTCTAACTGGATACAGATGGATTGGACCTGGAAGAAGAGACTGATGCAAAGTGACTGTAAAACATTATTCACTTACATTATTACTTGGAGTATCACGAGGAGGTTTCTTCATGGCCAATCAATAGTGCCCTGGTATTAAAATATTTTTAACGTGACTCATGAAGGCTGCTCTTGCAGAAAACAGGGAAGAAAAGGAAAGAAAGCATGGGGAAAAAAAAAAAATCCCTCAATGACCTCTCACCAGATAGCCAGCATGGAGCCAAATTCCCCAGCAGAAGGCCGTGGCTGCAGGACCCCCCTACCTGAGTGCCAGGCAGGAGTGCTCCCAGCCCTGGCTGTCCCACATGTCCCAGGGCTTGCTCTGGTGCACCAAGCACAAACCCTTCCCTGGAAGTCATTTTTGCCAGAGGCACCTCCCGTTTGGAAGGCATCTCCCCTGGGTAGACAAACTATGAGCACCCACTGCTCCCTCTTTCATTCCTCCCTCTGACCATCTCTTCTCCTTCCTTGGAATTTCACTCATCAGGTATATCCAATTATGCTTCCAAAACTTAAAGGTACCACCTGTATATTAGTGAGCCTGACTTATATCCGTGTTGTTTTCCCTGCTATACTTGTAAGCAGGAGCCCTCAGGATTTTCATATCGTTGCTATTTCAGTTAAGGAGCTCAAAGTAACCTCCCTGGAGCTGATATTGAATTCTGTAGCATGAATGTTGCCATGTCTGGATATAAGGTTGTGTATGCATATGAAGAATTTTTGCAGAACAATTAGCACTTATTAAAATCAATTATCTCTTATAATTGAAGGAGAGAACTTTAGAGATTAAATAACAGGGGAGAAAAAAGTCTAAAATGGTCAAAACAAAACCTACACTGAGGAGAGTGTATTATGTAATGGCAATACCTTGTTCCAGAGGAAATAATGACCAATTTCATCCTCCCAGAAAGAAAGGATCAAACTTTTGGATGTGTAACAGAATTTAGTAGTAAGTTCTAAAAATTGTATTCATTCAGCAATACTTAATGCTTTAATTTACTTCCAATGTATTTTGAGACAGTGAAATCTGTATTTTAAGATCTGATAAAAACCAAAAATGAACAGAATTTTCTAGTGGCAGAAGTGTAAAAACTGGCAAGATGAATTAGCACAATTACTGAGTGTATGGTATATCTCAAAATAAATCTGCCATAACAATTCTATTCATTCAGCATATATATCTGGTTTGTGTTACCTGATTAGGGATAGAGAGGTTGATGTTAATATCTAATAATTTACTTATTTATTCTTTGAAATGGTTTTGTCTGTTAAGATAGTTACTTCCCAGTGCTAATTATATCAATATCTATAAATAATTTAAATCAAAGCAAACTTAAGAGTACATAAATGTTGTACAGCTAGGCCTTCAGTAAAGCTTTATTTTTTCTGAGACTAAGGATATGGAAGCAGTAAGTTACTTTCAAGAATTCACAAATGTCAATGTCAAAGCTAGATATAGAATTTTAACTGTGTCCCTCATGCTGTCATACATCAGTGATGCACAAGTATATTGATTTATATGATTATTACTGCTAGTTCAGTAGATTGCTGTAAAGATATAAAGTACTTTTATATCAATCTTCTTCAAAAAATAAGACTTTCTGAGCTGGAGGTCTCCTGCTGACCTTTCAAAAGAGTGGCTATTACCCACAAGGAGCTTGGTCAAGAAAACTCCATGCTATTGTTTTCTTTTTTGTTTTCTTTTTTTTTTTTCTTTTTTTTTTTTTTTTTACTATATCTTAAATAAGAAATCACCAGCTAAAAAATCTACTGATTAGCTTCTCTCCTCCTCCCTCCACCGTGAAAATATACTGATTAGCTCCACCACACATCCCACTCCAAATAATGCTGCTGCCAGTTTTGATATAAGACTTGCATTTCATTAACATGCAAACCATGATCTTGGATTTCTTAAAATTATCATACCTGGGTTACAGAAAATAACTTTTAAAACAATATGCAAAGTAACCTTTTTAACATAAAATTTTCATGCGTGGATTCATGAAAATACAAAGCATAAAAGAACGAAAAGTGAGAAAACCAAAACAAGCCAAGAACAAAAAAAACAAAACACAACACAACACACCAAAACCAAACCAAACCAAACCAAACCAAAACCCCAAAACAAACAAACAAACAAAATCCCCCAAAAATAAAAACCACCAAAAAAACCAAACCAAACCAAACCAAACCAAAAAAAAACCACACAGAGAAAAACCACAAAACCCCTCAAAACCCAAGCAAATGCTACTGGAAGAAATGGGCAATACCAAGGGTTTTTCTTCTCCCTGGAAAATACTGCCATGGTGGTCTGGCTTATGCTTAAATGAAAAGAACAGGTCAGGGATAACACAAAGTAATTTAAAGGACTTACACTGCAATACACAGGATTGCCCACAGCTACACCTTGCAATCACCCAGTTCATATTTTAGGTCCTGACATGAGAGTTCATAGTATTTTACAATTCTATGTTCCATGTCAGTGGCTGACTGTGGAGCTGAATATCAGTCCTATTTAAATCTGCAAGAAAATAGCTGCAGGTGACATAACCTTTCATGTAGTACCACTGTGTACATATACAAATAATTGAGGCTCTTGACCCTGTCTACGCACATACAACTGTAAGTACAAACTTGACATTTTGATACTGCTTGTAGCCTTTCCCGTTGTTATTTTCTGTTTCAATAATCCATTGCAGGTAGAAAAATGAAAGAAGGAAGCATGAATGATTAATGCTGTCAAGGTAAAATAATGTATTTAGAAAAATCTATAAATCTGTTATTTGTGGCATTTTAAAACTAAACACGACACTCTTTGGTGCCATTCAGCCTCTTTTGCAGCAGATAAATATAAACGTTTTGCAGGAACAATGGCAGCACAACCCTTTGAACACTGGCTTTGGCACCAAAAGTTAAAGAGATCGGCTGTAAACTTCTGTGTATAAATGAATATTAAACAGAGATGAATATTCATACACTGTTATTAATATTTAATGTATGTGTATGATGAAAAGTGAATGTGAATAAACTGCTGTTCCTATACAAGCTTCCTGCCTTTATCTTCCTGAGTGTGTCCACACATGGATTATGGTCTTATCTCTGGTATTTTTGCCAGTTTGCAACTGTAAACTGAATGTTTGGAATGGACTGTGTTTATATTTATGAAAATACTTAGCATACCTACCTTGCTGGTAGACAATATGCCTCCTTAGCCATGTGATATATTTTAGATAGATATGTTCACATAAATATAAAAACCATTTTGCTCTATATTTAGTAGTTGACATTAAACTTTGAATCAACAATGGGACAGCTGAAGACCTGATGACTGATTTGAGATAGTTCGAATTTTCCTTGGACTATTTATATCTTTAAAAAAACAACAACAACAACAACAACAAACCAGTGATGAAAGAATAAGTACCACATTTGCCCTCCTTGCTGGGACCAGCCCTGCTTACAGCCTGGTGCTTTTTTCAGCAGGAATGCAGGTCCAGCTCTCCTGGAGCTACTGCAGTCCAGGAGCTGGGTATGCACTCCCAGCTCCCTGTGGCTATCCCAAACAGATGAGAAATTATCAATACCACTTGAAATTTAAAGGGATCGTTGCAGAACAGTGCAGATGGGAAATTGTATCAGCCCCCCACCAATCTGCACTTCTGCTGTTTTCTTTCACCTCTGAAATGACAGCCAGGCAATCAAGGCAAACGTTAGGGTATAAACAAAATATTCTCTTCTAAAGTAGTGAGGGGCCTTTCATGCTAACAAGATGTTTTCTCACTATGAAGACAAGAGCATACAACAAAGCCACAGCTATCTGCTAAAATGTCTTGGAGATGTTACATTTGTTAGGTGCTCCAGCAAGTCATTTAAAATTAAAGTTAATTAAATTAATGTGATATTAGCTGAATTGTTTCACTTGATAAATCTGTAAAGCCCGAACTGAGCAGCTCAGGTTTCAGGAGACAAGTGTATTAGCAATGCATGCAAATGATCAGAGTTTGCAGATTCAAAAAATAATTAAAGCAGATCTATATAGCTTGCAGCAAATTTCACCTGAAGTCACAGCAGCTGAAGGGCTTTAAAATGATGCTTATTGCTAGACATCCATACTGCCCTTGAAGTGTAATTTCAGTTTTAAGAGAAAAGTGTCCATACTTCCCATTATATTCTGACCCATTTTGCATACATTATTTTAATCCCCACTGTGCTCCTTTGCAGTCAATCAGGACTGTTAGACCCCACCTATACAAAGCCCTTCCCACCTGTACTGGATGTCACCCTGTAAGAAAAGTGGCTTTGAAATTGTTTCCCTACATAAATGCCTGAAGAAATGATCATCCTTAATTCATGAAGAAATCAGAATGTTATCTAAGTCATGCCAGGTGACAACTGAAAGGAACAAATATCTTTGAAAATCAAAATAAATTTATTTTACATGCAAAGTAAATACATATTGTTGCTGGAAGAAATTAGTTTCCTATACAGGAAAAGTTTATATCATGAACTTTTAAAATTTCTCTTTCAGAAAAAAGCTTTTACTGTTATTTCTGTGATTTTTCTCTGCCTTCAGTTTGAAGAGTTGTGTTGTCCAGTACAGGTTGCTCCCCAAAATGCTGTTACTGTGTTCAGCTGCTGTTTAATTTCTCAAGCCAGAAAGTGAAACTCAGAATAATAAGTGTCACATATAAGGATAAAAAGCAGCATAGGCAAAAAAAAAAAAAATTAAGTTCTCAGTCATAGTTGATTGGAATGCACCTGAACTACAGAAACTTGCTTAAAGATGCTCACTTCATACAGCCAATGGGGTTTAATAATTTAAAATTAACTAAACTCTTGTAGTATAAAATATAATGGCTCTGTCAGAATCGAAGAGCAGAATGTTAATTTAGGATTTTAAATAATAATTCTGAATAAATGGAAATGTCATTAAAAGGTATTTTTTTTTTAAGTTCATAAAGGGACACCTTGAATTAATACAAGCCATTAAAAATACTCCTAGAGCGAGCAAAGACTTACAAATGTCAATACCCTGAGTGAGCCAGAAAAAATTTAGCTCACACCTAAAATATTCTGGGTCATAAACATGAACATGTTGATGTTGAAAATACTGTAAAACTCATATGTATATTTTGCAAATCACAGAGTTCAGGGTTCACAAGGAAGCACCTGTGTTCCTGTGGGCAGTATTTTCTGGAAGCCCTCTCTTGGAAATTCCCCTCTCTGCATATGAGTGCTTGCCATCCTTTCCAGCCTCTGTTCTCTGCAATCACACTTTGAATGTCTACATGAAACTCATAAGGAGCTCATTGCCTCCTTCTCCAGCATCAGTGAGCATAGGAATTAGCCCAAGTTTTGGCCAAACCTTTTCCAGCAGTGAGCAGCATGTGTGGCTGGGCCCAGGGGAACATGCTCTGGGGAATGCAGTGTCCCCTGCCAGCTCCTGCAGGTCATGGGAAGCCAGTCACAAGGGTTTGAAATAAAACATATAATTGGGTTTGTTACAGCTATAGACAAACTCTTTTCCTAATATTCAGATTAAAAGAAAGAAAGAAAAAAAAAGGAAATGAAGTGCCAAAGGTGCCAGCTAAGCAGGGCTGAGCAGTCCCAGCAGCAGAGGTTACCTCACTGCTCTGCTGCTTGGTTTCTGATGAAAGTTCCTGCTCTGAACTGGGTGCTGCAGCAAGGCACTCTGCAAACAGGACCCCTGCTTTGGCAGCAGCACCCAGGATAGCCTTACTTGTGTTTTAGCAAATCTGGGTTAGGGTTTCAGTCAATGTCGAGACTTAAAAATTGAGTAAACCAGCAATCACCATCCCATTTGACAGAAATGGGTGTCAGAAGCAAGACAAACCACTTAAAACATTGATTTTGCACTGCATCTTTTTTCATTGGAAGTGCAAACATTGTCACACCACCAATACTCCCAACCCAAACACCTGCTGTTGCTTGGCCAGAGCCTTTTCACCAGTGCAGCTCTAAGGGTCTCATGTACCACCAGGTCTGGAAAAGTGGCCATGAATTATAAAACAGAAGAGACTATCTTTTAATTGCATAAAGAAGCAAAAAAATTCCATTTCATACAGAAATACATACACCTTACATGCAAAATAACTCACTTCCCGAGTGGGAAAACTTCTGAAGCTAATTTCTTGTGACTTTGCATGTCATAATGAGACTTCCTGGCCTAATGAAGTGTGAGCTCCTGCCTGTGCTGTTGGGAGACCTCTCTCACATGTGAATTCTCTGAAGCTGGTCCCTCAGTAGGAGCACTCATTTGGATTTCCCTCTCCTACCACCCCCTTGCCTTCACACGGCCTTTGGGAACTTTCTGCTTCTGAGACTTCCCGTCCCCTGTCAGAAATGGAATTGTCATCACAAGCACTGGCATCATCTGGATCCAGGTTTGCATTCAGCTGCTGGAGCCCAGGATGGCCTCACACAGCCCCCTGTACCCTTGCATGAAATATTGATGAGAATCAAACTATTATGTCCACTCCATTCCAGTTCTGGCTCTTCCCACAGAACCCCTCTCGGGTCCTCATGGTCCCTGCTCTCACAGTTCAGGATGTGGGAACACTGACCTGGCAAAATGCAAATACTTTTTACAGTGTTAGCACACGTCAGCATGAATGCTCATGCACAGCACAGATTGCTCTCCCCACAATCAGCTTCTCTGGCAAGAGCTGATGAGCCACCACACATTATGTAGTGACAGGAAAGGATTTTGGAGCAAAAACCTGGAGGACATCAAGAGGATCTCCTGCCGTACTGAAGTTTTCCTCTTAAAGCTGAAAGGAATGGCTTTACTAACTGAGAGGAAAACCTCAGCTTGTGCCACATCCAAAGGAGTCACATCTGAATCCCATTTGTTCCAAAGAAGGAACAGTATTCAGGATTTATGTACAGTAGTGCATTTCAAGTGAAAGTTCAAGCCCACTGTACTGCACAGCATGCATGGATTCTGCTGGACTGAAAGACAGCAGGAAACAAATGCACCCATCTGGCCACATAAATCAATCACTGGAATCTGAAGATACACCCACAGAAGGGAAAAAATGATTAATAGATCTGTGATGTGTAAATTTTTATTTAACTCTAAAATCAGACTAGAAATCGCTTTTTGAAGAACACCATGTCAAGGACGTGGACTTTGCAATAGTGAGAATCTTCTAAATCTGTCAGGAGAGACAGGCTAGATTAAAAGCACACAGTCAATCTGGAAGCAGCAGTGGGAAGGGTGGCCTTGGCTATGGTTTTGCCATTCCCACCTGCACACAGTGCATGTGCCAGCTGGTGCTGGACATCATGGAAGGAGGGAGCACAGCCCTGCCTGTGAGACACTCCAGCAGTTTGCTCTGAGCGATTCCTGGGGACTAAACTTCAATTGCTCTTGCTCCATATCCAGTTCTCTCAGTCAGTTCAAATCTCACCACAGTGTCGATGCTGTTGCAGAAGCTGAAGCACCAGAGGCTCTGCTGGCAGCTGGGGATACATATGTGGGTTTTATTCAGTGCAGGCAGGAAAACCCCAAAGATAGGAGAGAGGAGAGAGCTCAGTGTGTCAGTTCAGCATTTTTCTCCCCCTGATCTCACGCTGCTTTTCTGGCAAAGGGTCATATCTGGAGTAAATGCTGCTGAAAGGTTACTTCTAAGTTGATGGCTTGGAGGAGACACTTCTGGATCTGGCCACAATCTCCCTGCCCACACTGTCTGACACATGGGACATTTCTGCCCCTTAGGTCTACTGACTCGTATCAAAAAAAGTGTTACAGTAGATCTATTCCCAGGCACACTGACATTAAAAATGCAGTGTTTTGGCTGACTTTGGCTCACAGCTCAAGTATTAGCTCCACAGAAACCACCTACCTCGGAGATGAGCTGGGCTCTCATTAGTCACTTGCTAAACGTAGCCCTGAGAGACAGCATCACACAGCTTTTTGGGGGTTTAAATCTAAAACTTTGGACAACATTTTTCTCTCACAAGTGGACTTTTTCCTGCCAATATGCTGACGCCTTTTCAAGTATCTTCATGTGTCACTTGGGAAGGAGCACAACCACACACCAGAACACGGATGTGACTGAATTCTTTGACATCATTAACAAGTTTTGTCATTCCACAGGAGTGGTAATTGCCTCCACAACATTTAGGGACCAGAAACAACCATCTTAATCTAAACCAGCCTGTCTTAGCAATGGGAAGGCCTCGAAAACACAGTCTTTTAAATTGGCTGACACAAAACTCACCCCCATCTCTATCAGCATTGCAATAAATAAATGATTACAGTCAAACTACTGCCACTATTGTTATTAGCAGCCTGCAAGCGAAAGTTGAATCAGAAGAACACTGAAGAATGAGAAAACTTTTAATGCTCAGCTCTATTTCAAGTCAGACTAATTCCACTGGAGAGTGTGTGATACACTCACCAGCACAACATCTTCAACCTTGGTTGCTGTCACTGTGGGCACCCAATTTGCAATCACCACCACTTTTTTTTTTTTTTTTTTTTTTTTTTTTTTTTGTCTTCCTTTATTCACTGACTTCTGCAAACCTTTGGTAGGAGGAACGAAGACTACTATAGCAGCTTTTAAATTGACTCTTATATTAAGAATGTTATGGTTTTTATATCTGCTCTGAAAGGGTAATATGAAACTTATGAAATATTTACTAAGTGTGATGCATAAACAACAAATCACCTCTTTTCCATTAAATATTTTTTGTGAAAGATATTTTTAATAAAATACTGCAGCTTGCAATTTAATTACAATGAGTAATTAAAACTTAGAGGATAATCATTTTTGGCAAAAAGTCAGTTTTTGTTAAAATTTTAAGATAGAAAAAAGATGCATATTACGACCATAATACTGTTAGTAATTAAGATAAATGCATCAATTATTAAAGATGCAAACATGTCAAGCAAGCATAACTAATTATTTGAGCATGTTAACAGTTGTTTAATGTTAACAAGCAGTGAATTATTAAAGACCCCATGTGTCACATTTTGGACTGCATAAAATATAATGTTCTGGAAGAGTTTATGATTTTCAGGTTTTGCTTAGATCTTTCCAGTCAGATAAGCAATAAATTTAAGATAACTTGCATTTAAACTGTATTTCTAAAATAATTAGCTGTAATTGTGTAATGAAATGTTGTATTTCTCACTTTATGAAGACTTCCAAATTCAGCTTAAATGATCAAAATGTATCAGTAGGTGCTCTGTGCTGTAGGTACGTGATTTCTCTAGATGAGTGTGCAATTTCTTCATTAAAAGGAGATATGGTATTTGAGAAGCTTAAGCTGTCAGAGCAACAACTATACTGAGATAAAAGAGTGCATTTTATGTGAACAAATGCTCATATTGGTGGTACCTGGCTTTGTATTTCAGTGGCTGAATACCTTCCAAAGGAAATATCCACAAAGATCTCCTTCAGCCAGCTCCTGGTGACTGTGCTAATACAGCTGCACTCCCAGCTCCAAATACCTGTTAGTGATACCATAACACCACACCTGATATAAGAATGAAACCCAGCAGAATGGTTTACAGTAAACCATCACTCTAAATATTGAGACTCAGTTTGTCCTGGTTGTAGGTTTGCTGACTGGTTTTTTGTTTGTTTGTTTGTTTGTTTGTTTTTTTGGCAAAGGTAAAATAAGGCTTATTTCCCTGAACTTCCTTCTCTTAGGCTGAAAAGTAAAATCTTTTTTGTCTAAACGTTAGCTGTTAAACCTTAAATTCTGGTAAGTACCCAAAGGATTTATTGCAAACCAGAGAGGAGTCAACACGTGACTGGGGACTTGAATTTTGGATATTTACTGGATATTAGCTTTGCAGTGCTACCTAATCTCATTTGCAGACAGACAGACAGGCAGACAGACGTCTCCCCAGTGAAGGCATCATGCCCAGAGCCCAGCATCCCCCTGAGCCAAGGCTGAGCCCTAAAGGTGGCAGCCCCAAGGCTTGGCTGTGCTCACAGGCTGGGCTGCTGCAGCCCCAGAGGTTCCTCCCCTGCACTGCCACAGCAATCTGGAGTAACTCCCACCCTGGCAGCAACAGCAGCTGCTGGGCCAGATGATTTCTACAGCACCAGGGAGAAACCACATCAACCTTTAACGTGGCACACAGAGGGGAGGGTGACCTCTGTGCCTTGCTGAACTGCAGTCAGGGTGGCTGCTCATGGTCTTGGGAGACCCAGCCTTTGCACTGGGTGGCTCCTTGGTCAAAACAGGTGACCAGCACCACCTTGGAGATTACTGGTTTCAACTCATGTCAGGGGGAAGAGAGGCCTGGAAGCACCAAGGAAATGTTTGTTTGTTTGTTTTAGCAACACATTAATATGAATTAATGTTTGCAAAGCTCTTTGACATCTTTAGATGAAAGTGGATACACACATAGATGAGGCTGTTAATTGGGTGGCCGGAGGGTATCCACACAACACTTAGCTCTTTGCACTGATGTTTAAAATCTCCCCTGCCCTGCAATTAGGCAGACATTTCAGCCACATAGTGGGAGGACAGGTCTCACCTCCAAAAACTTTGCAGCAAAAAAAAGTGCTGAAGAAGAGCTCACACCCAGCCATGCTCTCAGGCCATCCTGCAGCATGGTGCCCATCCCAGGGGTCTGATGTGCACAGAGAACAGTGAAGTTTCTTTATAATGATCTGTTTTCTCATGAAAATAACCTGATTCATGCCCCCCTTGCAAGAGTATTTTAAAGGTGACTGCCCTGAAATGTAATTGGAGTTTATAAATCCAACCCATCACAAAAGCACAGAGGCCAAAGCTGGGCTCCCTGGTGGAAAGATGCTGATAACAAAACTCCAGTAAGTTAGGAAAATGGCACTTCAAGCCCAGGACAACAGTGGGATTTCAGGTGCTGGAAGACAAGCATGTCTTTTGCAGATAATTTACTGCTCTTAAAAATACACAAAGGAAGTTTGGGTACCCTACTGGTCTTCTTTTTAGATTATCTTATTTAGTGTTTTCCCCCCAATTTTTCTTCCCGTTTCTAGGTGACCTCCCTCCTGTGACAAGGTCTCCCCATTATGACAGTGAGCTCTGATGATAATGTAGGTAACATTCAGACTGAGACCAAGTGCAGCAGAAAGCCATATTTCACTCCTGACCTTCAGCTCCCCCTCTAGTGCAATGCACACATTATATTTCCTTTCACTCATAGCAGGACCAGTGAAACAAGGCCGGATGAAACAAGTGATGTTTCCCTGTGCCAGGAACGGATAAGATAGTTTTGCCATTTTCACTGCACGGATGATACTCACCACGCAACCCTGCTTGGCTCACATTAGGCATTAAGATCTCTGCTTAGCAGAGGCAGGGGGAGAAAGATGAGGCAGGGGGAGAAAGAGGCGTCAGAGCACTACCTGGCATGCAGCTCTTTGCAGCGTGCCCAGGCTGCCACAGCGCCAGGGGCCTTTGGGGGAGCTCCCAGGGACACCCCACAGGGGTTCCCATCCTTCTCTGGCTGTCCCAGCCAGAACAGCACACCCGCTGAGCACAGGAAAAAAGCCCTGCTGCCGAGCTGCCACGGAGCCCCAACCCCAAAAATCGCGGGTTCTCTCCTCTCCAGCACCAACTGCTGCAGCACACAGTAGCACTGGCAGAGCTCCAGACGTATTCCTTTACGTGTCAGGCCTGAATCTCTTCATATGTTCGGGCAGAGCTGCATGTACAGTACTTCCCTTACTTCCAACGCGTTTTTGCCATCTGTTTCTATTATGGGAGTTTATGGCACAGAATACCTCAGACATTACAGTATCTGTTTCTTTTCTGTGCTGCAGTTATGGTTGCTGTGCTGCTTTATGAACAGAATGATAAAACTTGGAGCCTTCTTAATTCTCTCCTTTCCACCCCCATTTTTTTTTTTTTCGTAGCACGCCGCAGAAATGGAAGGATTTTTTACAGTTCGTATTATTATGATGAGAAGTGATTTGAGAGAAAGTATGGAATTTATCAGGAAATGGAAATGTGACTACAAGGCAGATTTTAAAAATCCTTTAATCATATCATGATTAAGAAGGTTTTTATATTGTTACTTCTGTGTTCTGAAGTATATTTTGTTATAATCTGAAATTTGCCTTTATTTTTTTTTTTTTAAGAAAGAACCTGCTTGGTACAGACAGTCTCTCATTCACATCTATTAAACTCCTACAGTAAATCAGGGACTCCACAAGCAGAAGGGCTCTGTGGATTTTCCTGAGCAGTATTTCAGAGCATTTTGCATCCCCAAAATCAAAGCACTTTCTTGCAGCAGCATCGTGTCAATACACCCACGTCCCCCACTGCATATTTTCTGAGAACCCTTCATTCTTTGAAGAGAAGAATTATTTGTCTGTTGTAAACTTTAGCTAGACATTTTTGTGACGTGAAAAGCTATTATTTGCCTGCAACAGCATCACATTTTAACCACATTTAGATGGGGAATATTTGCAATCACCCTCATTGTCTCTAACCCATGAGGAGGTGGAGCTGTTGTACAC
This sequence comes from Phylloscopus collybita, assembly GCA_027886175.1. Classification (NCBI taxonomy): domain Eukaryota; kingdom Metazoa; phylum Chordata; class Aves; order Passeriformes; family Phylloscopidae; genus Phylloscopus; species Phylloscopus collybita. The sequence continues at coordinate 11,492,385 of JAJNNQ010000008.1, read as the reverse complement.
TTCTTTTAAGAATGAATGAATGCAGGCTCATGGGCAGAAGATTAGATAGGTATGAATTTGGCAAAGAAATCAAATATAGACACAAAGAAATATCCTATTTGCCCAGGGCTGGTTTGATCACATGGTGACCATCTGGAATTTAGATCAAGCCTTCAATAAAATACAAGGGACCACACTTCTGCAGCACTCTCAATGATAAATTAATATCTGAGCTGGAAGTACTACAAGAAAACAGTGATAAAGAAGACAAAAGCCACATCTCACATACTCCAATTGCACTCCATTTCCTGGTGTTTCTTCACTTCCCCCCTCCCCCTGCCCATTAATATAAACATTATATGAGAAGTATAGTGAGAGCAATAAAAAATAAATGGCAATTAGAGCCAAGATCCAGAGCTAAGACAGGAGGAAAAAAGGAACAGAAACATTGGTCCTGATGGCCTTTTCCTGTTCCAATTTTTTTTAATGTTCTTCTGACCTTGATTAGATCTGCAACTTCTCATGTGAGGCTTTGAGATGAGTCCTATATTTAGATAAAAAAGCAGGACCAGAAGTGAACTGCCAGGCTCTCGGTATGTAAGGATCTCTACATACTGTGCCATGTTTTCTGAACCCCACTGTTGCCCCTTATCTGATCCCTCCTGGTAGTTGATTTACCTCTGAGGAGCAACCTGCTAACAAAATCCCAGGAGCTCTCTGAGCTCTTTGGACAGCTTCTGGCACCCACATCCTTGGGAGCATCTCCCAGAATGCCACGTAGCTTGTCAGCATGACCTCTGTGTTGGGAAACTGAAGGAAGCAGTTTCTTACCTATTAAATCAGAGCTAATGCATCAGGCTACTCCCAAAACCCAGTCTGGGATGGCTTCCTGTGCAGAGGTCACCTTGGGAGCCCTGGTGGGGTGTGACAGCCCATGCCTGACACCCCATAACTGCACAGACACCACCCACTCTCTTGTGGCCAGCACCAGGCAGGCAAATGCCTCAAGACAGAGCAAAAAGCAGGTTCAAAACTAAGTCAAGAAAGAGCAAAGGTGTTAATTTTCAGGCTCACTCCACACAAAGGTGGGCCAAAGGATGTCCCAGGTACAAGCAAGTCTGACTTTCACTGGCCTAATATAGTGTAGGGCCACAGTTCCTGGACTCTCCTCCTCTTTGGAAATGGGAGCTATTCAGCACAGCACAGAGCACATCAGTCCCTCTCCCTCAACCCACCATTCACATTTCATTGCATCTTCCCACCAACTTCAAGCCTTAAGAGCTTGGGAGGCAGCTCCCTCCTTTGCCTTCTCCCCAGGGGATGGAACACTGTGCCCTGGTGAAGGCCACTATAAGGGGTGTGGAAGCACAACAACTCCTCCCTGATGCTGCTTCCAAAGATGTGGCTGCACTCTCTGGACCAGCAGGAGCCCCAGCCCTGGAGCATTCCAGCACAGAATTCCCAAGGTGTATTTCTAATGCCTCTAAGCACTGCTATTTCTGCCACCCTTCAATATTCAGAAAGGCAGAAGCAACAACCACAGTGACCTTTCCTGGCAGTATAGGTCAGAACACGTTCCACTGTGCCTTCATGGAAACCTGTGGATGAACACAGGGCTTGCCTCCCACCACAGCAGGATTACAGATGCTCTGCTGTCAGTCTTTCTTTTACAACTGGAAATGAAAGGGGCTCTCTGTTCATGGATGGTATGAAAACATGTCTATCTAGGTCTCAAAGAAAACACAGGTCTCTTATTGTGATGAATAAAAAAAAGGGGGGGGAAGCATTAAAATGTAACAAAATGTATCAAGACAAAGGGTAAAAAATAATCTCTGTGAAAAGCGGGAGTGAATACTCTGTGCCTCTCTAGCAAATAAAGTGCTCAGACACTGTTTTAATTCCAATTGAGAGAGGTAATACTCACATTTCCTGCAAATCCCCTTCCACCCCTGTCAGATGACAGTTACAAGCCCCTCTGTGGCAGTCACCTCCCCCTCTGTGGTAGTCACCTCCTTCACTTCTGTCAGAGAACAGATTTCAAGAACTAAACAAACATTAAAAGTTAAAAAAGCCAAGAAACCTCCCGTTTCCTTTGTATTTCAGGCTTAAAGGAGTGATTTTTTTTTTTTTTTTTTTTTTTTTTGCTTGCTGTTTGGATCAATAGATTATTTCAGTAATAGAAATACTAATGTCCTTAAATCTATATTTTTTTCCCCTGCAAATCACCAAAAAGTCTCTCCCGGATTAGGCCTCCCAACCAACTGATTTAGTTATGTGTCACAGGAGCCTCCGTCTCTCATTTTTCTCTTTTCCTGGGCTGAAGGAAATACTTATTGGTACTGTACTCGAAATCCCAGCCAATGGAAAGCAATGTTTCACCATCTATCTGCCCCTGACACACTTTTATGTAAACCACTGCAAAGGGAAGGGGTTCACACATGTTTTACCAGCCCCTCTAAACTACGAATGAAAGGCATCCAAGGTTCAAAGAGTTAAATTACCCAATGGTTTCCGCTGCCACGCTCGCCCCCCACCCTAAGCCCCTCTCTTCTCTCTCAGGGCTATGCTTGATTTATGGTGTGATCCATCCCTGTTGGGAGTTGACAGTCACTTTCATTTTCTGGGTTTTTTTTTTTTTCTCTTTTGCTGCCAAGGTCACCAGAGAGAGGGCCCTCCAAGTTTTCTGCATTCGTCCTCCTTCACCCTTCCACCAGCTTGGCCTCATGAATCATCCCGTCTTCACATTGAACTCCTGATGCTTCTCTTCCACCAAACTGCCCGACTTCCGCAATTTTTCTTCATTCTCACTAACAATTTGGTAATGAAATATTGATTTTTAGTTAGATTCAAATAGATGTTATTAAGTTTGCATTGATAAATCGTTCTCTTTTTCAGGCTGGAAGTACCTCAGTCAAATTCTAACTGCGCTTTCATACCTGGTGATGTATTAATTTGACATATTTGTCACCCAAGCTGCCTGGCTCAGAGTTAGAGGAGGGCGTCTGTCCTAATTGCTGCTATTTCGCAGAGAAGGTGTAATTCTAGCTGGTTTCTTCCAAGGATTTTAGCCCTAAACGAAAACATTTCCAAACATTTTCCATGGGATTTTTGTTAGGAAAACAAGCAAACAAACATTCTTTTTCCAGAAGGGAGAGGTAGGCATAAAAAAAAAAAGCCAACAACGAAACACCAACAAAACCACTGACCAATTAACATTAAATGTTTCCAGTTAATTTTGCTAATTGAAATATATTCAATATCAATGAATTTGTCATGGATTCTGTGACAAGTAAGTAGTTCTTCTAACCTTCCTCAGTGAGAGCAGATAAATATATGAGATTTGAAATATCAGCTGCAAAATCATTGCTCCCTTAACTGGTTAAATGAAGTGAATACTCCTGCACATGCCTGGCACGGTAACCCCTCTGCCAGAGTTGAAGGTGTGACACGGGAACATGAGGAGGCACAAACTGTGTCAGCATTGCATCATCTTTCACCTACACCAGGGATAAGGTTCCCGGTCCCAGGATTTCATCGAGGGCAAAAATTGTGGTCACAGATAGAAATAAAAATAAATTACATTGAAAAAGAGACGTGCACTCTCCCCCTCTGCAATATCCAGGCCTTGTTCTCCACCGTGGCACTGCTTCAGAAACAGCTGCTGCTCAGGCCCTCGGTGCCCCCACTGCTGGCAGCCAGGGGGTCTGGGGCCAAGCCCACAAAAATTCAGCTCAAACCCAACCATCAGAAGGGGGGAACCACTCACATTCTTAGTCCCACTCTGTGTACATCTCAAGTAACAATTTGCTTTAAATTACTCACAACTGAGTTGAAGGTTTAAACGGATGTTTGCAGCTGCATCAGTTTGAAGACTTGAATTTCAGCTGGATGCAACCCGAGCTACCTCTTTTCCTGTGTCATTCAGCACCTCTAAAAATTCCACTTTCCCAGTATCCCTGCGGTGGACACCAAAACAAGTCCTTCTTACCATAAGAATGAATCTCATATTCACTGTGAATGGATAAAGAACAAGTGTTATTTCTTACCCATTAAATTAAAAGCAACATGCAGAAAAGCCAATCTCCAAAAAGAATAAAAAATAATAAAAATGAAAAATAAATTTTAAAAAAAGAAGAAAGAAGGGAAAAAGTAGCCAGCAATATGTTACTAGCTGTCCTCTAACAGAAGTATTGAGCTCTGCTGTGCTGACTGATTTCAAGAGACAGGCATTGATGAATAAAGCTCAATTGCTTCCTATGCTCTTGTGTCACACCTTTTTATTTACAAAATAATTTAGCTTAAAAGAGGAGGTAATTCTTGGAAATTAGCTTTAAAAAGGTCAAATTAATCTACTTGGTGCCAGCTGAAAGCTTATTTTTTAAAAAATCTACAAAAGAAAATACTTTTCAAAATAACAAAACTCCACCACCATCAAGATACAAAATAATTACTGCACAAGAATTAAACTTTTTACATTTAACATGTTTGCTGTATGCCCCACATTACACAGAGTGAAGTAAATGCCACATTCTAGTGGCAGTGGTGACTGCTAACTCCACCCAGAGCTACCATTGCATTTCTTAAAATAAAACAAGCTGGAAAAAAGATATAACAACATAAGACAGCCTTCATTATCTCCCCTCCACACTGATACTGTAATAAGACTGTTTAAATGAATCAGACAGCAGAAGGGATGCATAGATTTCTCTACTTATGTAAGTTCATTCGTTCTTCTCACATTCCTCCTCTAACACACTTCTAGGATTATTTAGTGCAATAAGTAATTATCAATCCGCTTTGGAAAGCCATTATACATTTACATACTCTTCAAAGCTGCTGTTACTTTTATTGCTTCTAATGCCAAAATGGGAATGTGAGAGAAGAGCCTCTCTAAGAGCAGGTTATGGCGAGTTCAGCGTGCAGAATGCAGTTTGGAGGATGCATATGGGAATGAGTCATTTCTGAGAAACATAAAACTCTGAGTTATCAAACCTTTTGCTAGTCAATTATTTTTCTTTACTATGCTTGCTAGTAATGACAACTGCTATGAGAAGGCTGCTCTGCTGTATTATTTCTGCTAACTGTTATTAACCTGGTGGAAAGCAAAACATGGCTGGACCAAAGCATCCTGCTTAGAGCTAAAAAGTCAGGAAAATTCAGAAGGTAAAGGTAAAATTCAGATATTTTGTGGAGTCCTTCTTTCCTTATCCTCCTGGGAGATATTACAGAATATGACATGAAATACCCCACCAGCAGACCCCAGTGAATTGAATAGCTGAGGGGAAGTGTGAGAGACACACTGTCAGAGCATGCTACCAGCTCAATCAGCTGAATGTGCACTTAGAGAAGTAAAAGCCATACACATTACAAGCCTTTTTGGGACCATCATATCCTAATAAAATGAAAAATCAGCAATGTTAGAGTACCACAAGGTTTTTAGGAGCAACTCCTGCAGGTGAGCAGCCAGCTGCAGCCCCACCCTGCCACAGCCCACAGCAAGATAGTTTCTCCTCTAAAGCTTGACCTGTGGCTCAGGTTAGTGCAGGGCTGTTACTAATCTCAAAAAAAACCCCTCAAAACAGTGTGCATTTACCTTTGGCCTCCCATGTTCTACAAACCACAGTTCAAATTCCCAGGAAAATCTAGAGTTGGGCCAACCTGCTTCCCAACCCACTGGTCTTTAGTGCACAGGCAACAAACCCCAGGCACTGACAGCACGGCAAAAGCACATCCAAAGACTGTGATAAAGCACAAGCTGCACCTTGGCACCTGCCCCTCTGCATTTGCAATATGGTTTGTGTACAGGTGATGCTGTAATTCACCCTCACAGAGCACATTTGCCATGCCTAAGGCCAGCACTAGTCCAGACACCTGAGATAAGGTGGTAGAAATTGAAATACTTATAGCAGAAATGTTGGCCACTGCTACCAGTGTTGCCAGTATTTGCCCTTGCTGGTATGTCATCAGGATGAAGGGAAGGAGCTGCTGCTACTAAAATTTTTCCTGTTAGGTGACACCTGGAAATTCTCCTAGGATAAATTCTTATAGATTCTGTGAGAAAGCACCACATCAATAACACCACTGCATCTTAGTGCTCCATCCTGGGACAGGAGCATGGACTGAGCCCTTCACATACAGCCTGGTCTTTAGAAAATCCATGTCAGCTCAAAGGGCCATCTCTTCAAGGTTTCTACCCTATGAAATGCTGTTAAAACTGGCCCTGAATCAGTCGGCCCTAGCAATCCATTCCTTGCCTTAAAAGACTTTTGGCTTGTTTCAGAAATTAAGTAAAAAATCCTTACCATAATTTGGTTGGGACATGTTGATGCAAGGAAGCAGCTGCTGAGTGAGCCAGAGATGAAGTAAATAACAAAGCTGATAGCAGCATTATGCAGTGCCCCCTCAGCAATGAAAACACGGACTGGGCTAATTCCTGGTAAAAGAAAATATCCTTTTACATTTTCTTGGCAGGCATTGCAGCTTGGCTGCTTCAAGGCAGAAGCTGTATTCTCCCACAGCCAGGGCCTTACTTCCTGAGCACCTCATGTCTTCTGTAAGAGAAACAGATTTCCCTCTCTTCTTGCTGCACTGTTCCCCTTTCTTCTCCAAGAAGTTTCCTTTCTCCTTACAGACTGCTTTTCTTCCAGCTAGCTGGGACCCTCTACTGAAATGAGAAGTAATTAAGCTGAAAATTACCCATGAGGACTGGAGTCACCCTTTGGGAAGCCAGAGCCAGCCAGACTCATATTCACACAGCAGCACCACTCACAAAGAAAGCAAAATATGGTAAACAGAATGGAACCTAAGCCTGGCTGAAAACTGAAGCAGTTTCCATATGAGAGATGTGGAATATTTCCCTTGTGGAACCTCAGTGTAACCAAATCTGTACTGCATATCTAGGGAAGCAGGAAACCCAAGTTAAAAGTCCCCTGATAAACAAAGGTGGGCATCGAATCTGAGTCCCCACATTGTCCTGGCAGAATATCCCAATTAAGCTGCTTGGTAAAACTGTTGTCTCTTGCCCCTGCTCTAAGGTTGCCCCATATGCCAGGGAAGCTCAAGATAATCAAGGTTCATCTTTTAATTTTGCTTAGGGCATAAATTCATAGTGTTCTCTGCCCTCCCTTCAAAGCATCCCACACAGAAGGAAACACTGTTTTCCTTGGGGTAATGCTGGCTGACAAGGCATGGTTAACAAGAGTCTCTCCATGTGAGGTTGGGTTTTGGTACATTCACTGATAGGGAATGCAACGAGCAAACCGTAGTGACCCGAGTGTGTTACACTGCTCTGTCTTTCAGGAGATCAGGTAGCAGGAGAATTAGACACTGGTTGATGGTCAGCATGTACAAACCCCATAAATGAACAAAACCAGCCTTAAGATCAAACACATGTTAAATTACCTCCGAAGCAATTAGTTCAGTCTTACTGTGACTGCAATCCGAAACCGGGCAATTTATTGTTCTCCATTTTAAACATTTAAAATCAATGTGCTTATCTTGTGAATGCACCAAAAGCCATTCTGAATACAAACCCCAAACCTATAAAAAATACCTAATTACTCTAAGTTTTCCATTCCTTTCTGTGACTTCACTGCCATTCCTCTCTCCTTAAGACCTTTTCTCACATGCATTTTCTTTGTTATTAGTGCTATCTATAAAATATGAATCCCAATTCCATGATCATCATAAAAATCATAAAATTCTATGCCTGCCATGAAAATATTACATGATTTATTTTTGTGTGAAGTACATATTAAATCTAAGTATTGAAATGGTATTTTGCTTCCTTGACATCAAGAACTCTAAAAGACGCCCAATTTCTACTCAATTGCTATTATGTTAAGTTTCTTTCCCTGTTTTAAAACAGATACTTCAGAAGCTATTTATAGATTGAGGTTAATATTCATATTGCCATATGCTCTACAGTATTTGCTCATATACCCTCTTCATTTTTATTTTATATGACATATGGTGGCTGCATTATACACGGCATTCTCCTAATGTATTGCACATGCATAGAACATTTAATACAATAGTGTGCACACTCACCCTGCATTTCACACTAGCAGACTGTGAACTGATGGACAACACAGCTCCTCCACTCTGCCCCTTGCTGGACATGTTTAGGGGGCAAAGGTGTGGTCAAAATGCACTGGAGTTCTCAGCTTTGGATGTATAGACCGACACCCAAAACTCTGAAGGGACAAAAAAATGCAGCATAAATGAGGAGAAAACCTCTGTGGTGGCTGAGGATCTCTCCTCACTCACAAATACACACAGCAGCCTTCAGCAGCTTGGTCTGAGGGGTCACTGTATGGGGCTCCTAAACTCCCTGTCAGCCTTACAACCTGAGGGAGATGCTAACAAGGAGCAGGATTCTTCTCCTCTTGTGGACACCAGAAGCTAAAAATTGATTTTATTGCCATTAGCTGACAGGTTCTTAATCTCACATCTGCCATATGCAAGGTACTGTCACAAAATATAAGCAAAATTATTTCTATGAAAATCCTCCCCTCAAGTTAAAAAAAAAAAATATAATCCAACAAAACCAAATGAAACCAAATATGAAAATAGGAAAGCAGCTAGAAATTTGCTTCCACTTCACTGCACCATTTGCATTGCTAAGAGCACAGCGACACTAAAAAATAAAAATCTGAGAATACTGAAGCATTTTTAACTTAAGTTTTCTCTGACATTTTCTTCCATTCTGTTTTGAATGCTACAAAAAGAAATAAAAGTCAACAGTTAAGAAGCGGAAGAAAAAAAAAAAATCATTTGACTGAACTATTTATCCACATTTAGTATTGCCAAGAAACGGAAACATCAGTTATTCACACAGCTCCAGTCATCATAGCACTCTATAAAGATCAGTGGTCACAGAGCACTCAAGAACTAATAATTAGTTTTTCTCCTTTTTAAGTGGAAAAATGTCCTCATGTTAATAATCAACAGGAATGTAAGATTTTCCATTAAACTTTCCAGGCTTTGACGCGCCTGCAGCATTCTAGTCCTGCAATCCATGGCTTATTGAATATTTTTTGTGGCTTTTTCCCAGAACAGGACCATCACCACTGCTGTGTGTGCCAGCCTTGCTGCCCCCATTGTTGTTTGCCATGCAAAGGCAGGCTTGGAGGTTCCCAGAAAATGCTTTGCTCTGTGTTTCAGAGAGGCTACTGAAGGACCACACCCAAAACGAGCAGGGGTTCAGGAGTGGGGAAAGCCTGGCCTGAGCCAAATGCCTCCCCAGGACCTCAGGTGCCATCTCTTCAAAGGAAACAGAGTTCCTCACTACACCAAAGAACAGCTCCATCCTGGTTGTGCAGGACCACCCCACTCCCCTCCCCAGCAGGAATTGCATACGGCCTTTGTCTTTTCAATCTGGCTCCTTTGTGCTAATTAATACAAACAAACCGTCTCAATAAACAATACTGATAAATAACAATTGAGAGGACCTCACAATGCCTGCAACAGAACCAAATATTGCAAACATGAATACCAGCCTTGCAGAACCAAAAGCTTTTCCCAAGGGAGCCAGGTGTTCTGGGATGGGTTCATAGGTGCCTGGCGATTCTGGCAGGAGCAAGGAGCACAACTCAGCCTCAGCAGCACAGGCCAACAAGACATCACTCAAAAGCCTTTTAATGTCAAATTCCCATTTCAATCACTAGCAACTTCATTGGAGTAAGGTGCTCATCCTAGAAAACATTGAATCTGTAGTTCAAACATTCAATGAGCTATGGATGCCACTCCCAGGACCTGGGTTCAAAAAGCAGGCAAGGACAAGGACTGCTTTTCTTTGTGCACAGATGATCCCTGTATAAATGCATTCTCATGAAATAGTTCCAATACCTCAAATGTACTCCCTGCCCCCCCATCCTCCAATCCAAATGACACTTCATTAAGCCATCTGATCTTCAGAGGCTTTTTCCCCCCCGTCAGAAACAATGAAGAAATAACCAGGTTTCTTCTAGAGCTATAGGCTTTAATTACTGTATCACGTACAGAGAACAGAAAGAAAAGGCTGGACAGGATGCAGAAACCATGAAGAAAAATTATTAAAGATTTAGGAAAAAGAAAAATCAATCAAGGGAGATACACAAACCTGATTAGGAAAGAAAAGATTGTGTGTTCCTATATATAAATATATATATAGGCATGTTAACGGGTGGCTGGTTCTTCTAAGATTAAAGAAAATAACCTAAGGTTAAATATCCTTTTGAGTTTCTCTGCTACCATCTACAAAACTGGAAACCTGTTTGCCATGGCTCCAAGCAAAGAGCTGATAACAATATTTTTGCAGCTAAATTCTCTCTTTTTCCACCAGCTCCTGAAGTCATGAGACAAATTCACTTGCCAGAAACTGATTGAGTACAGAGGATTTTTCCAAGTCTCTTTTCTGACCCAGATTTGTGTCTTCGTGCTTTCTGAACAGATGGATAAGATGATCATTCTTTAAAGATCCCAACTTAAATGAAAATGTGTTTAGTGGTTCCAGTGCAGGGAAATACAGTAAGCCATTAAACTGTGACAAATTTGACACACACAACAACTTCAGGGAAAACAGGCCAAAAAAATGGAATGTCTACCTTACCAAAGCACAAACTGAATCCGAGTGATTACAAAAAAGCAGCGAGGGAGCTAAGAAAATAGCCATTTGTCCTGTCTGGGCTCACACCAGAGCTCCTACCAGCTGCCCCCACCCAGCCCCACCACCAGCGTTGCCAAATCAGCACAGAAACACAAAACTCCCTGTTAGAGATACAGCTCTATCCTGATAGAGATAAAGCTCCCTGAAAAAGGCAATGAGACACATTCTGCTAACTGCTTGCCCTCAATTCACAAATGAATATGGTCAGGCTCAGCTAAAGAAAAAAAAAAAAAAAGAAAAAAGAAAAAAAAAAAGAACCAAGACAACAAAACCCCACTGAATTGTGATTTATAGTAAATCTCTGACATTTTTATGGTTCTCAAACCAATAATGCAAGAAGAAACAGCAGACAGTGAGCTCTTGGCACTGGTATTGACTTCAAGGTCAGTGGAGCACAGAAACCCATTGGTTACTGATAAAATGGCCTCTCCTCCACCCAGCTGCTTCTGGTTTTCAGCAGAGAACTTCTTGGAAACCTGCAGGTGTTTGATATTTCGTAGTACTTAGCTCCCTTACTGCACTTGATAGAATAATTGCTTTGCTTAAACTTTTCAATCAACAGAATTTCTTCTTCCCTTGAGCCTGGATTTGCCTTATTTAGTACCAAGACTAGAGAAAGCAGGTTAACAGCCTGCCTAGTTATTCACATCTATGCAGAAGCCTTTTATTCTTGAATCAAAAATGGTATTCTGTTATTATTCTTTCAACTGGTATGTAAGGGTAACGTAATTGTGTCTGTAAGTAAGTGCCATACTGAATTTAATCATGCTATTTATTTGCTTTGAATTATCCTGTATTCATTTTTTCTGTACTCTTAGGCATCGATAAAGTGGTTCTTACTATTACAGTAAATTAAATGCACTTTAAAAGATTATCTTTTACATTTGTCATAACAAGAATTTACATCAATGTTTTTCTTTCTTTAAGTGGGTATAAAGAACTCGTGTACATTTTTTAATTTAGTGTGTAGTATTTATTACATGAAGAACAATTTCTTAACTAATCACAACTCATTAAATTCACAAATTATCCCAAATAGCCCATGGTAAAAGACCTCTTGTATTAGGAACAGGAAAACCATCCAAATTTTTTTTGTGAACAAGCATAACTAATTTTCTCCTTCTTTTCATGGATAAAATTAAGTATTTCAAAATGCAGAAACTGCATGGGAAGCAAGAGGAGGGGAGACACCGAGTGAAAAGGAGCTGTGGGAAGGATGGAGGATAGATGAGAATGGCACGACTTTGAGCATATGGAAAATGGAGGCTGATGCTGTGTGCAGGGGAGGAACCTCCCAACTCTTTCCCTCTCTCCTTGGACCAGTCCTGCTCCTCCCTGGCTGCAGTGAAAGCTGTGCTGGGGGTTTCATGGCCACCCTTCCACAGCCCCATGCCCTGTTGCCTAATGACTATCACTTAATTGTTGTGTTTCCTGAAGCAGGCAGTCCCTAACGTGATATATGAACTGCACAAGAGCCTTCTTTGAACACAGAGCCATTTAAACCTTAGTTATTAAGTACTCCATTCACTCTGCCAGTCACTTGCCTTTTTTTTTTGTACTTTACATGTGTGCTGTTTTCCACATGTTTAGTACTGAAGCACGCATTTATTTGGACTATACACCTCTGTGTACTTTTTTAATGTAATAAAATTGACAGATGACTTATTTTTGCAACAGGTTTGGTGGAAGAAAATGTTTGGGTTTTTTCCTTGATGGCTGTTTAGACAGCAGTCTTAAAAAATGACTAGTCACTAAAATTCCTCATGCTCATTTCATATTGTGTTGATTCATATTAAATTCATGACAACAAAAAAGCAACTTGAGGCACTTTTGGAAATGACCACTCTTTAGTGCTTCTCTCCTCCAGGCTCGATAGGCCCAGAGTCCATAAAGCTGCCTGCTGTCTTGTGTCATGAAAAGAAACAGCTTTGCCTGGGAATGCCATTACTGTGTAATGAGGCATGCAGCAAAATATACCTTCAGCAGCCACTTGATGAAGGCTTGCTGACACACCAGACCAGACAGAAATGTTTTTTTGTGTGTTCTTCCTTATTTTGTCCATCAATCACATCATTAGTCAAAGCAGACAGCTCTGTCAGCTGGGCACAGATGCAGACTGGCAGGCGATCAGTGGACAGGTGTTAGAGCTCTCCCAAAACAAGATCTCGAAATGAGAAAAGGAGTGAAGACCTTGTTCCAAGGGCTGGAATGTCAATATATTAAAGGGAAAAAAAAAAAAAAAAAAAGCCAACCAAAAACCAACATATAAAAAACCCTGGTACCCAGGAGGGGAAAAGTTCAGAGGGGATGCTCAGAGCCACTACAGAGAGACTTGGAGAAAAGTTAAAAGGAGCTGCCACTTTGCATTACATTTTCATTTCTGCCTGTATTAGCTGGTGTCGGTGGATAACGGCGACGTCCAGCATTTGCTGTTTTGAATAGAGTCTAAAGGACATTATGTAAACAGTATTGTACTTGAGTTTCATTAGGAAAATCCTCCATGGCACACGGATTTATTTGTCCGAGGCTTCTGTCATTAAGCTGAGACACTAATACCCACAACGAGCATATATACTTTCAGTTTGACGTGCAAAATGGCAGAGGGCTACACCAGGGATCTCATTTTCATTATAAGAACCAAAAACATAAACAGAGTGAGGTACATCCGAAGTGCCCCTGGTCACAGGGAGTGCTAATCAAGCAGAGGCAAACCCGACAGCTCCCAAGCCCTTAGGCAGGGGTAGCCCCACAGCTTCACTCCAGGCTGGCCTGTGCCTGCTCCACCACCAGCCTGTGGCCACTCTGCATTTGGCTACACACACAGCTGCCACCACAGAGGGACCCTCGGTGCTCCTGGGGGGCTTCTGGCTCTCTCTGGGGATGGCCAGGGGGTAAACCCACTCCTCAGACCCAGACACACTTTGCTCAGCAATTTGAGCAGCATCGTCTTCCTCAGATCCCTCAGCTGCTGGTTTTATTCCTGCAAACTGGAGCTAGTTCTCCTTCACAACATTTTCGTATGAGTCCTTTAAAGCACAGGGTGTTTCATTTCCTTCCCATCCCCTCAAGCTAAGTTTTTGTCTACAGTCACACTTTGAATTCTAGAAGGTTTTTAATAATGAGTCTGGCTAATATTGTTTCTGAACAGCTTTGCATGCACTGTGCACTCTTTTTTGAGTAATATTAGATAATTTTCCAGCTCCTTGTCACCAGGCACGTGATAAATCTCCAGCAGAATCTCATTGTTCTGAGTCCCAAACCTGGGCAAAAGGGTGCTCTTGTGAGGTCCAAAACAAAATAATTTTATCTATAATGTGCTTCTCTCAATCATTCTATGCTGGAGTTGGCCAAACTGAATTAAAAGACCTTTTTATTAATCCCAGATGAACCCAGCTCCATAGAAAAACAAGCAGGAAGTCCCCAGCTGAGTGGGAGAGATCAACCATTTGGGAGAAAAACTCTCAAGCAAAGAATGCCATTAGGACCATACAAAAAGGGCAAAGATGTTCATGACAAAAGTCTAAGAATTGAACAGCCCAGGCAGGGATACCACCTCCAACTGCAGTTGGTTTTAGTCTTATTTTAGCAAGAAAGACAAGCCCCTGGAGTGCAGTGATTTGAACAAAAAAAATCAATTAGTGATAATTCCCAGGGAAGTGGAACCAACCAAAGAGCTAACCAGCTTCTTGCTGACAGAAAACAAATTTGCCAAAACCATGTCACTTTTCAATTAAAAAAAAATTACAACTCTTAAAGTAGAAAACTTCCCCTTTAGAAACAGAGGTAAAGTGGTTTGGGGAAAGGGACAGCAAGTCAATTGAACAGGAGACATGTACAACCCACAGCTGCAAAGCTGCAGTGATAATTAAGGTGTCTAACTAGGATCACAGGTTTTGCTTCAACTTTTGCCTCCTGCCCATTGCAGCTGTCTTTAAAATCCTGCAATTACTCAAGGCTTTCCTATTTCCCCCAGGTCTTCACTGTCCCCCTTCTCACTTTGCCCCTTTGCTCATATTTACACTCTGCTTCCTCTGCTTTATTTCAACCCTCACTAACCCATTATCCTCTCTTGCCTCTTCCCCTGGGCTTTATTCCTTCTCTTCTTCCCAGCTTTAACCAGCCCAAACAAACAACAGTTTTGTGGTATTAGTGGAAATACATTTTAAAGTGAAAACTCCCCAAAATTACATAGCTTGCATTTAAATGCACTCATCTACTAAAAATAACATCATTTAAGACAGAGCACAACCATATCCACAGCTCCAAATTTTCCACAATGGGATTGCCCTGAAAAGAGGAGGTTCCTGGTGAAATAGCAAGGTGGCCTGGATTTTTACTTGTGTCATCACTGGTTTTGTTCACTTATTTTTGGAAATATTTGGAAGGAAAATTTAAAAAAAAAAAAAAAGGTGGGGAAAAAGTCCTTTCCACTTCAATAAATAATGGGCTGGAGGGAGGGCAGAGGGAAGAGGAGAGGAAGAGAAATTAGGATCACTGAAAGGTCAGGTGCCTTTATACAGCACAAGGGAAAAGGAGCAGGCTTTCAGATCCTACCAAGAGCTGACCTTTCTGAAGATGTGCTCAGCATGAAGGGGGTAACACCTGATACAGAGCTACACATCTACCTTTAAATAAGAATTAAAGCCAGACAGCTCTGGAGACACCATTAATCTAACGAGCCTTTAGAGGTCACTGTTGTGCCAAGCAGGCCTGGGCGGGACACATTTATCTGCTAAAAGAAAACAGGGCATTAAAGGAGCAGGAGCCCACCAAACACCTAAGCTTTATGAATAAACTCTGCTAAACAGTGCTTTTCCTATAGAGTAGGGTGCAACAGCCATTAATAAATTACCTACGTTTAATATGTGTGCATATTGACTTCAAACCTCCTGGGTGGCCCAGAGAGATCAGGTGAGTGAAGAACGTGTACGTGACCCTTGTGCCAATCCTTGCACACAGCCAGGACTCCTATGGAAATGGTTAAACTCAAGGATCTCAGTTCTCATGAGAATGGAAGGAAGAAAAGTAACTTGAACTTGACCCAAACAACAATGACTTGGGTTATAAAACAGATTCCTTTTGAGATTCTGGACAAACTACTTCTTCCCCAGTTGAAAACTGGAAATAATTTGAGGCTAGTTTGTGGCTGAATTGATGTTTTAGATTATAGACGCTTCTATGTGATGGCACCAGGGATCACACCAGGATTTGGAGTGAATTCCTTATGTGGTGGGTGATATTGCAGAGATGAGAAGGTGCATTGGAGTTTCCAGGTTCACACAATATAAGCTCCAAGCTTATATTACGTCCTTACTGGGTTATAGCCCTTGGTGGCTTCAACTTGTCACTTCTTCCAAAGTTCCTGATGAACCTAGGCTCTGCTTTGAGAAGGCACCTTGTGAAGTCAACCTGCTAAAAGGACATGAGAAGAAAAGCAGGTCTCCTCAATGATTCTGCTCAATTTCTTTATGTTTGTGTGTTCACAAACACAGTGGACACACTCAAAGTGTGTTCCTGCTATGTTTGTGCTCCAGTGGCAGCATGCAAAAATCATATAACATATTCCCTTGCTTGGGCAGCCTGGATCCTGTCTCTGCAGCATTGTCATCGATCCCTTTCTTCTACTTGAGGCTCCTAGGCAGTCCATTGGGGCTGGGTTGTCAATAATTTCAAAGGTTATTCAAACGTTCAAGCTTTATTGTGATTCTTAATGGATCATCTCCATAGAGCAATTTAGAAGTGTGGGAGAAGGAAGGTTATGCAAGAACAGAGCAGAGAGTGTCTGGCTGGTGCCAGTGCTGCTGTAACTTTGCACCACAAACCTCACATGGCAGAGCCACCGTGCCAGACCCTCAACTATGTTAGATACATCAGAACTTTCAAGGAAGGCACCAGCAGTTACGATGATTCAGGAAGAGCAAAAACACCAATCAGTAGGAAACAGTGCAAGCAGGAACCCACCATCAGCACCACGCTGGAACTCAGCAGAGTTGGATTGTCAGCAGTCTTAAAAATGAAAGACAGTGCTTGTCATCCTCAAACCTGCCTGTTAAATTAAAAGCATGAGATTCAGGCAAAAAACCCACACAATTTAGCATGAATGTACCCAGGCCTTTCTTGAAGCGTAAAACAAATGTTCATAACAAATATCAAACTCCTGGCTCCAAGAGCCTCATCATTTAGAAACAATACTTAACAGGGAAATACTTAACATCTCCCTCCCACCCCTTGACTAAAGATGCCACAGAAATTTAACCTATTTATTGTGGTAACTTATGTGTTTGAAGAGAAAAATAACCCAAGTCATGCCAGTGGAATCAAGTTAACATAAACAGAAGGTGGTTTTGTCCCACAGGGAGTGGTATAAAGACAAGCTACACACAGCTGGGAGGGGAAGGAGGAAAGCTCAGGGCACAGCCCAGCAATGTTTGGGAAGCGAGAGCAAGGTAAAGTGCCAAATTCCCTGTCTACCCAAGTCCTGTCGAAGCAGGAGATCTGCCATAGCTCCTGGCCACACTAAAGGCAGTGACAAAACTCTCACCGAATTTATCTGTTCATCCAAAGTGCCACTCTCTTTCTTTAAGTGGTCTTAAACTAGAATATTTCATGAGCTGAGAGCTGCCAGTTATAACAGTTACATTGGGAGGAACTGCAGATTTTATCTAAACCATACAATTACCTCTAGAAAATACATTTTTAAGTCTATCTATATCTGTAGAGTACACCCAACGCACCTGTCAACCAGATATACTATATGTCAAAGTCATCACAGAATATCAAGTGGATGTCAATCAAATTAGTCTTTAAAAGTAAGAACTTCTATACTGGAACCACTGAAAAGAGCTATGTGATTACTGCATAAAAGTGCATCTATTTTATTAGAGCTATCACATTGTACTAATTCCTATGTTCACAAGGAGGGTTTTACAAGTACAAATATAGCCATATCTAAACTAGGACATGGCTAATGCTCCCCTCTCAAATAAACAAGTCCAATAATTTTCACATTTTAGATGGCAGCATTCCACTATCAGAGAAGTTTAATATGAGACCAGCAAGACAATATATTCAGAAATAAACATGCCAATGGAGCACAATTACTGGATGTATCCCATAACCACAAATGGCTTTCCTTGAGTCAGAGCTCCTCATGTGACCAAAGGTGTCAGGAAAACAGGACCTGGTAGAAGCAAGGATTAAATTTGCAGAAAATTTGCATCATAGTGTGAATCTGCAGTGTATTTTGTGGTGGAATACTCTTTTTATACTTTTGTTCTCAAACTGCTAGGAGGAGATCTCCTCTCATCTGTAAAAAAAATGAGGTACAAGAAGTGTCTTGTCCAAAGCTATGATGAAAACCCAAACTCTAAAATGTATTTATGAATAAAAGTGTGAAAGAAAAAAGAAAAACGACCCAATACAAAACAAATCATCTATTCATTTTGAAGCACTTAATTTCTGTTGAAATAATTTTAGGTTTCTAAAAAAAAAAAATCCTTTTAACATAAACTACAGACGTACAGGTTGTCAGTCAACCAAATTTCGGATTTCGTCCAATAATTCTGAGACAAATAAATTTAAATTCATTTATATCTATAAACAGGCTAGTTTTGTTGAATCAGCACTTTCCAATAAGAAAACATTTCATCAGCAAACACTGAACCAGCTCTACAAATTAATTGCTACTTCACAACATGAAGAAATTTACAATAGATCTTGCTTTTGTCATTAGAAGAGATCAGCGAGATACAGCTTGATTTGAATTGCATGCTGTAAAAGTACAAAAATAATAATAACATTTATAGGAAACTGACTTTACATCTCAAAGGATTTGTTTACTATTACTTTTCTCCTTCCAAGCAGAAGCGGAAAGATTAAAACAATCCTAAAAAAAGCCATAAACCCCAAGTATTCTTTAATTACTTTCCTTAGCAAGAGCCACAAATCAGGGACAGCTGCCTGAATTTTCATGCCATTCCCTCTGGAAGATATAACTTCCAAAACTGATTTCCGGATTGAATAATCAGTAATGGATATTTTTGGAAGAAAACCCTTAGATCAAAAAGTTATGATGACACCAAACACTGCTAGTTCCCTATTTCAGGTGCCAAAGCAAGTTCTCCATCCCATTTTGGAGGATCTGTAATTCCTGCAGTCCAGAAGTACTGAATTTTTATCAAAACAGCTCAGCACAATCCTTTTACTTACTAATGTCAATACTGCTTTTTACCTCACTTTGTTCTTCTAATTTACAGAGACAATTTAGTCAGGGTAGTTGTACTTGGACTTTTAAGGGTTTTTAAAACACTGGGACAGCCAAGTGAGATCTATTACAGTGGTGGGAAGATAGTATGAGTTACAGCACAATTACCACCATTTGGAGCAGCATTGTCATGTAGCTGTGATGTAGCTTACATTAGGTAAAACAGCTCAAACACTGAATAGAACAATGTGCTGCCTATAAATCTCCACACATCTTCTATTATTAGGAAAACTTCTTAAAATTCATACTTGATAAAGTAATAAACTTGCTTGATGTATAAGACCCCACGCACCAACTGCTGAAATACAATGAGGGCTGTTAAAAGGATAAACCTGTTGAATAAATCTGCTATGTAAAAATTTATCTCAATGTTATATATAATGAAACCCTTCTTAAACAAAAACCTGATAAAACAATAAACCTGTTCAAAGATTAAATTTGCTGCACTCTAGGGCTATACTTCTCTGCTGTATTTGGAGCTGCCAGACAACTTTCAACCTGTTTAATTTCAGCAGTCCTGTTTTAACACCGTTTTTTTCCTCCTCTGTTTCAATCAACCCTGTGCTTGTAAAGTCTGGGAAGAGTCCTGCAATTTGAGTACAATCCACTATAACATTTCTGCCAATGAAAGTTAACAGATGAACTTTTTCATTTTTTCATGCTTTCATTTTTCTTGATACAGACACATCTCTAGGCATGAGTAACAGTTGTCCATTAGCTCGTTATAAAGGCACGGAAGAGAGTGGAGATGGAGAGAGATCTATGATGCAGAAACACTGGAGAGTGCCTAGAGCAAATGTTCATGCCACCCTGGACTGCTGAGAGAGGATCTGCACAATCTGTCCCTGTTAGTAATGATGTCCCGAAGGAATAAGGCAGTGTGAAGAGGATTTTAGTATTTTTGAAGAGGCAACCACCACTCTGCAGCATTAGACAGTAAGACTGGTTCTTACTCATGAGATTCATGGTCTATTTGCTTGAACAAAAGCTCACAGATTTTGGCCTGGACTCCAGAAAACAATATTGTAGGCAGGCTAGGAGCTTTGCTAAAAAAATTTTCAGAAGAACACCCATGACTATATCAAGCATCTGGAGTGTTCTTTAATAGTGAGTAATGATATTTCTTTTGTCAGGCAGCTGGCACCTTCTGCCTCCTGACACCCTCTAACATCACTCTTACTTTGAAGGCCTTTGTTAGCTCTCAGCACACCTCCCACCACTCTCCAACTTTCTCTCTACCTCTGCATTCACCTTGTGAGAAATGCAGGAGAGCCACCGCCACCACCCAGGACCTGCCATCATCCAGAAGCTGCTTGCACCTTTCAAGGGCTGGTTTTGCACCTTCAGCTGAGTGTGGAAAGAGAGCTAGAACAGGAGTTAAATATCCATGTGGTTGTTTGATTCACTCCCATAGCTAACACATGAAGATCCTGAAAGCTTCCAGGCATCTCTCAGGTGTTGCAGCCTTTCAAGGGCAAACACCAAAACACTTCCTGTGGCTGCTGCTGGCCCCCTTTCCTCCTCACTGCTGATGGGAGAACATCTCCCACCTTGAGTATCAGGACAACCAAACCTCACCTGAGTCAGCAGGGTGCCTGCTTGCCCTCTGCCAGCTGAGGGTGGGGATGTTATCCCACCCCAATGTTAGCCCATTTTCAAGAGTTAGACTATTCTGGTAACTCTTGAAAAAATCTTTTCCCTTGAAGAATTTTTTAGTGATCTCCCAGTTACAGAGAAAAAAAAAAAAAAAAAAAGTCTTTAGTAACATTTCACCTTTGCTGTGAAGTGTTACCTCACCCTATAAGAATTTTCCCACAGGAGCCATCCTGTCTCCGATGCAGATTCAGGATGATTCAGGATGGTGGGTTTCTGCTGAGCCCAGTCCATGCCTCCCATGTGAGGCCTGGGGGAGCTCAGGACACTTGCACCTGTGCTCCCCACACTGATGGTCAGCTCAGGAGGAAAACACTGACAGCTGGGCATTAAACTCACCGAACGTGTGCAACGGAGGTGCAGATAGAAACGAACTGTTCAAAAATTGGCATGAAATGCTGCCAGTAATATTCAGGATTCATCATTTTATTTTGGCAGGGATTTGTTTCACTGTAGGAAAGTACTTCCAGAGTCATCTTCCTCTGAAAAATGTGAGATACTTCCAGAAACTGCAGTGAGCAAACCAATTAATCCTCTCTCAACTCCTTACAAGGGACTGTAACGAAAGGCCTAATTCCTAGAGACAAGGTCACTCCCCAGGAGCAGTTGGGCTGGCAGAAAACCCTGAAGTGTAGGGGAGGCATGTTCAGTGCTGTCTTTGCTCTAACTCTGAGCCAGAAGAGCTCCTTACAAGAACTGATCAAAAATTGCACGTTAGAGTAGCTACAGGGGCTGCTCTCCCTGAGTGCAGGTACCAGACTCCTATACCTGAGCTGAGTTAAAGTCCCAGATCTGCCCTTCCATCCTTTCACAGGAAAGTTCTGGGTTGATCTAATCAGTTTTGTGCTTTTATTTTAAGAATCTCCCTATGAGACAGAGGAGTTCTCTCATGAGCAACACAGGGACACCCAGCTCCTGCTGGTGGGGTTTGGTCACCCATGGGGATAGCGAGGAGGGTGTTTGGGAGGTCTGTCCAAGGCAATGCATTGACAGTGTGGGACACAATCAACTTTCCACTACACTAAAGAGGAGACTTCTAACTACCTCTTGTTGTTATGAATGCACTGCCCAAGTCACCTCTTCCTTCCAAAAGTACAACAAGGTGGACCCAAATAACCGGTCATGAGGTCACAGTGCTCAGGACCAACTCCACAAACTTCAGTCTTGTGAGCATTGGGAGCACGAGGACAAGTCCAGTGTGTCTGTGGTAAGAAATAACTGAGGTAAAGCTGTCAGATAGTAAAAATCACAGCTTAAGAGATGTAGAAACTACATCGTGCTCATTGACACTTGACTGAAAAGACAACACTGGCGATGCTAAAAGGACAAATAAAAGGCTGCAGGATGATGTTACCAGCAAGGTGATGTATTACACACTCTGGTCTCTAACAATCCTGCTGCTACTAATGAAAAATAGATGTTAAAACGTAGCATTAAAATTATCAAGAGCAAGTAGCAATATTCATATCTGTGGGTCTCCATAGCAATTAGGAAATGAATTGGATTGCTGCACCATTGTGCAGGACTCTTTTGCCTCTCCCTCCCTGTGGTCCCCTCACAGCCCAAAATGCAGGTCGGGGTACACACCCCTCTCTCTATACACACACACACACGCACACACACACACACACAGGCTCTGCCTGTCTGTTGCTCACCTAATGCTTGTTTGTTTTTTTCTCCCCCTTTCCAAACAGTCGCTGGACTCAGCTCAGGCACAGTGATCTGTAATCTCGCAGCCATTTTTCTGAACATAAGCAGCTTGCATTTAAAACTCTCCTGCTCATCTGTCTTCATTTGAAGACTGGGTTAAAAAATAAAATTAATGATTGCTATCAGAGAGAAGATGAGCAGCATCACCAGTGAAAAGTAGCACTGCCACATTTTACCAAGGCTAACATTTTTCACTGGCTGGAAATGGCTGGATATACTTGTAAACATTATTAAAAATAATAACTTAATGTTTCCTTCCTGTGACTAGCTAGCATTAGCAAGGTATTTTCAATTAGCATTTCCTCCAAGCAATGTAGGTCTTTTACTTCATTTTATTTAAAAAGGGATTTGTTTTCTAATTTTTTTACTTCTGCTGTTGTCAATAATAGAATTCAGTGGAATGGCTGCAGGTTTTTCCTCCCATCACTTACAGTTTGTAAACCACTGAGAGGGAATGTATGTGTTTGATTTTATTTGCTTTAGCATAGCTGTCCAATGAAAGAAACAGACATAAGTATGCATTTCAATCTGCTGTATAATCTTATGCGAGGCTTTAAAATTCAAGTAAATAGCATCACACACTTAAATCAAGTCATTTTATTTTTAGGGAAAATAAACAAATAATAAAGTGATAAAATAATATAGATGCCTTTGCATTTCTTTTTGTAAGAAAACATGCAGTATGAGTAAAACCACTCTAATATACTTCAACAAACATTTAACATACCTAGGCAGTGGTGACTGTTGCATTTCTGGTTCTAACAAGCCTCTCCTTGATGGACTAATCTTAATTCATTATAAAACCACTATATATATGGTTTTTAATGCTACATAGGCAAATATTAATGCAAATGCGAAGTTGTTTCATGGGTTTGGCAGCCTCAAGGTGATAATTTCCTACAAGTTCAACACAAAGTTTTTGAATATTTCAATTGATTGAATTGAGGAATTCTCCATTCATTTAATCAGATTAACATAAAACTTGCATATCCAACATCAAATTCACATGCTCTAATCCTATAATGCATAAAAAGTTGCATTGCCATACAAAAATCTCCTAAAAGTACATGTCAATTGGTAAACTTTTAAGTAGCACATATATAGACACACAGAGATTTGATTAGGGTGACCAATTATCTGCTTGTATTGATAGACAACAACTTCTGAATATATAAATGCATCAATTCCTTAGCTGGAAGTAAAGATCCATGCTCTACATATAACATATTCATCAATTCCAAGAGAAAAAAAAATCTTCTGTTTGTGCATCTGCCAATTAAAAATTACTTTTTAAGTACAGAGTGAAATCTTCAATGTCCTCTAATATTTCATATACCTCTAATAGTAAAGCTCAGTGACCCATTCAGTAGTTTGCAACTGCTTTTGAGATAGGCCCTGATTCAGAAGGCCCTGAAATGCTGACATTTCATTGAGTGGTCACAATTTCTAATGTGCTGGTAACAAAACTATCCTGGAGTACAAGAATCATAAATTCTACGTATCAATCTATCCTTCAGAATTCCTTTCATAAAAGAAACATTAATGTTTCAGTCACCTAAATGTGAAGGTAACACCAAACAATCTTTATTCAGCTGGAACCAGTTATATGAGAAGTCAAAGGGTGTTTAACCACAGTTAAACATATTTCATACAATAGCAAGTTCTTCCCAGGAAACAAAAACTTGGTATGCCACCATAATTATCAAATGTTAGTCACAAAATGAACATCTAAACACAAGCTAAAATGGATTCAGTGCAACACCCTAGATCCATGGTTATTCCATGGAAATGGAATTATTGGCATATTAAAATTTCTGATTTACTGCACACAACAAAGATCAGCCTTCCCCTCGCAATCCTGAAAGGAAAATCTATTGCAGTAATGCTGAGATCCATTTGGAGGGCATTTGTTTGTAAAGGATTGGGCCCTAATTCTGGATAGACATTTATTTTTATATGCTGATAACGTGTTATATGAGCCAGTACAATAAAGTCTTAAAGTGAGACAAAGCATAATAAAGATGGGAGAGTTAGAAGAATATATCTGCATAGGGAGTATCCAAGAGTTTCAAATGCACTCTTTAGTTATTGCATCAAAATTTAACAAAATTTGGGGTTGAAATTCAAGTTGTTGAGCTGCTGACCAGCAAGGGCCTTGCTGAGCTTTGCAGTGAATGTGTCACATTGTACACAGTGAGCTGGACTCAGTCAGGAGTCAGTCATGCTCTGGCTCCTGCCAGCTTTGAGTTCCTACCTCTTTTGGGGTTAGTCCTGCTTGGAGATACATTTCTGTAGCTGTAACAGCAAACAACCTTTTTTTTTGTTTTGTTTTGAAATATGTTAAAAATATATGTGTGTGTATGTACTGTTCATGCACACATTTGTTTCCACACTTGCCATGGAGAGGAAACCATTTTATGGCAAGTATCCAACCCTTCACATTATTTCTCTGGCAAACGCTAAAATGTCTGTCAACATCGTGTAAACAGGCTGGCAGGGAATTTTGAAGAAAGAAAATGAAAGCTGCCATTTATTCTGTGCATGACACCATTTAAACATTTTTCAAAACATTAAATGTTGAATTGCCATTTAAAATTTTGAATCATTCATCAACATGACATAAGGTGGCATGCATGTCCTTATAAATTCAAACAGATCAATCCCAGAATGACCTACTAAAAAGCAATCAAGAACCTCAATGCATGTGAAGGTGCTATAAACCATGGCAGATAGCTCAGGGATAAGATGATGCTGAGCAGCACATCTGGTCGTGGTCTCTACACAAAGCACGGTTTAATTTTGCAGAATTTAAGGGTGTACAATTGCAGGCTGTCAGTATTTGCTCAAATTGGCTCTGGGGTTTAATGAAGAAACCTTTTCACCCTGCAGACCCAATTGCAGCCTCATGTGGCTCTGCAGGTCAGTTGCTTGGGAATGGCCCCATGCAGGAAGGGATGTCAGAAACGCTGTGCTGCATCTGATGGAATCTCAGCAGATGCTGGGGGAGGCATTTCCCCACTTCAGTGTGCCCACCCTGAACTCAGGTGCAGGTTACGCTGTAGGGTAACCAAAGAACCAAAATACTGCAGATGGGGGTCCTGGGCGGATTCCACCCCGACACACACAGTCTCTGAAGTTTTGGTAAGAACTTCGGCAAGGAATAACATCATTTAAACATTCCTTTGAATACATCCTGCTGATCCCAGTGATTTGTTGGGCACCTCACTGTTTGTTGTGTGACAAGTTGGACTTTGGACAAGGTCAGCTCTTGAATCTTGATTATGTTTTTTTCCCCTTGAGCCAGAAGACATTGATTTGTACATCTAGTTTACCTTGTTTTCTTAGCCATTTGTGACACAGTACAACAGTTCCCATCGAAAAAAGTGTCATGTAAATAAATTACAACTTAGGACGTATACATTAAATAATTTTATAAATGAACTTTAAAAATGAAGGAATAAAAAATGCCAGTCCCAACTTCTATGGCTGCAGTGATTATTCTGATCATGTTGTCATGTGTAATGAAGCACAGTCCCATCATTAATCAAAAGAACCAATCAGATAACTAATTTAGGCAATATTCTTTACCACAGGACATGTCGGTCAGTAAAAATGCATTAAAATAGCAAAAGATCAATAGTAGACACTAGGGACTGTGTTTACAAACCAGTCTTAAACTTTAGGGTATTATATTCTCAGTCATACTGGGCATCTGATTTTTTTAAGGATAAAATAACATATAAGATAAATGCTGAGATTTTATTTTCAGTTAATAATGTGCATTAGGAACTGTCTGCTGCAAATGTATGAATTGCTGTGTTATTTAATGATTTCCACAAAAGTGTGTTTAGCTACTTTCTAAATACACTCTAACTAGACTGGAGTGACACTGCACAGGAAAGAGTTGGCAGGTTCAGGATTTACCGATGTGTGCCTTCAATACCTTATGTGGAAGCCCACATCAAACACTGTGCCTGGCAAACACTATTTATGTTCTTCCTTGGGCAGCCTTGTGTTTTACATAGTCAATACCTTTATTTAAATGCAGATTGAAGGGACTTTGTTGCAAGCAGAGGCATACTTATACTTTTTCTAACTTGGATCCTTTTATTCCTTAGGAATGAGACTCTTTTTTTTTTTTTTTTTTTTTTTTTCTTTTTTTTTTTTTTTTCTTTTTTTTGGCAATTGTTCCGATAATGAGAAAGTGCATCTCAGATGTGAAATATTTCCATTGGGTTTAATCCTTTCAGGCTGGTAAAGGGAAAAGTAGGACAGGGCCTTAGAATAACTGTGGCACAGGTAAGGTCTGCTGCCCAGCTGCTGAACCCTGTCTGGAGAGCTATTCCCCCGTGCCTGCACAGCTGTTCCAGCTCCAGTGCCAGCCTAGAGAGACACTAACTTGTTAATAGTAGTGTAAAACCACAAAGGAGTTCAAAGTGGTCTCAGTGCCAACCAAAACCATTGTGAGCTGCACCCTCCACCTTTCACACACAGGGCTCAAAGTGCTCAAACACTGGCAGGACACCTTCAGGGAGAGGAACAGTATATTAGGCAGTTGCCACATTGATAGGATCTCTGTTTTGGAGAACACATCTCATTTTCAAAAATACTCAAGAGCTTCCCATCCTGCAGTAAGTAACGTAGAGCAGTTAGCAGCAGTGCAGTGGGGAGAGACAATTGGCATCTTCATCAAACATGCTGTAGTTTGGCCTGCACAGTAACAGCTCAGCTGAATTGTTAGAAGTTGTTTCCACCAGCCTCACCTTGTAGCAGCCTCTCCAACACTGTTGTGTGACCACTTGGGAAAGGAGGAATGGATGACTGAGTCATACTTAGCTATTTTCATATGAAAAAAAAATAAATTCCTACACTTTGGAAGAATAAAACTAGAATCACAGAACCACAGAATGGCCTTGAGTATCACCCAGGTCTTGAAAGGAAAACAAAAAATGAAACAAAACAAAACAAAAACATTCCAACACAACAAACCACGTTGCAGTTATTCCAAAAGGGCAGCAGGGCCTGACTACAGCCTACACCCACATGAGAAGTACCTGCAGACCAGCCAGGTCCTTGTGCTCTTCACAGGTTGTCATGTGTGGCAGTCACACCCACAGCTGCATATCTGGTTGCACTCAGTGGACTGTATGTACTTCAAATTATTGAATTCCTGGTCAAATTACTTGTACTTCTGGCCTCCACAGTGTTCTGTGTGCTGAGATTCTGTGATGATGAGTAGAAAAAAACCCAAGGGCTTTTTTTCTACAAGGAAGTTAAAATTTTAAACCTGCTACCTGTTTCACACAACACCTTCTAGCTCTTGAACAATCCTTCCCATCTCTCCATTTTGCATACCTCTGTCTCATCTGCTCATGGCCATCTCTAAGCCAAAAAGTGCTGACCTATTTAATCTTTCTTCACCCAGGAAACTATTTGGTGTCTTGTGGGCTTCCTCAGAACCTTCTCCAGTTCAGAGGTAGCTCCAAGGTGGCCTATAAACATGGAAATACTGAGGATGTCACCAAAAACCCCCAAAAAATTGCAATTTACTCTGTGCTCCTGGCATGGGGACCAGGCACCAGCCAGAACTATCCCACAGAACACTTTAAGCAGTTGGTTGGGATGGGTTTTAATGCTCGAGTGCTTAACAGTAAGCATATGCTTAAACATTTTAACGCCTGACAGGTTTGATAAATTAGCTGATAGGAGCCTACTACTGTAGTCAAAAATACACCTAGTAGTACTTTCAGAGAAGCATAAAAACATATGAGATATTTGAACTGCCAAAGACCCTTGCATCCTGTTTCTTCAAGAGATTTTTATGAGATAGCATTTGCTGATGTTTTTTTTTCTTAAAAACACAGAACCTTATTTTATTTTACATAATTCAATTACTTCTTTCTATCGAATAAAATAAGCTCATTCAAATAAAATCAGAATTACTTCCCTCTTTTGGCTAGGGTACAGCATCTTTTGTACCCAGCTAAGCAATCTTCACAGTGCTTGGCAATAATCCTGCTTAGAAGGGCAGGATTTAGAACAGATGCAGACTTCTCCATGTTGGGGTGCTACCAAGTTCTCTGTTGATTAGTAGGGTGCATAATTGGGTATGACAGAATATAGATTTCTGGCAGAAAATAATTTCTAATGGGGGAAGCCACTTGCTGAGGACACCCACTTCAATTAAAGGTAGACCAAGACTCTAAGTTAGGATGTTAACCCCATGACTTCTCCCAGACTCACTATTTCTGCTTTTAGAAGCTGGGATTCATTGTCTGGTTGTGTCATTAACCAAAAAACAACCACAGAAATAATGTACAAACTTAGAAGTGAAAATGAGGATTCACCTGAACATAGTTTGCTGAATGTCTTGCTGCAGCAATAACCTTTGATCATAGAATACTATATAAATATTATGCAAACACTATATCCTGATATACACTAACTTCCAGTTAAGCGAAGGATCTCAAAACCATTTAATTTTTAAACTAATCATTGATGGGGAGGGGGGATGTTATGCTCTTTGTGCATATTGTCCTTGTGGGTGCCTCCCAAATTGAAACGAAAGGAGTGAAAACACAAATTGTGACTCATCACAGCAGTTCTGAGGAGATAAGGGTCTGTTCAGATGCCATGATACGATGCCTATTATAGAGACCACATAAGTCACACAGAGCCTTTTATTGGCTTAAATTTCACCTGTGTTTTAATTAAAACTGGTCTGAAAGCAACAAGTCTTTTGTGTTTTAACACCTTCATCTGCTTGTTTTAGATCAGACACCATGTTCACCTCACTTTAAAGCAAACAAAAGGGTGAAGCAGCCTGTGTTACAGACAGACATGGGGATATGAGGTTGCCATGAACCAGATCCCAGTCCCTGCTTTAGCATGTGTTTATCTCCTTGAAATCAGCAATAATCCTTATGTGCTTAATGTAAGGCATGTGCTCAAGTGCTTCATTTGATTAAAGCCTGACTGATTGGGTAAAGGCTTTTGATCCTGGCCTCTTCTTTGGAAAGAAAAAGAAAGAAAACAGAGATCTGTCCTAGACAATCCTATTTACAGCAGTGTGTGTGCCACTGTAGCTGCTCCAGGGGAGCAATGCGAGAAACCTGCCTGGCCCTGCAGCTTCATGAATGGGGGTCACATGTCCCCACAGAGACCCCCCCAGCTGGGCCATGGGGGTCACACGTCCCCACAGAGCCCCCCCAGCTGGGCCATGGGGGTCACATGTCCTGACACAGACCCCCCAGCTGGCCATGGGGGTCACACATCCCCACAGAGACACCCCCAGCTGGGCCATGGGGGTCACACATCCCCACAGAGACCCCCCAGCTGGGCCATGAGGGTCACACATCCCCACAGAGACCCCCCAGCTGGGCCATAGGGGTCACATGTCCTGACATAGAGAACCCCCAGCTGGGCCATGAGGGTCACACATCCCCACAGAGACCCCCCAGCTGGGCCATGAGGGTCACACATCCCCACAGAGACCCCCCAGCTGGGTCATGAGGGTCACACATCCCCACAGAGACCCCCCCAGCTGGGTCATGAGGGTCACACATCCCCACAGAGACCCCCCAGCTGGGCCATGGTGGTTGGTTATCAGTGGTTTCCTGCAGCTGATGGGAAGGGCATGGGCTGGCACTGGCACTGTGTGTAGACCTTTATCAGCACCAGGGTCACTCCTGAGCCCTCCACACCCAACCAGGACCTGGGGCTTGGCACTGCCCCAGCTCCTGGCAAGGTGTGCAGGATCCCATGCAAACACAGCCAGGGGAATTGGCCAGGTGTGATGGTGAGACACCTCAGCAGTGCTTGGCACTGCTAGCTTGCTCCTGGGCTACTGCACCTTCCCAAAGGAGTCTCTTAAAAGCTGCCACCAAAGTTCCCCTAGCTCAAGCTTTCCTCTGTGCCACAGCCATGTCTCCTAGGTGGTTGGGAATGCCCCAGGAGGGTTGCAGATCCAAATGGGACAGCAGGGAGGAGTGCAAGGACAAAGAGTTATACAACTTATGCATTGCACACTTACACAAAGCTTCTGGAGTTTTTCCACAACGTCTGTATCAACTTTTTCTTGCACAAAAGGTTTCACTCCGAGGCTTTGGAAAAGTGCTGGCTTACGATCACAGACAAGACTCACATGGAGAATGCAGCAATTCCTAGAGTTTAAAATGTCAGCTGCTTAACACTACACAGCAACAGTACAAACCAAGATGGGAAACATATCGAGCTGGGGCTACAGGGGAATTTACAGGCATAAAAAGTAATTGCTCCAACTGGAGTTTAGCCAGCACACCAGGATTCACACCCCTGTCCTGCAAAAATAATGCAATGAGGTGTGTGAACTGCAAATAATCATGACCTCAAATTTATGACTTACAGACATCTAAGTGTGGTTTTTCCAGTGGTACTGTCCTCTCCCAGCACCCTACTGGGACATTTGTTCTGTGTTGACTCAGAGAGGAGAATATTGCCCACTGATCTACCAGCACCACTAGACAAAGTGTGATGAGTCTGTTTGGAGGTCCCTTACTCAAAAAAATGATGCCTTGCAGCTTGTGAGATTTAATAACATCACGGCATTAATTGGTATAATTGCAACTGCAGCTCAAAGACCTGGTACTTCCCAAAATACTTTCTTAAGATATTAACTTAAGCTTTTCATCAATGATACCAAATATATTTTATTGTACTTTTGAACATGTCAGTAATAAACACAGATAATAATTTGTAGAGAGAGTATGAAGAGAGATACAGCAAACTGTTAAATTCCTTATTACATCTACATTGAAATTTGTGCCCCAGAAAAAAAGAATCAATCTTAACTTACTGTCATCATTCCATTCATATTAAAAAAGATTTTATGGTACCACAGGTCTAATGTTACCCATCAAAATGTTTTCAGAAAAATTCACTTTTTTTCTGTGGAAAATGTTTCAAGGAGAGATGTTCTTTCCTTAACAAATAAAATAATAATTAAAAAATAAGTAAAAAAAAAAAAAAAGTTTGGAAATTGAAGAAAATAAACCATTACAGAAAAAAAAAATTTCTCTCAAAAAACCTTTAGGAAATTTATAGTAGAGGATATGTATTGGTCATCTCAAGAGAAGACAGAGGTTCTTGTTCCTCTCCCAGTACATCCTAGAGTTACTTGTCTCGTCAGGAAACAACAAGACAGCAAGAGGATACACCCAGGGTAGAAAACACTGGCCCAAACCCCTTGGGCTGCTCTGGCTCTGGGCCTGGCACAGCTCCCCTAACACAAAGAGCCCCTGCAGTAACACAGACTGGCATTGCATTCCCATATTGATATACTTTGGGGATCTAAATAAACCAAACAAGGCATTTATGACTAAAGAATTTTTTTCAATTGTATTCTTTGGACAAATTTTGGTATCTAGCCAATACCTTAAAATATGTATTTTTAAACACAACACAAATGTTGCAGCTCACTGACCTGTAAAACAGTGAGAACACCAAGAACAGTGAGGATTAAAACCACTTTAAATCCCTCCAGCTCTCACTAATACACTGTACTGGAAGAAAATACAAGGGGATACATTTACACCAAGTTCTGTTCTCATTTTTAAATGATTCCATAACATGTACAGGCTCCAGCACATTGGATAGTTATTTTTGATCTGTGCTGCATTTTAAATACAACAGTTTTTAAAGGAATCTGATTAACTCAGTGTTACAACTGACAGAAAAGTGACAAGGTCCAGCAGAAACAGATGTTCCCTGCAACTTGCTTCTTCCATCCCACGTGTCTTTTAAGCAACATTCAGATTCCATTTGGCACCTCTCCCAATATTTTTTCCCCATCTTTAATGCAATTGTAAGAAAATTTGACGCTTATCTCACTGCTATAAATTTAATAGCAATATTAAAGAACATCACTCAACATTAAATCTAAGAAAGTGAGACCATGATAATGTACATAGTTTTATGCTAATCCCTTACCAGTACTCTTGTGTGCTCTCTTTTGCTTGCATTAGTACTCTGCTCAAAGTAGATTAGTCTGTGCAAACCTGCTGTGCCTGCTGCACTCTGCCCCTGGAGCAGCACAGCCACACTGAGCTGCCACGGGCAGCTCGGAGCCCTAGAGCCAGGAGTACTTCTGTGGCAGCTGGAATCTGGGCCCATGGTTCATACCTGCACTCCTTACTGTGTTAACTCTGTCCTGCTTCATTTCCTTCCCAGTAGCTGTTAGAGTGCTGTGTTTTGGGTTTGGGAGGAGAACAATGACAGTAACACGCTGATGTTTCAGCTGTGCACAGCAGCTCAGGCTGCCCTGCTAGCGAGGGGGCTGGGGGCATGTGAAGCTGGGAGGGGATGCAGCCAGGACAGCAGACCCCAGCTGGCCAAAAGGAACTCCCATAGCACATGGCATCATGCTCACCAGAAAAAACTGGGGGGAAAGCTGGCCAGGGTCCACTGCTTAGGAACAGGTTGGGCATCCCTTGGGGGGTGGTGAGCAGGTGTTTTTTATCTGCATCACTTGTTTTTCTTGGGTTTTATTTCCCTCTCTCTTTTTATTTTCCTTTTCATTATAATTTAGTATTATTATTGTCATCATCATCATCATTATTTTATTTCAATTATTAAACTGTTCTCAGTGCACAGGTTTTCCCTGATTCTCTTATCCATCCTATCAAAAGGGCAGTGAGCACCTGTGTGGGGTTTGGATACTGTCTGAGGTTAAATCATGACAATCTGGAAACATGAGTCACTGCAAACCAAAATGCATGCCAGTTATGAGTATTAGCACAAAGAACTATCAGTGTATTATGGAGGAATCCTAAAGAAATGTCTGTTAGTAGTACAGTATGGAAAAGCAAAAGAATTTAGATAGGAAGTTCCCAACCCCATCATCATATCTGCTCAATGTGAAAAGCTTTAAAAACAAAAGAAGGGAATGTATGTGTGTGTATATCATACAGTTTAATAACTCTGCTGTAACTACAAATTAATTCAAATCTTGTACTTGCATTAAAAATGAACTCTATCTATTTTATGTTGATCATTAACTAAGAATATTTCACACTAGAGATTTGTCATATTAAGGAGAATTGAAACCACTTATATCAATTAATTGTATTATACATAATCTTTACATAGATTATCAAAAATAATTTAGATTCTATATTAAGGAAATATTAAATATGAATTCTGCAAGGAGTCATGATCCAAATTCCTGCCTATATATAATATTTTGGGATAGGTAAAAAATTACCAAAAAAAAGGTGCAAATCAAAAGGTGATTTTGAGAATTCTTCAGTGAAATTTCTCCATTGAAAAATGCAGTGTAATACAACAGAAATGTTTCATGCACTCATGTCAGTGTCCTTGGGGTCAGGGATTCAGAGGTGGGAGGGAGAAGGAGGGTTTACAGCCTCATGGTAGCAACAAGTGCAAGAAATAGGAGGCCCTAAATCCATCAGGATGAGAACCTGAAGCTATTTCTCCTCCTTGCCAGACAGTCTTGGTTTGGACTTTCCTCACTCCACTCCTCCTTTTTAAGATAATACTACTTCTAACAACAACAACAACAACACACCACCATAACAATATCAGTTTTTAATTTTGAATATTAAAAAAAACAACCCTTCAAGACCTTGAAGCCTTAGTATTTTTCACTCATTCTCATTTTTTATGGATAAATTCATCCTACTAACCTATAAAAAACAAAGTCCTATAAAGTCCAGAGAAACAGAGAGTAAAAGAAAGATGGATTATCTGAGAGTATTAGGAAAAGCAGTCCAGGAGCATGAATTTACTACAATTAAGAAACATTTGAGCATCACCAGTACAAACACCTACAGCTCAATCAATGCCAAAATCTTTTTGAGTACTGCCCCCGTTTTCATCTCTGTACAGGACCTCGCAAACACTTTAAAGCAGCAGGAAGAATTTCTGTAAAGGAAGGAGACCACAGGGGCTGGAGCACCCCAAGCCATGAAGAAGTGCATTAGAAATCACCAGAAGTCCAGAAAAAACCATAATGATCTAGAGCGAGTTGTACTGTTCCCTCTGGTTCTGCATCAGGGCAGGATTCTTGACATGGGAAAGGGAAATAAATACTTTTACATAATTGGTTATCTCTTCAATAAAATGAGCTTTGAACATGGCTAACAAAAATGAGTCTAAATTAAATGGCAATTATTTATTTATGGCTGTACCACCCCAGATGAGCTGAAGCAGTCACACAAGACAACACCAGCAATATCACTTAGAGGATACCTATTTTTCTCAACCAGAGAAGGGAATAACCTACTCTACACAAGACAGCAGTGATGCACAACCTCAGAGTTACCATGTCTGCCTTTACAGACCAGTAACATTTCATATATAACTGTCATGACGCTTCCACAAAAATACATATCTCCTGCATGTCAAAACACAGAGCTTTAAGATTGCTTATCTTCCCTCAGAGGAAGAAATAGTAAGCCTCTGCCACAGCAGCCTCCATGGGAGCGTGTCCATTATCATGTTTTGGCACAGTGCAGTGCCTGGCATTCTTCACACAACCTGCAGATAGCCCAGATACTTCTTGGAAAGAGATTTCAGTACAAACCTCCCCAGAATGTTATTGGAGCCCCACTCAGTTCTGTCTATAACCTTGAAATAACCGATGAAAGGGTTTTTGACATGCTAACTGCCAGATTTACAAGTAGTAAGTGTACATGTTATAGATCAAATTTCAATAATGATATAACCTTCTTCCAGAAGGAAATATAAACTTACACGAATATTTCTGATTTTGTAAGAGTTCCACAATCACCAAGCAGTCCACAAAGAGAATTCCTAAAGCCAAAATAAATTACTAACTTTACCTCTGAATAATTCTGTGCATCAGTGCCACATCATCCTCACAACTGTCATTACCCCGTGCCTTTTCCACGCAGGACAAATTGAAGATAGGGGAAGCTTCAGAAGTCCCAAAACCCCCTGGATGTCAGGACCCCATGTGCTGCCAGAGAGATGTCTCAGCATGTTGCAAATGCAATTTGAGAATTCTGGACTTGGAAATGGGCTGTTTAGCTCTCGGATGATGCAGAGAATCCATTAATTAACAAGTGACAGGAGACATACCCATCTCTTCACTTCACCATCCCACCGGGAAGCGAGAGGAGCGCTGAGCATCCCCAGAGCACAGAGGCAGCCTGTGGGGCTGGGGAATGTGACTGCAGCTCCATTCGCTGCTGTGCAACTCCCACCTTTCAGAGGAGCTGAGACTTCATCAGCTTCTGCTTCTGCCAGTCAGCTGAGACTTTTCTCACTGTCTGAAGTGCAGAAAAGAAAGGGAAAGCAGCAATGCCATGCCAAGGAAGGGCTGCTTGTCACATTACCGTAAACAAAAGCATCAGAGACAGGCTGTATTAAACAGGAATATTTCTTCATTGAGGAAAGTTGCCGACAATTTAATCCATTCTGATACAATTTTTAATGCAGCTGGTATTTTACCTTATGATTATACCTGAAAACAATCAGCAGAACACAAACGAAAGTATTTGCAAAACCTGGAACAGCGCTCAGCCTCAAAGCTTCAAACATTCTGGAAAAGGACCTTTTCAAACTTTTCTATCTAGTAAGCATCCCTAGGACTGCCTGTCCAAGAGCAGGCAGTGTGACCAGCCTGTCACAGAGGCAGGGAGCCCAAACCTGAGCAGTGTTAAACACCAGCTCTCTCATCCACATTCCCTCCAGCCACACTTTGGGAGGGCACAGTGACAAACGGGGTGGAAGTGGCTGTGTCTCACCAGCAGGGAATGCATCACCTTATCTCCAGATACAGGAACTTGAACCAAAGGCTCCTCTCAGTTACACAGTGAAAACTTTGCTTCAGAAAAATTAAGGGAATTAAAAATTCCCGGCACAGGGCTGAGCACTGCTGAGCAGTCCAACCCAGCTCGGGCTCCAGCCTTTGATCTCCTCCCTTCTCTTCCATTTCCTTGCTTGAGGCACATGGATGAAATTAGAAGCATGCACATAATAGTGATCTTCATTCAAACAGTTCCTTGTTTACCCTCTGCCACCTACTTTGTCTACAGCTTTCTTTCAAGTAAATCATACGATTACTCTTTCCCACCCACTCTACATTTTAAGTGACATTTGATTAACAAATAAACTAACCCTTAATAAGAAAACTATTGTCTAAATAAGCACTAATACTTTAAATTAAGTACTTTAAATACACCTAATTATGTATTTAATCAGGATTAACAGGAGATGCATAGTATGCTAACTAAACACAAAAAAAATGGATTACTTAAAAGGTATTTATTAGAATATTTTAGAAAAGAATAATTTTTACAATCTGGCATATCTGATAATTTTAATTTACTTTAAATACCACTAAGGAAATAAACGCTTAAGTCCAGTGATATAACTCATTTAACTTTGTGTTAAATATACATATGTCACAAAAATAAGATTGCTTCCATATGATATACATAAACAGACTTAACCTGGAAGCATACAGCTGGCTTCTGATGTCCCACATCTCTACCTCAGAGCCTCACTGGCTTATTTCTACTGGAATTTGGGAATTTGTGGTCCACAGAAAACATGAGCATTTTGAAATAATTTTCCTTTCAAATTCAGATCAATATTTTATTTAATCGCCCCTCCCCCATTTTTTTCCTCCTCCTTCTCCCTTGCCCGAACTTTTTACAGACTGGAAATTCATCAGAGCTGCCCAGGGCGATGCCTGCTGGAAGCCTGAGGGTCTGTCTGGGAATTCTCCTTGTGTTCAGGGCTGGGATGTTCCAGTGCAGATGTAAATCCAGAGAGCCGAGGCCTGGGATGTGGGGCAGGCTTTCTGGTGTGGCTACCTTCGAGCTGCAAGTGCTGGCAGGCAGCCACGGAGCCACGCAGGTGACCTGGCAGGGAACCAGACAGATTTACAATGAAAATCTGCTTAGCAGGCTAGGTTCTCTGGGAAGATTCATTGAAAGCCAGATGTTTTTGTGAAATGTTTTGCTTTTGACGAATCGGCATTTTCTGATGGGGAAAAAAAAAAAAAAAAAGAAAAAAAACAAACCAAAAAAAACTTTCTCTCCGAAAATTTCCTCTGAGCTCTGCCGGCAGCTGCTGCTGCTGCGAGGAGGAGCCAACAGCGACACGGCAAGGTTGGGGACAGTGTCCCAGGGCCTCGCAGCCCCTGATCCCCTCCCTCTCATCAGAGCTGCCCAGCACAGCTGAGGGTCCAGGATGGGTCCTGCTGTTCCCCTCCATCCACCACAGCAGTGGGAACTGGCCCACAGACAGCCACCCCCAGCACTGGTGTTCAGACACTGGCTCCACACCAAGCAAGCAGCAGCAAACACTACAATATCTTCAGGGTCTCTCAGACTCCCTCTCTCCTTTCACCAGCCCCAGTATGGGCACTCAGCAGGCTGGCAATCCCCTGGGGATGGATGCTCCTGGTGTCAGCACCACACCTGCCTTCCTCCTCATCCCCCAGGGCTGCAGTTCGGGGGTGGCACGAGAGCCACCAGGGAGCTGCTGGTGGGGTGCCCCTGCCTCGGGCTGTGCCATGCCCCCAGCAGACCCAGCAGAGCCCTGGTGGCAGCACACCAGGAACCTGACGGGCTTTAACTTCCAGCCCTTCCTGCCACCTTCTGCTGTGTGCTGACACGAGCAGCAAAAGGCAGCCGGCGCTTGACAGCTGAACACAGCTCAGACGGATAACGGCTTGTGTCTAACAAAGCCATCCCTAATAAAAGAAATCGGCATAAAAGCAGAGAAAAGGACTGTGCTGCACGCAGGGCTTAGGGACTGACTGAACGGTGGTGCTTCTTTCATACCATGAGTTATCTGGAAGTGGCACTGAAGGCGAGCACATGAAAAGTGCTGATGAAAACTCTGCTTTAAAGACTTCTTTTTCTCAGGCAAGAAATGCTGTATGTCTTTCTCTCAGCAGCAAGCCAGACCCACTGCTTTGTTTCTGGTGCTAAGTAAATGGTACACATTAAATAGTTCACTAGGTCTTCAGAAACTTCACCTCCAATATTATTTTAAAGGAGTTTCAGATGCAGAAAGCAATGCCATTTGATTTTCTGGACATAGCTATCTTTCAAATTAAAGGTTTTATTTTTTGATACACAAAGTTTTAAAAAAAAAAAAAATCTCTTGAATCCATCACATTCAGAACATCTGTCTGTCCCAAAGTCTCAAAACATTAACACATTCTTTGACTGTAAATATGTTAGAATATCCAAATAACTGTGTGTCAAATGTGACACTTTCTTGTGCTAGTGAAAACCAGATGAAATTCATCAACTTCAGTAGATTGCAGATTTAGAGTTCTGTAAATAAGGGAAAAAATTGGCCCTGCACTTTAATTAACATTTTAAATCAAATCTGCATTTGAAAATGTGCCAAAATTGGAAGAGATCATAAATAACCTTGGTCTGCAATATTATACTAGAACATACTTGTGCCTTCTTTGCTTTAAAAAAAATGTGTTTTTTATCAAATGATAATTATGGTTGTGCTTGAAACGATCCCCCTTAAATTTTTCAGGAAGGTTAAATGAATGAAATGGCTGAATATTAATATTTTCCCTTTACTCAGGGATTCAAAACAATTCCCAACAAAACATGAGGGCCGGCAGATTTGGAGGGCTGTGTCATTAACAGCCTCTGTCATAATTCTGCTTACATGCTTGTTCTGCAGAGACCATATTTTCAGTAATAAATAATGTTTTGAAACAAACAGGTGACTTCTGTAAGAAGAATCGACAGTATTTTTTGAAGGCAGTGGTTTCTGTAGAAACCTTTCCTCTCTTTGTCCTCTCCTATCTGCAGGGTATTGACAGCTCTGACAAGACTTTGATTATCTAGTCAGCAGGAGCCTGAGACTTGTCACTTGTCAGGTGTGAGCCGGCAGTCACGCCGCTGATGAAACAATTGAAAGGAGATAGGCTGAGCATGAGGAGGATCAGGGTCATCAAGCCCAAAATGTACGCCTGTCTAGTAAGGGGATGGCTTACACCCTCATTAATGACTCCAATAAGGCAGGAGAGGGAGGCGGGGAGGAGCTGGAGCAGGGAAATAAGAAACGCAAAGGTTGGGGATGGTGGAGAAACTCCACCTGTCGACATCTGCTTCTTGCCCACGGCTCTGCAATGACCAGAGCCCAGCAGCCCCAGGAGAAACTGCAGAGCCATCAGCTGCACCAGCTGCACATTGCCACTCTGCACCCATCCCCTCCTGCTGTGGGTAGGGGGTAAGGTGAAGGTGGCAATCTGCCTCTCCTCCCACACCAGGTTTCCAAACTACACTGCCCAGCAGTGAGGGCAAAAGGCAGGGTGGGTCTGCTCCTGGACCTGTTAGATGCTGGCACCCTGGGGATTCATCCCCCTGGAAAATTAACAGCAACCCCACCACTTCCAAGTGACTGTGTTTCAACTGCCCCTGGCATCAGAGAAATCCCAGTGTGGCAAACACCTGAGAGGCCTGGGTGCACTGGGGTGACCTCTGCTGCCCTTGCTGTCCCACCTCTGCTGAGGACACCTGTGCAGTCATCTGAGCTCCTGCACTGCACCAGTGACACTCCAAGAGAGGCACAGACTAATCCAGAGACAGGCTTAGCCAAAGAGGCCAATATAGAACAATAGCCGTTGTCTGGCAATTGGCAGGACTTAACAAAATGCTTTGTACAAAGATGTCTGTAATCCATAACTAATATCCTGTCTGTGTATATCATACACAAACGGTGGGTCAGTTGATAGAAGCTTATCCTAAGAACATTTCACACAAAACTGGATTAGTACAATATGCTTTGCACTGGAAAATCATTCACAAACTTCAGCTCATGTAAAACCCAGGACTTTTTTTGGTTGGTTCTTCACACATCATACACTGCTTGTTTTACTGTGATCTGCATTACTTACCTATTCATATTAAAATGCTGTTCAAAGTGTGCTTCATAAGAATTAACAGGCAAAATACTGCTGCCCAGAAAGTCTCTCTTTTAAATTTAAATGACAGCTTAAATTATTATGCACATTTAGTTAAAGCCACAGGAAAAATCATGAGTATCAAGGACACAATCTGTCAGTTAAACGCATGAAAACTTGCAATCATTTCACTGATTTCAGGACTTTCTTTTCAAGTCTGTGCAGATACAAGGCCACTGACATAATAGTTTGGGGTTCCCATCACAAAAATAAATTGTGAGCTGCATTTATTTATTTATCTGAGCCCCAAACCTTTGCAATATGTTCGGGAGTTTTCTGCTGTCCTTTATAAAACTGATTACTGGTGTTCCTTAAATCTCTGGGATATTTAGATGTATGGATAAGATAAGCATGGATTAACTATGTCTGACTATGCATATCAATTGAGGAGAAAATTCTGCTCTGAGATAAGGCAGCAGTGAAAACCCACAAGGCAGGACAGGCAGAAGCACAGAGGAGAGGAGGCTGAAGGTTTCTGACACTGGCACATGATGGGACACATCATGGCAGGGAAAAGGTGGCTGGCCGAGGACAGGCAAGAAAAGACACGGCTGTGATAGTCAGTGTGAAATGTCAGAGGCAGACATACCAATATAATTTATTTTTTTTTTAATAGTAACCCTGCACAGCAACTTTCTTTATTGACATAAATGGGGAGCCAGGTCCCACTCTGCTCTGTGCAGCAGTGGGTGGTGCACAGCACCATCCCTCTGGAATAAGGGAGGGGTAAAACCCTGCCTGCAGAGCTGAGCAGTTATCACCCACTTGGCCAACCCAACGTTGAGACATTTTTCACTCATTCAGTGAAGAATTCCTTCCTTCATAGAAGCACTTCATAGAAGTTTGTTGCAGGTATCCCAGTCACAATTTCCTATGCCTGAAGGAGAGAGCATTAATGCACCGAGAGCTGCCACTGTAATTCCCTGTATCTACACATAGAAGTTTATGGAGTTTCTGGTATTGCTCAAAACTGGAACACAGCTTAGAAAATACCATGTACAGATTTACTTGTGCTGTAGTTTTTAGAGGTACCTATCATGGTGAAAATGATACTTGAATTTCTTCATAGGAGAACTAGTTCTGGACTGCTAACTATGGATCCTGAATGGAATGGATCCTTGATAGGAGAGTAGCAGCATGATAAATAAAGTGCTCACCGAGAATACCAGGGAGCAATGAATGACAGGTGCTGATCAATGAACTATCAAGCATGTTTTCAGCCATCAGTTTATTGTTATTAATACTTCAACCTAATCTCCAGCTTTAAAACAAACTACAATGCATTCACAGCTGTCTTTCAGGTTTGATTTCTTGTCTCTAAAACATTGCATCAGAAATGTAACATGAGGATGACAAATTTTCACCAATGTCATAAACCTTTTGAAATTAATTACTTATGCCATTCTTGGGAAGGGGCTGGGCTTGGCTGAACACAGGGGAAGGCCTTGTCTCACCTGCCCACCCTGAGGCCCCACACTGTCCCACTGTCACCTAAAAAAGTAAATAGTGGCCTCTTGAGACTAAACCTTACCATGCAGTTAGTGAGCATTCAGTTAAAAACACCACCACAGAGCAGACCTGAAACTGGGTGATGCTCAGACATTTCCATACTGGTTTCTAATTCATGGATTTCCCAGTGCAAAGCCATACCCTGTATTTGCTCCCACCTCAACATTATTTGAAATAAGTGACATTAAGATTTTGGCTGCATTTGGCTGGCAGCTAGGTTGTACCAGCACAGTGATTCAGGGAAGTGCAGAGGTTACCTAATTATTCTGATATTGCCAATAATTTCCTGAGCAATATGCCAAGGGCTCTACAACACTAATAAGAATTCAGCTCCTTCATCACTCAGGAAGAACCCATATCATAATGCCTGGCTTTGATGTCATGTTATGATTGTGTAGCATTTATTCAGCTTATACATTGTTGGGATTTTTTTGGTTTTGTTTTTGTTTAAATGGGTACACTTTACTGCATTCAAACCTGAAAAACTGTATTAGCTCCAAGTAAAGCACAGCTTCCTTCAGCTCCAGCCAAAATACTGAAACATCTCATCTGTGGAAGAGCGTCCTATCCTCATCTACTGCCAATCATAATAATTCATAAAGGGTGCCACAGAGATTTGAATGTACCATTTGATCACTTTTTCAGCTCTTGCCAGTGTGTTACAAGAGCAGAGTTTGCAAGAAGATCAAACCAGAAAGCTATCAATGCTCAGGTATCAATATACATAATTTCTAGAATACAAAATCCTCCAGTTAATATAAAATAATTGTGGAAATTGTTGGCAAATTAAAGATGGTTGTTATAGATTCCAAAAATATTTTTGCTTTCAGCAAAATACATTTTTAATTACTTTCCTACTAGCTGTCATTTTTCATAAACCAGTCTAGACAACTCGTGCCAAATCATGCAAAAACTGATCTCAATGAAATGCTTTCCTTTAGCACCAAAGACCAGAAAATGTTCTCATTCTTTTTTCTTTTCTTTTTTCTTTTTTTTTTTAATTTTTTTTCTTAACATGTGGAGTTAAATAAAGCACTTCTAGATAAACTTTTCTGTTTGTGGAGTGTTAAAAAAAAGTCAAAACTTCCCTTTAAAAATGGGGTCCATTTAAATATCAAATAATACCAAATTATTCTTTTTCCAGTTTAGAAATAAACTGGAAAATATAAATATACACATCTATGTCTCATTTTTGTTCTCCTCTGAATTCAAACCTTTTTGCAAAACATATTATTATCCTAGCAAAATCTGCATCAACACTTATAAGATGTACATATATGTTTGCCTTTTATCTCATTTATGTTGAGCATACTGGAAAGGAGCGAGAAATAGTGAAAAATAATCTGAATTTCTATTTGTTTTCCACTTTTAACTGGAATTATTAAACTGAGCTATAGCATTCAGAGGTAAGGAATTATGTAAAGAAAGTAGATTTTGCTTTTAGCGTCATAATCAATGTCCAAATCTAAAATTGATATAATTGACTATTAATTAATTCCCTTGATATTTTCATTAGCACATCCAAGCAACAAGTCTTCTGTTTGGCACTTCTGAATTATTCAGGAAGTACTCAGATTGCTATAATGAAGGCGTTACTGCCTGATACTATGCTGGCTGATACAGTTAAATTCAAGGCATGCTTTTATTTTTCTATTCTGATTGGACAACCAAAGATTTCCCTAAAGATATGTGAAATGCAATTTCAGACACACACACACACACAAAGAAAAAAGTCAAGAAAAATGTCCAAAAAGAATTTTTTTTTTGTGAAAATAATCCAGTTCTATACTTTAAATAATTGTAGCTTTCTTCTAAGTCCTGTACCTCTGCAATGTGGAGGGTTGCTATGGGTGGCACCTATGTTTTGAAGGCTCCTTAGGTCTTAGGAACTGCCCCACAGCCCTCCAGAGCCCAAAATGTTTGCAGCAGCCTAACTGCCTGAATGACAAACAGAGATTTACCAGTGCCATTGTCCTATCTGTTCCTCCATTAGCAATGTGACCACGATACTCAAAAATACTCCTAAAAATAACTGAGGAAACATCAGGGACTTCACCCAGGTAAATCCTGTCTGATGACAAATGTTGATTTTTGCCAGGGTAAAGACCCCAGGACTGGTATAATCAGGAGAATTTTAGGAGTACTCTTTCTCAGTTCCTTGGTTTGTGGTTGTATCAAAAGCCAGGAAAGCTGGTAGGGCACATGCCAAACTTCGCAGTTTTGTATCCTTTCTTAACACTGGGGTTTCTTTTCTTGTAAGGTACTAAGTGGCAGAAATCCCATAAATCTTGCCATTCCAAAAAGAAAAAGCTGGAGGGGACTGGGTGGTACATTTGATGGATGCACTGTCCTTAATGCACTAGCCTTTTCCCTAAGGGATTATGGTTTTGAATTTAGTGCAGAGAATGAACTGTTCCTCCACTGATGGCAGTAAAAGTTTATCAGCAAAGGATAGTTTTACCTTTCAGATCATCATCGTGTTCTTTGACATGATCTTACTCTGTACAGATCCTTCAGTGCCACTCACAAAACCAATAAACAGCCACTACACAGGCAACCCAGGTTGTTTTTTTCTTTTTTCTTTTTTTTTTTTAACAGAACGCTACTAGTCCTAATTAATTTAATATTTGTCGCTTGGGCACTATCTCCCATATGACAATCTCCAAAGACCTTACAAAGATTAATGACACCCCATTATATCAATGAAGCAGAAAGAACAAGAATGAGATCCCCCCGCACTGAAATGCACTCTCATTTGGGGGGGAACACAACATCCTCCTAAAGTGTCAAAGCATGGAGGAATTGGGCCTTGGGGAATGAAGAACCACTCAGTTACTGTGAGTGAAATACAGGTCCTACAGCACTGAGGTTGATGGTATCAGGAGCTGGTCACCAGGTGGGTCTGTTCTTCCCAAGCCTCCTATGGGACACTGTGGCTGCAGGAAGATGTGGCACAGCTGAAATGTAGGAAATTAC
The DNA here is from genome assembly GCA_027886175.1 of Phylloscopus collybita. Lineage (NCBI taxonomy): Eukaryota > Metazoa > Chordata > Aves > Passeriformes > Phylloscopidae > Phylloscopus > Phylloscopus collybita. The sequence goes on along the minus strand of JAJNNQ010000008.1, from coordinate 11,447,676 downwards.
AGGAAGTTTTGCTGGTACTCCTTGAGAAGAAGACTTTAGTACTACAAATTAACATCGACAGGGACACAGGGGCAGACACTGCCCTGGAAAGTAGAACTGTATTCTGGTTTTTGAAACAGAACGTGAAAGCACATGACAGCTTCAAATATTGAAATCACCTTGTCCCTGAGCCAAAGGCAGAAACACAATCCATGTGATTACCAACCTTGATCAAAAATCTAAGGAAGCAGTTGATGACATTCCATGTCCTCGTTCCTGCCTAGCCCTTCAGGACAAGGGCTCCCTTAGCATGGGGAGTTGCCCTGGGCTGACATGGAGGGGTTGTGCTGTTGGAGGAGAGGAGTGGCCCTACAGCCATCACTGCCAGCCTGGCTCTGGGGTTGTTGTCACCCCAGATCAGTGACCAGGACAGCAGGGGAAGGACATTAACACCTTCTCCTTGTTCCATGGCCACCCCACTAGTGCGAGTTCAAACCTGACCTCTTTTTTTATAGTTCCTGTATCGATGGTTTCACTTTGAAATATAAAAACTATATCATTCAACATTTAAGACAGAGCTGCTTAATACACTCTGGACAGCTTTATCAGTTAATTTGAACTTGCTGAAAAAAAGCCACATTTTAGACCATGCTCCTGGTCTTAAAATATTAATCAGACACATGCTCAGTATTTTTTTTTTTCATCCAACCGTCTCTAGAATGCTTATTGACAATTTACAAAAAGAGGTTAGAAAATAGTAAGGGGAAATATGTAAGTAATTATGGTTCTAGTATTGCGGGGCCAAGTGAAGTAAATTAATGTAATGCAAACATTTTGTGGATTTGTTTAATTATTTGCAAGTACAGTTAAATCTGCAAGTACAATTAAATCATAGTGCAGTAGATGGGGGGTTATAAATGGGAATGTTCCTAATGAGTCTTTTCAGAACACTCAAAATTTTTTGCAAAATATGGATATATTTCCAGGTTGTTTATATCCACTTGCTGAATAGATGACTGCACACAGCTGTGGCTAAATTCCAAAAGCTTGGGAACAACTTTCTGTTAGCTACCAATGAAATTCCCCTTATGCCAGTGATCATCAGAAGGCTTTTCCCCCTTAGTTTCCCACAGATCTTCCCTAAAGAGCTGATGCAGACTTCATGGAGCTTTTTGTGGCCCAGCAGAGCAAAATGAGCCAAAGGGAGTTTCACTGGCTCTGGGTGGTACCTACAGTGATTTCTGATCTGCTCGAGGAGTTACTTTCTGTGGATTCTGGATACCAACCAGGGTATTCATATTCCAAATCTAAGAATACACAAATCTTAGAGAGTCCCTGAAAAGCTGCAGCATTACAGCTCTGCCACCACTGGAGTCAATGACTTCATCCCAAAGCTCACAGGGAGCAGTGACAGACCAGTGCCTACAGCTTTAAAGAATTCAATCCTAAATTATTACAGTGTCAAGCAAAACTAATTAAGTACTTTTTAAAAAAAATGAATTAGTGCTCCTGCTAAACTGAAAATAATGTGGTAAAGAATTTTCTTTTCTGAAATATATTGTAATCAACAATTCAATATCCTGAAATTATAGTTCAGATTTCACATGTCTATATTCAAATACTGTATAATTTTTTTCCTGTTTTTCATTGAGAATTAAAAGAAAAAATATATTGACCCAGAAAGTAGTATGAGAGGTATCCAATGTGTCTTGCGCTCCAAACAGTCAAAATAATTCCAAACCTAAAGAATATTCAGTTACATTTGTACCTGTTTGAACACTGTATAGCATGAAATACCCCCTGTGCAATGGAACTCATCGAGATCTTTCTGTCTGAAACTCACAGAATTGAGACATGTTTTGAAAATGCATCTTTGACTTTGGTTCTTCAAAGAAATCCTGAGAAGAGGTGAAAATGGAGAGACTGTTCGAAACACTCCAAAAGGCCTGTGTTCTTCCAGAGACTATTAATTACCAACAGAGCTGCCAATCCCTTCAGAAATGGATCAAAAAGCCACAGAAAGCAGTGACTTAGCAAAAAGAAGCAACTTCCCATGTTTTGTTTTATTTAGAGAGAAACTTTTTTCTCTTTTTTTTTTTTTTTTTTTTTTTTTGCATTTCCAGGAATTTCACAACTAGTGGCAGATGTTCTGTGTTGCACAGGCTCTTACTCTTTTAAAGGGATGAGCAAACATGCATAGTATTCAATAATGCATAGGAATGTCATACCTTTCAGGCATTGCCCCACCCCTGTGAGGCCATCAGCTCTTTGATATTTCTAGGTTTAATATTACTTGAGAGCAATCAACCCCAAAATTTGCTTTTTCTAGATCTTTCTCCGAAATTCACAGCACGTCAGCATTACTGATTACAATTGGGCATAATTTTGGGTGGTTACTCCACCCATACTGGGTGGGGCTTTGGAGGTAGAGGAGTGGCTTGGTTAATTTTTTTTGATGAGGAGAAAAAATCTTGACCCTGAGGAACTCAGCTTTGTGCTGCTGAGGTTTTGGTGTACAAAGCTGGAGACAGAGCAGGAGTCCTGCCTGCCTGGCTGAGTGCTGATTGACCTGCAGGAGGATGTGTGTGAGCCTGCCTGTGGGGGAGGGAGATTATCAGCAAGTGAGGGATCTGCTACTAGCCTTTAAATTGAAAGCTTTATAAAAGCTCTGTGCTTTTATAACTGATGTTTTATAGATGTAAAATGTTCACAGTCTCAGTGACAGCATCCACTATACCTTTCTGAAATGAACAGGCACCTGACCTCAGCTGGGTCTTTGATGTGGTGGCTTCAGCTCTCACTATGTAAATATATTTATTTGCTACAGAAGCCAGTTCTTTAGGATGAATGACTATGATTGCTCCCCCATAGGGATATGAGAGCATGGGGGGACTTTCCACAAGCAGAAGCCTCTCTGACCACTTGTATTTTGTACATCTTAGATGGGAACCACTGTCCAAACCCGACTGAGAGTCACATGCACATGTTGTTTTCTATCTGCTTCCCTATATACACAGTTTTCACCAGTTCAGAAATTCAGATAAACTTCTTCTATCCAGTTCTCTGCCAAACTGAGATGGGATAAGATTTAAATAACATGAAAAATAATTAGAAAAAAAACCAAAAACAACTTCATTTTTAAAACATTTCCAATAAATAGTGCTTTAGATGTCACTCATGAAACCAAGATTATTTTAAATTGATTGCTGCTTCCAAAAATCAATACTACCCACATATCCCCTAGATACTGCTCTCCACTGAGGACACAGGCCAGGCTCCCACTTCTCCCATGGGTGAACCTTTAGCAGAATTAGGACTAAAACTACAAAAGATCTGCTTGTAATGCTATTAAGCCATGCAGGTGTAGTAAAGCACATAGGATGTCACACAAGGAATCGATGGGTTAAACAGATCTTTTTTCAGGTTTAGGATTTGTATGAGGAAATGATGTACATGTAGCCAGGCATCAGCTGAGGACATGGTGTGCACTCTGACAATGGCTCTTCTCGTTATCTAGGATCTTTTAATAAAGTGTTAATTATAAAGGCTTCTCAACTCATTGTTTAGAGTCTTAAAGAGAAGCACACTTTTCCTGTCAAACACGAAGGGTTTGCAGCAAGGGAATTTGTCTTGTAGCAGTAAGCTGTATTTTCCTGGCAAGTGATTAATTTAAATGGGCTGGAGCTGCCCTGACGTCCTGCAGGCCTCAAGCTCCCTCCTCTAAAAGAGACCACAGCAAACCATGCCAGAGACTTGCCAGGGTGCCGTGCCTTAGAGGGCTGTGTTTGCAGAATTTTATAGGTAGGACACATGTCCATGTTGAGCCTTTTCCTAGCAAAACCCAATGACCAAACATTGCCCAGGGGAAAAGCAAAGAACCCTTTAATCCTTGCACATTTAATCCTTGCTCAAGCCCACAAGTCTGTGATCTGTTGTTTGGTGAGGGATGGTGTGCAGGTCACCTCTTCCAGACCATTCATTACTGTAAACACCTCTACGGCGTCTTCTGTGTCACTGGGAGAGTAAACAGGTTGGCAGATAAATACAAAATGACCTGTAATAGAGGTATCAATATGCACTTCCATTAACTTTAGCCAAAAAAGAATGAAAAGTGTGGGGGGAGAGAAAAAATACTCAGCATCTGAAAGCAGCACTGTCTCTAGTATGACACTCTGTGTAAAGTGAACCTTCAAAGGAAAAATAATATCACTTTGTAATGCTGATATTTTGCTGAGTTACTTATTTTATGACAAAAAAGCATTGTGCTATGTGAACAAATATGAATTTACTACTTTTAAATAAGCAAATAAGAAAACAAAAGTAGATCACTATAGAAAACTTCCAATAATACTTTCAATAGATGATCACAAAAAGCAATTAACTGGGAAAAAATCTGGGTTATTCTATTACTTTCTCTGACCTGTTAAGGTGTCACCTTAACTTCATGGCTAGGTATTCATTGCTAAGAGCAGACAGTCCCTGCATGCTTTTGTTTCTTTCACGTCAGACATGAGCCAGCCCTGCTATAAACTCACCCAACTCCTCTTTCTCACTCTGCTGCTGGAAGGTGAGTGGGGTTCAGCCAGCCCAGTGCCAAAGAACAGCAATGCCCTGGGGTTCAAAGCTCTGAGCCATCAGCTGCAAGTATTCTCAGAAAAAGATATTGATTGCAACTTCAATTTTAACATCGATAAGGTGAAACAAAATAGAATTGGTTAAGAAAGAAAAAATTGCTAAGGCTTTGGAGATGTCTGAACTTCAATATTTCTTTTTTTTTTTTTTTTTTTTTCTGAATGGATAACTAGAGCAGGGGATGTTGCTGAGACTCAAATGGGCACCGGGACTGGTTGTACTTCACCTTTTAACCAATTAACTGCATCTGCATTTTCTTTTTATTTTTTTTTTACCAGTGCAGAAAAGCACAGCAGGAAAACCTTTGAAAGTGAGTTCTTGAAAAAGCAGGGTAAGAGCAAAACTGCCTTTTACAGACATTTCTGTGTTGCTGATCTTACAAATCCATGTCATACTATTTCTGTTGCCAAATTTTTCCTGCATATTTTGCACCATTAGAGGCAGTTATTGGTAGAGGATTATTATATAATTGTGTTGCAGCAGCACCCAGATACACTCCAGACACACAGCAAGCCACCTCTGCACAAGGTGAGAACCCTCTAGAAAGTGGTAGCTCCTGTTGGAGGCATTCACAGCATGCCTGAAATTGGGTCTGAGGGATATAGGCTGAATTCACACAATGGCTGATGGATATAAACACTTGCATGCTATTCAGGCAAACATTCAAACACACTGTTAAGTGACTTACTGAACTGAGAGATGGCTGACCAGAATCACTTAATTGTGTAAATGTGAATGCCTCTGTTTTAACCCCAGTCTAACTCTCTCAGCTACTACATCTTCATCATATACAGAAATCTATGTTCCTCTCCGGATCCACTGCTCTCTGATCAGTACAATGAACCAGAAAAAAAGTTTGCAAACACAATCTAATTCACATTTAAGGACACCTGAGGAGCCCCAGCGCCCTCTATTTGCAACAAACCATTTTGCTAAGAACATTTGCTGTTAATGATCCTTGCTATTAAAATATGCCCATTTTGGCATGGTAACTCTTTCTGTGCCTGAGGTTTGCACTTCCACCAGGCTGTCATCTTTATTCACAACATGTTTTTCACCACACTTCCAGATGTTGCAATGGTAGACATCATTTTATCTTGAACTTTTAGGACAAGATCTCTTACATATTTGCCCCAAATGTCACACTAGGAATGGGCTCATCATCCTCCAAGACATACAATCACAAAACAGAAGCTAGCAGTGCTGCACTCCCCAACATCTGCTGCTGCAAGGACTCTGCAAAAAAGCACTTCAGAGCATGTCATCCAGAGGGGCTGCATTGACAGTCCTCACCCATGCCTTGCAACTCAAGTTCTGGAGTGATTTTTGCAACTACTACAGATACTGCACATATTTTATATTAAAGATGAAAAAAATTGCTGTATACATTATGCCTGCACATGGATGTTTCATGAACTCTTCTGTTGTTTGCCTTTCAGTACTGGCAGATAAGCATTGTAACTCTACCCCAGGATTTTTATTGAGCAATGATACAAAAAGATTAATTAATTTGCATACAATATAAATCCACATTCATCTTTTATTATTGCACAATCAGGGAGCTTTAATGCAACAAATTCAAGTGCTACATGCTTTGATTGCTCTTTGTAAAAATACTTAAATCCCACTCATTTGGAAAGAATCTTATGGAAGTTTTCTAAGTGATGTATGTGCTATTTGGGAAAACTTTCCTTATAAAATCTCTGTACAACTTTACGATTTCTTATACTCCAAATTCTCTAGGTTCTGAGTATCTCAACAAGAAGAGTGCCTATAAATGTTTTCATTTAAAATTACCAAACTGAACAATGGAGAGAAAAATGAAAAATTAGCTGATGTTTGCAATATATGGTCTATCATGAATAGAGATGTAAGTAATAATTTAAAATATATTACTGGTTTTGCTAGAGAACTTAAATTATTACTAGAGTAAATAATACTCATTCTATTTAAGGCTGTCATTAAGAGCATGATTTCCAATAACCACTAAACCCCTTTTAGATCCAAATTCAGAAAAGTAATTTGAAAGTTTACATAAATAACCTTTTAAGGTATTATAACTAAGGAAGTAGAAAAAGCTGGAGTAATGTGATCTAAGTTACAAGCCTCTTACATGACAAAAATCATACCAGAATTCTTTTAAGTACAACACACTGACAATAAGTCTGTTTCTTTTCATAACTTTCCAAATAAAAATATTATTTCTGGGAAGCTTCTTTGAATGCAATAAGGTTTCCTTCTGCACACTTTCCTTTGCGCTCTTGCAAGAACAACAAAACATCATAAATAAAAAAGACAAATCAGCTGAAGAGGAAGCAGCATTTCCACTTTGCCTAAAAATTTCAAGCCTGGTTTTAAAACTTGAAGAAATTTAGATGAGGGCTGGAAAGGATACTGACATTTTGAGTGATTAGTTGAAGAGCACTGAAATATCTTAATTACTTACTGGTAGCAGGGTACTGGTAACTGCAGCTCGGTAAAGGAAGGGGGAGATAAAATGCTTTCTTAAGCACATATGTGATTCTATGTAAATCTGAACTGCTGCCTGAAATGTTTGCCAATAAAGATGAAAGTCCCACAACATAGTCACAACATGATATCTATCATATGGCTTCCTGGCTGTTGTGTATGTTTTTGCTGTGTGTAATTGACTGTGTTGGTGTTTGCACTACCTAGAATTTGCATATTAGCTCAAACACTGTGTTCTTGGTGGGCCGGATCCTGCGAGCTCCCCGGGAGGGATCCGGCTGCCCCAAATCCAAGGGACACCAACACAGGGCTCTCAGGAGGTGCTGAGTGCTGCATCCATGTTCCCACATTTGTCAGCCGTGGAACAGAAGGTGGGCAAACACATCCATTTGTAGTGGCACAAGAGGGAATGTTGAGACTTCAGCCTTCAGACTGAAATACATCAGCTCAGGAGATGACAAAACATGGGCTCCACTACAGCCAAGGTTTGGGTTATTCTAGAGGTAAAGTTGTGATGAATGCAGGAGTACAGCTCTGAGAGTCAGTTTACTTTCCAAATATCACCACGGGTAAGAATTTCTCCCTTCCTGACCTTTCTCTTTTATAATCTAAGTTATGCAAACCTCTGCTTCTGGAAATTGGATTGGAAATTTCTATGAATCGATTCTGCCAACAAAGCCAGTGAGAATAGAGAAGAGTTTCAAGTGGAAATCCAGCAGCCACCAACTCTTACAACAAACATAAAGTCAGGATCATCTTATTACCCTCACTGAAGTGATTTCCCTCAATCCAAGCTCTTGTGCTCTGCTGTCAGTCCTGGGCTACCCAGTAATTATCCATCTGTTGTCCTACCACTTCCTCTGCTCACACTACTAGCACAAAGCAGCTGTGATGAATCAGGGCTACAAAAAGGGATTTCATCCACTAAGCAAGTACAAATCATTAATAGAAATTACCTTAGTGTATGACTTGGCTGCTTCTTGTGATGCAGCTACATATGTCGCAGCATGTAGGAGAAAGAGGCACAGCAGATGCTACTGGAAGCAAAATCCTGAGAAGGAAAGATGGCATGTTGCTAGCAGCTCTGGTTAGAGGGGGATAAAAGAAGAAGATGCAGCACTTACTGGACCTGCTGCTGTTGCTATTGAAGCATCTGCTCCATTACCATGATTAAAGAATGTGTTTCCACTTCTACTGCTGCTACTTCCCTGTTTTGCTTTTTCTATGCTTCATTTTTTTTATTATTTTCTCGTGAATGAAAGGAAATCTATAAGGTCTCTAAACAGGTTCACATTATGGGCACACAGGGAGGGTGCAGGGATGGGAGGAAAGGATTCCTACGCAGAGATGCATCAACACTCTCCTTGAGTATGTAACAAGTTAACGATCCATTTAAAAATAAAATCTTGACCACCAGTTAATAAGGCCTTCTATAGCAAATTCCAGCATAAACAAACACTCATAGAGCAAGTGTGAAGTTCAGGGTAGGGTCAGAGTATTTAAGGCAGATAAGTGGGAAATCTGGATTCTAGTCCATACTTTCCCAGACTGAAGCATCCTAAAATACCCTATCTAATTAATCAGAACATCTTTCTGACTCACTCCTCAACAATTACCCAGGCAGGGAGAAATAACATGTAATCAAAGGCTGTAAAAGGGTCCTCCTGTATTATGTGCCTATCATTGAGAACACAAAACATGATTTAGTTTGTGACTAGATGCAGACTGCAAGGATATCAGATTAAATCTGGAGAACATGGTAAATTTTCAGTGGTGGGATAGCAAAGTGAGTGAGTTGAAATTTGTCTGTGCTGGTCTGTACCAGAGGAAATGGAGTGTCCATTGTTCCAAACAAGGATCTGCTGACAAAAATCAAGGCTCAAGCCTGATGGCAGCTGGAGGGAAAGGTCTCACCAGCAGAAACCAGTGACAATGTCCAGTCCATAAAGCCTCAGAGTCCCTGTCCCCAAAGGAGCAACTGCTCATGACAACAGTGAAGGTGGCCAGAAAAGTGAATTGGCTTTTATCTATAAGGTTCTTGATGCTTTTTTCCCCTGCAGGCTTTGTGTGTATGCATCTTCACATGCACATTAACTTCTCTTCCCACACTGCCTGCTTGAGCAGGGGCCATGAAAGCATCCTAAAATCATGGCCCCAGCTGCCTAGCTGTGGGTGATGTGGCTCAGACATGTGGGGCAGAAACTTTGCTGCACACAGACATCACTCCAGAAAAAATGAATGAGTTAGAGATGACTTGACAGATGTCCTCAAGGCTGTGTCTGCAAGGGCTACCAGCATGGAACAGCACATTTAAAGCAAAAGTTTAGCTCCTCTGAATTACACCATGATACCTGAAAACACACCATAAGGTCTTAAACCACTTTGGGTCCAGAACAGCCCTAAGGACATTAACTCCTTAAGGTGGTTAAAGCTCTCGTTTGCCATGAGGGCCTGATCCAAAGCCCAGCAAAATCCCTTAAATTATTCCCATTGACTCCAATAGGATTTGCATCAGGCTCTAAATCCTTACAGCAAAGCTTGAAGCAGTTACCTCTTTCCGCCCTGGAGCTTTTAAACCCTTAAGCAGTCTTAAAGGAAGCTTTGACTTGATTTGTTAATCACAGTGAAGTAAAAACCATGCCAGGTGCCATTGCTAAACCCCAATCTCCTTTTGAAGATGTAGTTTTCCTTTGTCTTTATTTGCTTCCTTCATGGTTTATAAAAAACCCCAAGCAGCTGAGAAAACTAATTAGAACCCCAGATATGCAACATTCATATGCTTAATTTTAATCAAGTGAGAAACTTTCCTGAATAAGTAAGTTATACAAAATTAAGCACATACTTAATTAAGCAGTCATATGACCAAGACAACTAGGGGAAAAGCAGTGACACTGCACATAAGCAGAATGCTGCTACATGTAAATAAGCCAAAAAAAGGGGAAACAATGGGTTTAGCTCAGTGTCTTCAATTACAGCAGCTGCAGGTGAGACCTACAAACACAGGTGGGACAAAATGGGTTTTTAGGAGTGTCCCTGTAAGTTCTTGCTACTGAAAAACTTCAATGTTTTGCAGGATTTAGGCTAAGCATAAGATCAACCAGACCTTGCTGGAGAAACAAAGACTCCCAGTTACTACTGGGTCCATGTTACACAGCCTCTGCTGAAATAACTGCCCCTAGTTTACTACAAGCTGAGCACTTGTGCCCTGTGCACTTTTTGGCAACAGGGTAATCTGGAATTTAACACCCGCACAAGTGAGGCATCTGCCCAAATGACATCTCTATCTTACCTTGATTGTACCAGGTTTTGTTAAAGTTTACTCCACTGTTTCTGTTTCATATCATTGGCTCAGAAAGTAAAGCAGGAAAAGGGAATTTTCATGTAAGTTACAAGTTAATTTGCTGCTCAGAGAACTTGGCCTGAAAATGAGTGATAAATGCACAAAATGAGATACCCAGAAAATATGAAGGATGATTCATGGGAACTGATCTGAAACCATCTGAAAGCATCACCTCTTATTTCTCCAGACAACATTCTTGTGGCCAAACAGGCAATATTCCAGCAGGCTGAACAGGACTTCGTAGAGTTCCATTTTGACATACGTGCCTACATCCTCTTTCAGATACCTGAGTCCTTGTGTGGTTATTGGTCTTGTCTCAGGGATGAAGTGATCCAATTAACTTCTAGGGCACAACCCCACTGCACAGACACATGAAGCAGAGACAGCCAGGGAGGAGGGTTGACTGATCTGTGCTAATGTGCTTTCTGGAACAAGCACATTTCCTCACCAGCATTGGATTATGTTATGAGGACAGCACAAGTTGGATGTTTTTGCCTCCCTTTCCATTACATGGTATAAAGTGTCCAAATAGACTCCACATAACAGCCTTGTGCCTGTGCAGGCAGCACTGGTGCTTGTCTGCTACAGAGAAGAAGCCAAAGTTATTTTAATGACTGATGGATTCAATTTCTATGGCCATTTTTATTACCTGGGTACTGCGATGAAAATCAACCACAGGAAGAACTCAATTTTGTTTTTCATTAATATTCACTTTGTTGATATGAACAGATGATTTTGGGGAGCTCAGATGCCCTTTTAATTTATATCTTTGCAATGTGGAACAGCTATCTTCCACTTTCAAGTAAGTAAATCCTGCATCTCACTTTTTGTGGTTTTTTTTTACATTATTACAAATGGAATTTAGTCTTCTAAATTTTCTACAAAAAAAAAAAAAAAAAAAAAAAAAAAAAAAAAAAAAAAAAGTGGAGGGAAGTAAATACCCTTAAAAAGAAAACCTTTTTTTAAGGGTTTAAACCTTTATAATACCTTTATAAGCAGGTATTAGTCATTAAATTTCATAATTCTGTCTCTAACTTCTAGAAATAATAGGAAAAAAGAAGCTGAAACACATGCTTGATAGAAATTACTATCAGAGCTGAGACCTACAATGTTCCCTTGAGCTCTGGCCAGGAGTTCCATTCCTCTTCACACCATGAAGCTTTCTGTAGAGTCTGGCTAAGATTTTTTCTTGGTAGCTTTACATTAAGATATGTGAATTTTTTGGGAAATCAATACAACACCCTCCAAATTCAATCTCCTCTTCTATTCACGGTGATCTTCAGGTCTTAGGAAAGAAACACTGTTTTTCAGCTGGATGCAATGGATTTTGGAACTGTTCTCTTCCTTCTTAAGCCTCATTTTATATTTTTGACACATCCAGCTGCTAGCTGGTTTGGCTCAGAAGTGACCTGACCCTACTAAGGTGACAGAAGTGCTCTAGATCACCAAGTGAGCAGCAGCTTTATGACCCCCACCAATTCTGCACGATTACTAGTTCAGTCACACCAGGAGAAATTCCCCAAAAACATTACATCTCCGCTCAGTGGAAAAACACGTAAGTGATGTAACACACCTAGTGTCTTGCTACATTTTGATCCATATCATATATTTTCTTGGTTTCATTGTATAATCATGCTAAGCTACAAAAGGACGAGGCTAGCTGGTTTTACCAGACACAAGGAGATTAATTGACACTAACAGCTTTGTCTGCATTTAAAATTCAGGGAGATGGCATGTTTCTGTTTAGGAAAATATGTTTTAGAAGTGGCTACAGTTGATCCTGAATGAAAGACTTTTCCCCTTCCCCCTTAACTCTGTCCATTTGCTTCTTGAGTTAATTAATGAATTCTTTGGTTTCACTCTCCCCCTCGAAAGCTAAGTGAGAATTCTAGAGAAAGCAGGCTGGATATACTGTCTGCTCCTGAACTTTAGGACTACCAGGTACAGACAGGACATTTCCAACTCCCAGATAAGCTTGGAATACCATCTTCTTTCAGGTTACCACTGGAGACTATGCAGTCTTTCCATAAATTCCTTGACTTTAACACTCAAATGAAGCTATTCTGCCTTTGATGTCTAACATAGCCTGTGGTGCAATGCTGAAATAATTTGGATCAGAGCCCAGGGACTAGATTGGGCCTATTTTTGTTGTATATCACTAAAGGTTGAGGAAAAATTTTGTAGCCCACATCATCCAGAAGAAGTCCACAAGGACTCAACCCACGGGATTATTTCCAAATAAGCATTTATATCACACTTTGGCATCTTCCCAGGGATCTCCCTGCCTATGTCATGGTGACAAAGCAAAGAGGACCTTTCTTCTTTCTGGGGAGATTAACCCTCAGTTACAGTGGAAGCAGTGGTCTCATGAGTGGCAGGCAGCTGGGCTGCCCATCTGATTCAGTGTGGTAAACTTTTTTTAGGTGACAAGGTAAGAAACAGAAGCAGAAAAACAACCCCTGGTGGAATAAAACACAATCTGATGAGAAGAATGACAAGGTGCTGTGTAAATTGCAGTCCTCACCCCACAGCAGACAATCGTGCGCTGGTTATCAGTCTGGGTACCATACTGTTAGAACCAGAACAGCACTGCCTAAATTATTGTTGCACGAAAGATCTTACAGATATTTGAAAATCATACTATTCTGAGTCACCTGCCTTTTCAGAAGATGAAAGGCAGAAATGATGAGTAGATAACCACCGTGGAGGTGCACAGAGACTTCACTGCTGAGGAGCAGGAATCTCCCCCTGCAAGCTCTTCAGCTCAGCTCTGAACACTGGTACTTATGATTCAGCTCATATTCACTCTATCCTCATTTATAAGATAAATAATTTTGAGATGTATCTAAAATTACTTTACAACCTTTTAATCACTGAAAATTGTGTATAATTATTATACCTGCACTCGGGTGCCAAGATCTGCTGTGAAATACTTGGCTGCTCAAAGTGTGTGGAGGAAATGCTTCAATTCCACATTAATTAATGAATTTTTATCCCCACTCCTGTCCATTAACAGCCACCATGCTTTTGCTGTGAATGGTCATTATTACAGACTGAAATAGGAACATAAATTTACTGATAATGAAAGTGTCACTTGGAGGGGCAGTCCATCATCCTGTGTGCTGATATGGTGAGACCTTTTTTTTTTTGCTGTCTCGCATCTTTGCCTTGTTTCTGAAGGGCTGGCATGTAAGGAAGGGATCTGTTATTTGTAGACACCCACGGAACATCCCTTTAAATAAAGTAGGAATGATTTTCAGTATTCCAGGAAATATTGCATTGATTTTAAAATTGCCTTCTCTTCTTATCAGCCATTGCAGGTCTTCATCAGGAGACCATACCTGACCTCCTTACTCTTGAGATTGTTAGGCAGGTTGGTTTTCTGTTGGTGTTCTTTGTTGGCTTATTTTTTTGACAAGGAGTGTTGTTGACTCTTGAAGCAAATTACCTGGTTGACTTAATCCTTGTGCACCACTAAAAAGAGAGATTTCAGTTGCTCTGCATCTCTGCACCATATGGAACCATGCTCAAGTTGTCACATTTTCTACGTTTTAACTATTTAACTCATTAAATTCACTGGATGGGCTCTCATGGTATCTCATCTGTTAATTACTTTATTAGATAGAGTGTATGATATGATGCACATGGCATGAAAATTCATAAAAACAGGCCTTAATGTAAAAGCATTGCATTAGCACATCTCAAAACATAAAAAATGAAATACAGATAAAAAATAATCTTAAAGAGAATCTCCATTTTACACTGGGCTCATGTACTTTTACTCTTTTTTTTTATATAGTATATAACTACACAATTAGTATTATCTAAATTATCAAGTGCTTGAAAAGGTCCTCTTTCAAGTTGAAGTGTCTGGATGAAGCCTGGTGGCTTTCCAAAGCCTTTTCAGTTTGTGTGCACCTGGACACTTATGTTTAAAAACAATACCCATATGCAACTCAATAGGGCAGATTGCCAGTTGTTCTTTTTAATCAATCACATCATACACAAATCATGTTAAAACATCAACAGCAAGACTGTAGTTCCTGAATACATATATGTTTCTCTAAATACACCTGAACTTTACCCAGTACCCCGTGCCTGAAACGACATTATTGACATTAAGATATCCTTTCCCACTCAAAGCAATCAGTGGGATGAGACAGCTGCAGAGGCCAGTGGCAAGTTCCACAACAGCCAACCTCTGTATCCACGCAGTGCTCAGACAACTTCAGAGCCTAAATCACACTTTGGGAGAGCTGCTTGCTTCTCAAGGAAATAGTTAAGAACTTAGTTATGTTTGAAAAGGCAAGATAATCAAGGAATTGTGAGAGAAAGGAAGTTGTTTGCGGGATTCTTTCTATTGGCTTTCTCAAACGGTGAGATGTGGCACAATTATACAAGTGCTATGTGCACGTCTAAGATTTTCCCAGCAGGTCTTGGCCAAAATGCCCCTGTCTTTCAGTAGTGTGTTCCTTGACAATTTTAAACCACAAGAGTGAACCCTGTGCCTATATCCGCCATATAGGGTATATCCACCCAAGTGTTTACCCATAAATACTACAGCACAACACCGAGGTGCCACAGCACATTAAGGCACATGGTATTTTGGAACAAAACCTTTGGGCTGAATTCTTGTAAATAAACTCTCTGGATTGGGAAATACTTCAAGCAAGTTAATTTAACCACCTTGGTCTACTCAAATCATTCTTAATGCCTCAATGAGACACAGGCTGCCAGGCAGCTGTGGGAGGGGGCAGGCACCCAAGACCCAACACCAGGTGTCCCACCCTGTGCACCAGACCTAGGCAGGGACTCTGGAAAGCCACCTATGGCCTCACTGGCTCCTGGCCTCCAGCAGGAAAACCAGATCAGCATCACTACTGCTCTCTCGGTGGGGCTGGGAAAGGAAAGTCACTGCTTGTGGAGCTGCTGGGTACAATGACAACAGAACTCACAGAGAAACAGCTCCCAGAAAGGACCCACATTTGGTACAAGGGGTTCTTTGTTCATAAGTTGAAGCTATGTGGTAAAACTGGAAGGCAAATATTATCACCCAAAGTAGGGCTGGCTCCTGGGGAAATTATAATTGAGATTCCGCGTCTGAAAGCAGATGTAGGGACTTCCTCATGAAGTTCACCCTCACAGCTTTGCCTCTGACATCAGAGGCCATCAAAGTCCACAGCTCACTGAGAGAGATGAACACTTTTACAGTGTTTTCAATAGATTTAAGATGTAAAAAGACTCTCTCAGATGTGGTTGAACTCTGCACTGGATAGGCAGCTCCAGCAGAGGATGTAGGACAAAGGAAATGCTGTGCCCTGTGGACACCGTTTGATGGAAGCTGAGCCCAAAGGATACAAAGAAGGATAGAAAAAAGGAAGTATGGAAAAGCAGGAGTGCCCCTTCACACAGGGTGCGTCTGGGGGCAAGGGAAGAGGCAGAGCAGGACCAGCTCTCCTGCACTTGGCATACTGAATAACAGCAAGGAGCATCCTCAGCGAGTCACTCTCCCCACTGTAACAGCTGCCTTTGGTACTGGGGCACTGCTGGAGCAGTCCGAGGACAAGAAAGTAGCCTAACACATTTCACAGAACTGCAGAGTTTTCTCATAGCATAACTGAATAAATATCATTAAAATATGAATTTTTTACAGTTCTTCATTAACAAGTAAGATAGCATGGGGTTAGACCAGTACTGTATAAGTAAGATCTTTTTCCTTGTCAATTTACATTATAAAAACATCTCATGCATATAAAAAGTGGGGGGTTATACCAGTGGAATTATATACAGTAGTGTGTGTTTCCATATACTCAGGTTAGTACATATTTACACGTACAATGCACATAGGATTATGCTGGGGCCAAACACTAAAAGAAAACATGCGGTAAATGGTTGCTTTAATAAGTCCTGTTCCATTGAAAGGAAATAAAACCTGAGTATTAATGAGATATAATTATATATTTAAAATCTTTTCCCTTGTGCAGTATACAGAATTAATGCCAGTAAACTCACAAACTGCAACATTCTACTCCATTACATCTGCAATGATTAGAGATAGTTTGAACATCTGGCATATAATCTGTGATAGAAAACAGCATTCTGCACTTTAATGGACGTCTGGAGGCTACACATATCTGATTTTATTTCTTTGTGTTAACTCTTTCCTGGGAGGAAGAGAAGATCCAGTGCTTGAGCACCTTCTTTCTGTCTTTTGATGAAGTTGCATGTAGCACTGATATTTAGCTGCTTTCAGGCTACTTATGTTTTAAATATCTAAACTAAAAAGGGACCCACAGAGATTTCTGAGAGGCTATTTATAACATAGACAATTGAGCAGCATAAATATTAATGTGTTAAAATCCAAGAAAGTCATCCAATGGAAGTGACAATAATTTCCTCGTTTTCAGTGACTTCAGAACATAAAAATGAAAAGAACAGCATTTGCTGTTTCTTCATTATTTCAAAGACTTGGTGAATATCCTCCCTTAATTTGGTTTTCTTTTAGAATCTTGTACATGATAAACTGGGGTTACCAATATTTGTACATTTTTGATGTACCCTAACTGTAAGTATGTAAAAGCTTCTTTGACTGGCACTGACTTTCATTGAAAAAATTAGATTATTTCTCAGCTTTTGCAGGGTGTGTTTTGCCCCAAGCTAAACAAGAAGGTTCTAGCCCTACTGTGTTCTGTGGGGAAAAGAGAAATACAAACTTGAAAGGCGAATGAGACTGACAGTGTTATCTTTTGCCTTACTTACTGAAATTAGCTAATACCAACACCTAAGGAGACCTTGAAATTAGACTCTGAGTAGTAATTAAGAGTGATTGAAGGGTGGCATCAGAAGAGATCTGTGTCACTGCTGAAAGGATTCAGCATTTAGAATGACCTGACAAGTGTTCTGTACGAGCATATTTAGGTATGAGGAAGCATATCTCCTGCAGGAAAAGTGCTGGTCTTAGGCAGAGTTTGTAACCTGATCATGTGCATGTCAGGGGCTTGCTCAGGTGCCTGGGTGTAACAAAAGCTGTAGTTACTGGGTAGCTCCTGCTGAGTACTAACAATTAGCCTTAAACATGAGTGCATTAAGCAGTCCTCAGGTCCTGAGGACCTTACAGCAGAGGTTCACAAGGGCAGCAGAAAGTTCTACTGGCTGCATTACCACACAGAAACACTTACACCACACACATGATATGCACAGGGAAGAACAGAAAGCCTGGAGATAATCATTTAAGGCTCAAACTACCTAAATATGAAGCATGTGCAATGCATTACTACTGAATGGATTCATGTATTGCTGGGCAGTGAAAAGCTTGCAGTCTATGGAGGGGAGAGAAAAAAAAAAAAACAAGGAAAGAATCCCCCCACCAGTGTTCATTTATAAACCAGACTGAACCCATTTCTAAAAAGATTAGGAAAAATTGACCTAATTATGGATGATGATCTAAAACAATTTGGCCACGTTTAATGGAAGTCAGAAGCAGAAAGTTGCATGTTGCTTCAAGTTCCAATATCTGGACTAATGGATCAATGATTTCTCAGGTATTAAGCTCCTCACATATTTGTCCCTTCTTAAAAAGTTTATCAGATTCAACATCTGAAGAACATTGACAGATAACTTGAAATCACCATTCCTTGAGGAATCCCCACCCAGCTCTAATGAAACCCAGGAAAGTATCTGGAAACGGGCCAACCAGGTTTTACCAAAGTATCTACATTGTCTTTGATTTACTCAAATATTTTGTCAATAACATCAAATGCAACAATCCGCTCTGCAGCTGTAGAGCTCAGTCCTGCTCCACTCTCAATCAATAAGACTCACTGGAAAAGCAGGCTCGTTTAGACCCCAGAGGAGTAAGCTTCCCTTTGATGATAATCTGGCAAAGGTCCAGAGAGGTCCTGTCAGAATGAGGGGCATATTTAACCTGGATTTGCTTGATCTCATCTACCTAGAACTGTAAGTACAGATCTTAGCGGACATAATTCACTGAAAAAAATCAGGAACTGATTGTTTTTCAGTTAAAATTCAGTAAGAGGGATGGACTTGGGAGGTCCACACAACTCCACCTTTCCTAGCTAGTTTTTCAAAGACAGGAGTCGCCTAGTCATTTAGCATAAAAATTTGGAAAACTGAATTTGTGACATAGATCAGATAAAACCATCTGGAATTCATGTTGGTGAGAAGAGAAGCATGAGAAGGAAAGGGCTGAAGCAGTTGGGAAAGCCCTTAAATGATATTTCAGAACTGCAAGGAGTGTTTAAAACAGATTTTCGGTTTCTCCTGCTTTGACTAAGCAGCATCTTTTAGGGGTGTTTCATGGTCCAGCTATCCCCCTCTGTTCCCAGATGGTGCCTGTGGACAATGCAGGACTGAGGCACCCATCATGGTTTTCCTCCTGCCCCCTGAGGAAGACACAAGAGAACCATTAAAAGCCCTACACAGAACTAATCAGGTGCTTGTGGCTGTCAGGGTAAGGGAAAAGGTCAAAATCTGTCTCGGTGAGAGGACGGAACAAATTAGACTGAGACCATTAATGCTGTTGGTTTGAGCATCATACTGTAGAGCTTCCAACTGGGGTGATGAAACTTTAGAAGAAAGGACTATGTCACACACACACATTTGTTGCAGCAGCCCTCTTGTTAGAGGGTAGAAATGAGCCAAGACACAGACTTCTTGTCTATCACAGCACAAAAAGGATCCTGGTTTATTCCTCTTCCCAGCTCAGCCATCCTGACCCCAACCTTTCACTGACTGCCTGCAGCAAGCTCCTGCTGTAGGTTTCCCTTGCAGCCTCTGACTGCTGGTTATTTCCTGCTAAACTATGACTGCAGGGATCAGTTTGCAGACCCTGACTGCAGGCTTTTACCTGGCTAGTCTATGACTGCAGGTTCCAACAATAGACTCTGCAGACTCAGACTAACCTTACAGCAGTGATTCTCTTGCCTCAAGATCCTGCTTCTTAATTCTCTCATTCACAATTCCTCAAAGCTCCTCCTCCACAATCCCCTCTTCACCAACTAAATCACTCCCTTTTATCACACTTATCTTTATTGGACATAGCTGTGACTCATCAGGGGCAAGTCTGTATTGGGTAATTAACACAGCTGTTACTTATCAGGGACTAGGTCACCTGTATTCCCTTCTCCTACAACCATTCACATATTAATTATTACATATTCTGTCCCCAAGAAGTCCTCTGCAATGACTCATCAGAAAAGCCACATCACTGTGACACTCACCCCATCTGTCCTGTCACTGCAGAGCACCTGCTTTGCTTTGGTGTGTGAGCCAGAGGACTTTGTGGGATGGTGGCACTAGATTGCGGAAGACAGCCTGTGCAAAACCGTCAGAAGCAAACCCCTGGCCTTTCTTTCCAGGGCCTCAGGCTTTAATCTGCTGAAACACTAGGTTAAACATTTGACCTTAGAGGTAGATGAAAATTTTAAGATGTCTCACTGGCTCCCAACTACAGCCTGATGAACCTGGAAGTTTTGTACCATGAAACAAGCAGGCTTCTGTAGCTTAATGAAAAAGGAATTACACCAAGCCAGGACAGAGAGTAAGACATGATTTGGGATTTGGTTCCTTTTGTTCTTAGAAAGCACTACAGATAGTTAACTTACAGCATTAATTATCTTTTTCATTAACATAAAGCTGTAATTGAACAATTTAACTAGTAAAGATGAAAAACAGACTTGCCATGTAGTCTGTAAAACAGCCATTCTGCAGAGTGGAAAAGTCTTGCACCTAGCAAAGAGTCCTACTGGCTATCCCAACTACATATGCTCTAGTAATACTCAGTTGCACACATTCACAGAACTTGTGGGTACATGGTGCAGGCTGATTTCATGCCAACGGCTCCAGATATAGATAGAAAATTAAGTTGAAAAGCTTTTTTCTCAATAATTCCACCAAGAGGTTTGGAGCAACAAACCAATTACTTTTCCTCAAACTCTGCAGGCCTTTAAAGATGTAATAACTCTCAGTACTTGGACTCCAAAGGGAATAACTCACAACACAAAGCAGAAAGCTACAGGGCAATGCCAACACCAAAGAGTATTTCAGGTGTTTCTGCTGGAGTGTGCCTCAGGTTAGAAGACCCCCTGGAATTGAGGTGATCTTCAAGGGAGCAGCAGCCTGCCACAGGTCAGAAAAATCCTCAGACTGGGAAAACATAGAAAAGATGCTGCAAATTCTTTCCCTCTGTGCAATTGTGTTGCGGCATATTCTGGTAACTGTTTATTCTGGCAAATGCATGTAGAAAAGAACACACTCCCTCCTTGTAAGCCACAGATGGCTCTTTTCTCTGTCTCCAAATAAATGCCACCACACCTTGGGGATAAGTTGTCCCCACAGTACTACCTAAATCTCAAGTCTGAGACCTACTTTTATTTGGAAGGGGCAGTCATCCAGCTGACAGTTGTGAGAAAGCTTTAGCTTGCAGTCAGTATATACTAAAGGGTCAAAAAAGAAGACAGGTACCTCCTATGTTACCACCTAATCTCATGCTCCCTAAACCAGATTTAGGAGTGTCTCATGTTTAGAACTGGCAGGACTTTAGACCATACTATAAGGAGAGATGAGCGAGAGCCAGGTTCCTGGATTCAGAGGCATTACACCCTGGGCTGCACAGCTGCTGGAGGGACTGGCCAGTGCTGGGAGGTCCCCTCTCACAAGTGGTCCCAGCACACACCTGTGAGGAAAGGGCTCACCTGTCCAGGAGTGTGCTGCCTTCTACCTTCTGTGCTGGGCAGAGAGCCAGGCAGGATGGAGCCAGGGGAGTTTGGGAGCACTGGATTTCTGCCTGCCCTGCCCACAGGCTGCTCCCCAGCATGGCTCCCAGGGGCTGCCTCTCACTGTCACTCACAGACATCTCCAGAGCAGGCAGAAGCTTTCCATTGTGCACTTCACTGGGAGACTCGTTCCCCTATGTGCATTAACAAGTGTTAAGGAGTGAAGAAAACTCCCAAAACCAGACAGGAACTGCAGAAGTGTATTTCCCTCTCGGAGAGGGATCTTGGTTTTCATTAATTAATATATCAGAAGAAACCAGTGGAGAAACATGTCTTGTTATCTGGCATCTTAGACGGTAGCCTTTGGTTCATTAGCCTGAAAGCCTATCAACTGGATAACAGTATTTATTCCATATAGAATAATGATCTACTTTAAAGGAATATGGTATTGCCCATGCAGGAATAAATTCAACCATTATTCACAGCTTAAATACACACTAACCCATGTAAGTGAGAGATACAGATATAAAAGGATTCAAAAAAAGTAGGTCCTGGGGAGAAAGGCAAAATCTAGGTACCCGTACCCTGGAGCTACTACAGATCTGACTGTACATTAATTACCCATTAGTTTCAAGTTACACTACACAGATTCAAAGCCTTTGCTCTTTAGCCATATTTAAAGGAAGAAACAAAATGAAAGCTAAGCATGGTCAGCCCCACTTTTGAGGTCAGGAAGAATACTAACATTAGATTTGAAGCTTTCTGTCTACTTGGAAAAGAAGTTGTTGTACTGATATTTAAAGCACACAGTCACTGAATTAGTTCAGAGCTATGCAATAGCAGATAGCTCCACAGACACTTTAACAGCCCCTTCAGAAATACTGTGATTTTAATCTTACAAGCCTGCAAGAGCAATATCTATGCAGTTCAACCTATATTGTTGACAATAAAATTATAAAAAAAGACACTTTAAATATGCAGTAGCTGTGTCTGAAAATTAAATATATCAGCCATTAATTTTTTCCTCCAAATTACTAAAAAGCAACAGTCCACACTAAAGACTAACTGTTTGTAAAATTGGATTTTTAAAGATGAAACCTTTTTAAAATCAGGGCTGGTCAAAAGAAGCATTAGAACAATTCTACAACTGGAAGAAATAAAGCTGCTTAGCTAATTCACCTCACTAAACCAAAAAAGGATTTATGCTGCTCACATCAGTGTTTCAGATACTGCAATTTTAAAGAGTGGGGATATTACATTAAACCCCACAAAATGTAAGGCTCTGGAGAAGAAGGGCCATAGGTAATGAGATATTGATCCTCCCACCTTAAGGTGAGAGCACACACGGCGGGAGCTGGGCCTGACCGTGGCCATTGCCAGATGCAAACTGCGCTCTGGCCCCAAAACAAGAGCCCTGAGCAGGACACCTCTTCCTGCACAGGTAGCATGCAGGACTGTGGACAAATGCCCATCTGATGGCCATTTATTTCCCCAACAAGGTCCAGGCAGGGAGAGCTCTATGATCCCATCCATCCCCATCTACCTCTTCTGCTCTCCATGACACAGGTGCAGAGCCCTGCTTGTGCTCAGCAGAGCTGCTCCAGCTGCAGACACTCACAGGCTACCACCTTACCACTTTTTAGTGAGGGAAAACAACCTTTTTAGACCTGAAATTTCACAGACAATTGTTTTCCAACCAGCCAGCTTACAACTTCCTTAGCTGAGTGCAGTTGTGCCCCCAGTCCCAGTTTAAAACCTGACTTGCCAGAGGCTCCACCAGAGCCACCCTCCCTTCCCTTTGCTGTGCTAGTGAGAAACCACATCAGCTGCTAAGTGGCCTAATGCAAACTGATGTGGCAGTTTCAATTCAATTGCCACTGCGCAAGTAACGCTGTAGCAAAAGTCACGGCAGTGATTGGCGTCAGCGGGAAGCGCTATTGTCACCTCTCACGCAGTGCCATCGAGGGGCCCAGGCTGTGTTATTGTCACCTCTCATGCAGGGTCATCGAGGGGCACAGGCCTTGTTATTGGGCACGGGCCTTGGTATTGTCACCCCTCACCCAGTGCCATTGAGGGGCACGGGCCTTGTTATTGTCACCCCTCACGCAGGGCCATTGAGGGGCACGAGCTCTGGTAATGTCACCCCTCACAAAGTGCCATCGAGGGGCATGGGCCTTGTTGTTGTCACCCCTCACGCAGTGCTATTGAGGGGCATGGGGCTCGTTGCCTTGTTGTCACCCCTCACGCCCATGCCCATCGAGGGGCACAGGCCTTGTTGCCTTGTTATTGTCACCCCTCACACAGGGCCATTGCGGGGCACAGGCCTTGGTATTGTCACACCTCACGCAGTGCCATCGAGAGGCATGGGCCTTGTTGCCTTGGTATTGTCACCCCTCACGCAGGACAATTGAGGGACCCGAGCTCTGGTATTGTCACCCCTCACAAAGTGCCATCGAGGGGCACGGGCCTTGTTGCCTCCACCACCGAGTGCTCCAGAGCTGATGTGCGGCTCCATCACTGCCTGTCACGTCAGCACACGCTGTTCGCAGCCTGAGGTGGAAGGGAGCACTTCAGGACAGCAAGCCTGCTCCCTCTCACAGCTGCTAAAACTTCAGACAGCATCCCTACACTGCGACTGAGACAGGCAAGGATAAGATTTAAGAGTCTCTGGAAGTGTTTCAGGGAAAGGAGCTGTATCAGGTTATTCATGCTCCAGGGGGCTGCGGGTGAGGCCCGGTTTCTTTTTTTCTTTTAAAATCATTAACATGGTAAGGATGGCACACAACACTGTGGTTCACTGGTATATAGGCATCTGTGGTTGCTTCCTGTGTTATAACTCATTAGCTGACTCTTAACTAATTACAGTTTGTAACTTCTGTGAAATTAGGCAGCAATAACCAGCAGCTGTACAAGTAGGCCAGTGAACCCGTGTTGCACAAACCAGGCAGGCAGGTGAGCGAGGAGCAGCCTGGCCCCACAGCACATCCCACACCAGGCAGCGGCAGCCGCCTCCAGGAGGGAGCTCAGAGCCCCCCGGTACCAGGGGCTTCTGCCCCTCTTCCTTCAGGCACAGGCATGCTACTCCCTCTTGTATCCAGTCTAATTTTAAGTCACTGGAGTGATTGCACATCTACCAGCTCTCCGGGGAGCTTATTAAAGAGTTTGGAAGAGCTGCATTTGGGAAGTTTGCCTTTACTCGGTTTTATCTCGTTGCTCCTGGAGTCTTTCAGACCATCTACACATAGCTCACTTCCCTCTTAATTTTAGTGCTTAGGCACTTAGCAGTGTTGCCAGCAAGCTATTCGCTGCATCAGTGACACCTTTGGAGGGTCCACACCTAGGAGCAACCACTTTCTCCCCTTCATGCCAGCAGGACAGCCCTGCATCCTGCCCACACCTCTGCCAGCAACTGGGCTCTGCTCAGCTTTTTCACCCTTTTATCACTGGGGCTGCATCACTGCCCACACCTGGGCAGCATGGGGAGCTGCCCTCAGCCCAGTGTTCTGGCAACACACAGCTGAGCTGCTGCTCTTTGCACACTTCTAAACTCAAGAAAAGGGGTTCATGCTTTCCTTTTTTGAAAATGCAAAAATGTCATTTCCTATGCTCTCTGCTAATGGGGGACACCAAGGTGCCTGCTGATGTCCCTTAAAACTCCCACATCCTTCCCAGCTCCTGCCTAGGGCTCCCACCTGCACCCCCGGGTAGCTCAGCTGTGTGCTCTTGCCTGCCCCAGCCCCCTCACTTTTACTGCTTCTGCATTTCTTTTTACTATTGCTTGCATAAATGTGGTGTAATTTTGCTTTCAGACCTGAATTTGTGTTTCTCCAGGTTAAATTTTTTTATTCTTGACCATATTTTCCTCTGTTATTTCTGTCTTCAGTGATGTTTGCAATAGCTACTAATGTACTGTCATTTGCAAATGCAATTAGTGTGTTTACTTCTTTCTTTCTTTAGCTCATTAATAAAGATGTTAAATAAAAATATGCCTTCCTCTGCTAACAACATCCTTGAAATAGTTAGGAAGATGGGATCCAAAGGTAATAAAGAACTGTATTATTGGACAAGACTCTTCCTTGCATCTTTCAGCATTTGCCATGCTCATTATGGGCAATTAAAACATAAAACAACTTGCTCACTTCACACCCAAAATAGTCCTCCCCCTGTTCTGTGTTTGGATGTATAGAATACATAGATAAAGACCAGACATCAGCTGGTAGTCTATCATAGCAGAAGCAGCAAGGTTTTCTCTGGTGTAGATGCAGAGGAGTGAAGTGTAGCCATTTGTTAACCTTTTTATGTACCCAATCACTATTTCCAGCAAAGGATGGGAACACGACTGCTTTTAAAACTTTACTTACTGTGATTACTGTAACTATGTCCTGGTAAACAGCTTGTACATTTATTACACAACCATAATTCAGCATATTGGCTGTATCCACTAATGCGTCCAGTATTTCCCATGACTCGCTAGCCATCCTTGTTCCTTTGATTTTTGACAGGTCTGGGAACACTCAGCAGTTCATGGCGCTGGCTCACTGTTGGGACAAAAGGCTGTGCACTTCTTTTCACCTTCAGGAAAATGTGCTGAAATTAACTCATGGCTCTAGTGAGTTGGTGTGAAATGTAATAATACCAGTTCACCTTAGTTTTCTATCTGCTGAAGAGACAGCAAAGAAAAAACAAAAGTTTATGGGAACAACAACAACAACACAACCACCACAAAAAAACCCCAAACAAACAATCAAACAAACAAACAAAAACCAAAACAAAACAAAAAAACCAACCAACCAAAAAACAACACAACCCCCCCCCCCCCCCCAAAAAACCACAAAACAAACCAAAACAAAAAACCACAACCAACCAACCAAACATACATACAAAACAAACAAACAAGGGAAATAAGAGAAACAGGGCCCAGGGATACACAGGGTCTAGTTTATCAAATTAATGTCATTTCTTCATCTCATGCTCAGCTATTTAAACAGAATTTAACTAACACATTTATTGAAAGGGAAGCCTTGTTTCTGAGGGCCTTCTGGCATTAAGATGTGGGGAAACAGAAGTTGCCTTTTTTTCTTTGTAATGTATGAAGGAAGACTTAAGATCACTGGATGCACATTTGGGTAATCATAAATTAATTGTAATGTAAACTTTCACAACATCTTCAGAGCATGTTGAGATTTTGTTTGATTTTGAATTGCTCCAAAATGACATCTAATTATATACTAGTGATTAACACGTTGGTTGCTACTAAGAAATAGCAACCAAGCAAACATTACAATTCAATATTTAAATTTACTGTAGGTTGGATTTGTTGGATATTTTGCCTATTTTTTTAATGTGCAGAGGAAACATGGTGGTAAATTCAAATACTTAGACAGATGCTAAGGCTGTTTTTCCTCATTTGTGAAAATTAGGGATTGCATCACTACAGGTAGAGAGGTGAAGATGATCTTGCTGGCTCCCTTTCTCTTCTTTCTATATTTTTCTTCTCCTGCCTTTCTGCCACCTTCCTGGGACCTGGGACACAGCTGGGTACAGGACCCACCCTGCAGGAGTGGGGCTGGCTCTGCTTTTGGAGGCTCAGGATCTCTCTGGGGCACAAAGCAGGAGTTGGATGCTCAGCACTGTGCCTTGTTTGTTGTGCCGTGGTTCAGCAGTGCTCCTGCCCAGGGCAGGGGACATGCAGGGACACACAGGCAGTCCTAGCTGGGCCAGATCAACCTTCCCTTCACCTGCAGAAGCCCCATCCTGAGTCCCTCTCCCCATTCCTAGCAGTTTGCCCTCTCCCCAGGAAGACTTCTCTCCTTTGACCTGAAGCCTTCTCCGAAAGCAGCGCTGGGTCTTTGGCATTTGAGTGATTCATCAGTTCTTCATTTCATATTTCCACCCTTTGTGATTCAGATTAAATTATTAAACCAAATAGCACAAATTAGTAGAGTAAGAATAATATGTGCTGTATTCTGATTTTTTTTTTTTTTTAATGAAATGGAAAGGGGGTGTGTGTGTGCTCCTTGACTGTAGACAAAAGCTGGATGATGCCTACCAGGTCTAAGAGAATGCTGGAAGTGAGGATATGGTCAGACACTTCAGGACACTTCAGGACTAAAGCATATTGCATGCATGTAGCATTTACTCTGTTATCTCTCATTTAGAGCAGTACTTCTTTGAAATAAAGTTTCTGAAGCATTGGAGTAAAGCTATTTTCAGTGTGAACTGTAAATAAAGATTTAATGAGAACTGATTTTCATCTCTGAGTCAAATGCTGTCCCACATTAGCTCACTTTTCTGTTCTCACTGGACTGAGAATCACTGCCCCCCAGCCCTATAGTGCTTTTGATGTTAACTGGAGATTAGCAGTGGTCTGAAATGGAAGAAATGAGGGCTGGCTGTTCTGTGGAGATATTATTCTCCAATTTGGGTTAAGCCTCATTCTCCAATTTGGGCAAAGCCTCATGTTTCCATACACTGGCTGTGTTTGGGCGATTGCTGTCACATCTGGAGCACCACGGGCTGTGTGCCAGTGCTGGGTGGCACTGGCCAGCATAGACAGCAGATCACCCACCCAAGCACAGAATCACAGAATCAACTAGGTTGCAAAAGACCTTGGAGATCATCAAGCAGTAGGAGTTTCACCAGGACAAGGCACACCTTTAGGTGTCCACCAATCCAACAGGAACCCAGAGCACTGGGAAGCCTCTCCAACTTGTCCTCCCACTTCTGTCAAACAGAAATATTGACAGGATAAGACAAATTTTTTTGCATCAGTTTAAGCATTAATGATTTTATTGCAAAAGCACAAGGTTGCTCAACTAACTCCTGCTCAGGTGGAAATTACTGAACTCCTAGCCGTGCACTTAACATGGCCATGAGGCTGTGGGAAGGTGGCAGTGTTTCCTCTAAAGCAAATGCCATTGACCCTCAAGAAGACACACAGGTTGTGGCTCTGCTCCTTCTGAACATCAGAAATGTTTTGGCATAACACCCACGAAGGAGTAGGTGTTAAAGGACTAACTCATTTAATACTACCTCAAGGTGTTTCTCCTATAAATCAATAACATTTGGATACTTTAGCTCACTGGAAGAATAGGTTGGATGAATGGCTTAGGAAAAAATTAACAAGCCTTTCTGTGTTTCAAAGCTAACTGAAAATGAACCTCCCGGGCTGGGTTTGGTGATGCCAGAGCCACCAGTACAGCTTGAGAGGAAACACCCAGATGGCAATTGCTGTACAGACAGGAACATGTGCTCCACAGGGAAAGTACACCTTGCTTCAGAACAGCAATGCAAATACTGATTGAACACCAGTAGCTTTGGAGATACCCACACTTTTCACAGATACTTCTTTATGGAAAAATGTGAGTTGCCTGCCCCAGGAGCAGCCCCTCCCTGGATGCTGCTTCCATGGCACTGGGAATTGGCATAAAACCAGCAGCACAGCCAGGACAAACACAAATCAGGAGCAGTGGTTCCCTGGAGAAGGATGTACCAGTATTCTGTGAGAGACCTTTCACAAAAGAGAGATTTTCTCTGTTGGGATTAATAGCTCCATTTTTCTTTATTACTCCATGTGTGTTTCACTCATTCGTGCATCAGCTTCTTTCAAACAGAAAACAAGTGAGAAAACCATCCCCCAATAATAAAATCTTAAAAATAATAAGGAACACAATGGCACAACCTAAAGAGAAATCAGATATTCCATGTTGCAATGTCTCATACAACTGAAAAACTAGTTCTTTCCACAAATTCTCTCTTTCAAAGAGGAGGTGTTTTTTTTACCTCTAACTTCACTAAGAATACACCTGATTCACAATCAAACAATTTAAACTTTACAGAATCAAAATTTCAGGAGTTTAAGGGATTTGTAACCTCCCATGGCTCAGAGTTTCAACCCTTTGGTCCCTATTAAGAGGATCCTTAGTAACTCACTGATGTTCAGAAATGCTGGTATCCACTACTAGGCTTTTCTGTGGTGTGGAAAATTAGACACTTCAGGAAAACTACAGGGTGTATATATTTGTGTATATACACACAAAGTCATTACATATACATAAACATGATTATCAATTTCAGTCCTTTACGATTTAAAACATTTCAGTTTTCATACATACTCCCATGTTCCGCACCTTTTTTAAAGATCGAATTTTCCTTCAACCTCATCTATTGAGATGTAACCCACCTGCTAATACTGTCTCCACATGAGGCAAAGCTTGAGGTCTCTGTCTGTACAAATAATTGATGTGTAATAAATAGAAGAAACTCTTGTTTCCAGCCTTCTTCATGTTGTGAGAAGCGAGTAAGATTTACTGACTGGTGATTTCATGGATTTCTTTGCAATATCAGTAAATGAACATTGTCAGATGCATCTGTTGCACAATGCAGAGCTAGTATTGTTTTAAATCATCAAAATTCTAGGTAAAGCATAAATAATTGACCCTCAAGAGAAGAGTGTTAGCACCTAAGTTAAAAAAAAAAAATCTTAGTCTTCCAAATCCTTGGGCAGATCTTCCCCTGGGGTGATGGCATTTGATTTATGCCAGCAGTGCAGACCCCCTCAGCTTCTGAGTGCATTGAGTTTGGCTTCTCTGCCTGCACTCAGCATCCTTCCACGTGGCTTTGTGGATCAGTAATATAAATTCTAGTCATAAAGAAAGAAAAAAGCAGACTGACAGAGAATGTGATGAACAATTTACATCTGTGCACAATTTTTCCCTCTGTTTGTGCCACTAAAATTCATGATCTTTCATCTTTAGCCTTCAGTTTGCTTTCCCAGTCCTCTTGGTTGCAAGCAACACTGTAAAACCCTTAAAAGATTAAGAAAATTACATCTGCTACATCTTGCTTTAAATATGGTGTTCAGTCTTTGTAAGTGTTACTTTGTAGATTAAATGAATAGCTTGCCCACCAGGTAAAGGACGTTTTGTTGCTTACCATGTCTGTCTCTGCACAACATGTAGTACACGGGCATAAATAACAGTGTGTTATATAAATAATTACATATATGAAGGGCTGTAAAACACCGAAGATATATTTGTACTTTTACTTATGAGAACGTTTTAAAAATGATTGCTTTGTTCACTGCGTGGTTTTTATGTGTTGAATGTGGTGCACGCAGAGAACATTTTCCAAAGTTGGTTTTGTTTGTTTTTTTTCCCTTTCCTCCAGGTCACACTAGCGTTATAGTTAGCAAATTGATAAGGTTCCACTGTTAAGCTTTATTACTTGTGACATGAGCCTATGACACTTTATAAAAAGAAGTAATCCAGAACAATCTCTAGGTAATTAACACCTAGATAAACAAACATAAATTTCTATATTGCATTTATTTGGACTACCACTCAAATACGCGTGAACCATGCTTTTTTAATTAAAAGATAAATCTATGTGACACTTAGCCTCAAACTTAATTATTCAGCATAGTATAATAAAAAATAGAGCCCATTAAATGTGTCTTGCTCTGTATTTCTGTATTAACAGCAAAACAGTTCACTCTGGGATCATTTAAATTTTCTTCTTCCTCTTTTACTGTGATTTCCCTATTCACTGAGAACCTTTGGTTAAAAAAAAAAAAAAAAAAACACCACAACAAAAATCCCCCAAACAGTACCCTGAATAACACCAACAGGTGAGGAACCACAGAACTCCTCACAGCCCCTAAGAACACTGAGCTGGGTGACATTTCTAATACAATATTATACCACAGCTTTATTCTCCCTCCTCCCCCTCCCTGGGCTTCCCGATGGAAACATACTGTGGTGGATCATGCTAAGCAGTGATATCCAGAAATGGAAATCACAGTAGTTACGAATAATTTCACTGGGAGCATGCTTACAATACACAAGGTGAGGTTTTTATAATATACTCTTACAATACAGATGTTAAACAGAGAGGGGAAATATTCAATTCCCAAATTACAATAGACAGAGAGCTTAAAGCCCTTATAAAAGTTTCAACAAGAAACGTTATCTTAGAGCTGGGAGCAGCTTTCTGATGTTAGGTGGGAAGGCTCAGGACGCCAGCATCTGTGTGAGGAAGGCTGCCCATCAGCTGTGGGAAACAAAACCCCACAGACTTCAGTGAGACAGCCCTGTCCTCTTCCAGACCTTCTTTTTATAAACCACCTGCCTTTGCAATCCCACACTTCGTGGTACAAGGCCACCAGTGGTCATTTCTAGAGTTTCCTGGAGGATATATGTGCTGTTAAATGCACTGTTCCCAGCAGAAATCCAGGACCATAAAGGAGACTGTGTTTGTAAGCATTTCCATGGATGTGCAATGAGACAGTCATTGCTCTTTCATCAGATTTTCACCTTTTCCTTTACTGTCTACTAAAACCAGAAGGCAGGAAAATCTTTGGGAGACACCCCCACCACTCTCTCCCCAGAGAGTTCTTTTTCCCTGGATCCAGGGCACAGCAATTACCTGAAAGGGCAGCGATCCTGTTGTGAGGCAGAGTTCAGCTCTGAGCCTGGAGCTCATCCCTCCTCAAGACACATTTTTACATGCTGCCATTCTGTGCCAAGGAAGGGTTGTTCCCCCCAAGAGAGAGTGTGACACATGCACAAAGAATTCATTAACTTCTTGGATTTTGATTAAAATTTGATGCATTGCAGTACAGATTTTATTCTCTGTGCATGAGGAGATCTGTGGCATTTGCCCACAGACCAGGGAAGGTGGCACCAGCTCTGTGATTCCCCTGGCTGCAGAGACTTTCCACCAGTTCACCAATAACAGCAACTCCTCGCTGTGAGTTTCAGCCACTGAATAACTGAATTTTTATGACTCTATGCTTTAATTCTTAACCCTTCTGACAATTTTTGTACCTCTTCCTTCTGGAGAATGCAAGCTAGACTGTAACTTTATTATTGTGGGTATGATTGGCTTAATTTAATATGAAAATTTCTCTTTTCTAAACATGTTTGCTTTCTCAGGTTTGTTTGGAGCAAGGCCATGTTTCTCTCTCCTCCCCATACTTGCTGTAGTTTCTCAGATTTGGTGCATCTTTTTTTTGATATTAATCATCCTTACTTTTCTAAGTGAAAAGTCCTTTAATTTATTTGCCTTCAAACGTGCAGATAAAACCTTCAAGGGGAAGAATAAAGATTCACCCAGCACTCTTGCTCTTGTACATTCTTTGAAGTGTGAGCAGCTTTCTTAACATGCACTGTAACAATAAACCTCACAATTTTCTAAAGCCAAATATATGATCTATACAAACAATCTTTTTTAATGTGAAAACATGACTTTATACATCATAGTGTATGATACACACTTCAAACACTTTCAAATCAAAGC
Source organism: Phylloscopus collybita (assembly GCA_027886175.1). Lineage (NCBI taxonomy): Eukaryota > Metazoa > Chordata > Aves > Passeriformes > Phylloscopidae > Phylloscopus > Phylloscopus collybita. The sequence continues at coordinate 11,415,225 of JAJNNQ010000008.1, read as the reverse complement.
TTGATAGACCCCAAGACTTTTTCTATAGTACATAAGTAGTAGTATATAAAACAATTATTACTACATGCTAAAACAGATTTCCACAGTCTTTTAATTAAGCACAATATATATAATATATATCTGTATATACTGTATATAGATTTGTTCAGATTAATAAGAGGACTGAGCACACACACCCAGCATAATACACTCCAGTAACTGCCTAACAACTGTGAATTTACTGGCATTATTTTTTTTTCTTTTTAAATCTGACAAAGCTGAAGAAAATAATGTTTTAACTGTTCCTCATAAACATAAGCAAGTAGGAAAACTTTTTTTTTCAGAGGTAGAGGTTTTATTGCGTAAAACACTGGATAAAACTGTACTGCTTCAAAGACATTTTTATTCTAACAGCAGAAAGAAAACAGTCATTGCTGAAAAAACAACTTTTAATACTTCTATACCAGAATAAAGTTCTGTCAACTGATGTATTATAATAATAAATAATGACCAAGAATAAACTTTAAATACAAAGTTTTCTAATTGTTACAAGCATAGCAACAAAATCCTCTACTCTATTGATCTCAGATTTCCTCCAAGATAGAAATTTTTCTTTGTGTAGGAATGTAGACAGTATTATGACCAGTATCACAGACTACAGAAGTTACAGAGAAAAAACTTGACATGTTTAGATATGAGAAGCATGATGATATTCAGAAACTGACAATGCATCACTGCTGCTGTCACTTGTTTGTATTACAAGTTACAAATGTTCTGGAAAAAAGGGCTATGTCAGAGGGGAGGATAGGGACAGTAGCACCCGACCAAATGGAATCAACACACACATCACAAGGAGCGGGAGATGTTTCCAGTGTCACAAACAGAATTATTGCCTGTCGTATCTGAAAATGCTCAGAAGACACAAAAGAATACTGAAAGAGCTCAAAAAGTGCAAGAAATGGAATGTGGGGGGTGGTTTGGGTTTTTTTTCTCTCTTTTTTTTTTCTTTTTTTTTTTTTTTTGCTAAGATACCGAAGGCGGCGCAAACACACAAAGCAAGCGACTGACACAGTCACCAAACACAGTAGTGCAGTTAAAATCCTAAAGCTTACTACAGTCAGAAAGGTTCAATAACATTTCAATCCTTTATCTAGGATCATAGAAACAGTTGCATTAAGTTTATCAACTCGATTTAAGTAAGGCAGTGAGAACTATACTAGAAAAACAAGAAAAGCAGCTTGCTCTGTGCCAGATGGGTCCAAGTTACACAGTGACCTCATTTAAACTGAAACTTCAGTTGGATGACATCCTTTCCGACAGCATATGCAAACCGTATTCCTTATTAGCCTGAGATTTTTTTTTTTTCCAGTCTCAGGGTAGCGCTAAGAATTTTATTTACATTGATTGCAGTTTAGTATTTTTTGTAAACTGCTTTAGGCAGAGCTGAAGTTTTAAGGCCCTGGGGTTTTACTCTGTGCTCCCAGCCTGCAAAGAAATATTGACTTTTTTTTTTTTAACTTTTTTCTTTTTTTTTTTTTAAGTCTGGATGATTTTGTTTTAGAAGAAGTTAATACTTCTCTACCATCACAATAAACAGCACCAATTTTACTTCTATCAAAGGAAGTACATTAGAAGGATAAAATTTTATGCCATTCAGAGAATTTCAGAATAAACCTTAAGTTATTTTTCTTACTTTTTTTTTTATGTGGTTTGTTATAGTCTCTCAAAAGCTTCCTATGTGGCAAAGACCTTACTAAATTTGGAGCATCCAATCCAAGTAAAAAAGCTAAAATCTGCAAAAATATAGAACACATTTGTTTTACAAAACCAAAGAAATATCATCTAAAACACTTCTTTTCATTAGAGACAAAGAGCAGAAAGTTTGGATTCATATTTTAGGTCAAGCTACTTTATAAGAGCTTGCTCCAGAAGAAACTTCTGCACTGTGTCTGTAACACTTACAAAAACTAATACATGAAAATTAACCATGACCAGGGAATTCCTTCATTCAAGCGTCAAAAAAAACAACAACAACAAAAAAGGAATTGAAAGGAAGTTTGAAAAAAAAACCCAGTAAGACAAGTAAAGAACAGAAGAAAAAATTTACCAACCTCCTATGTAAAAAAATTCTGTTTCTCACCAGCACCTTCTATAGATAAGGCTGACTAGTTTCACTAAACAATATTTCTATATATTGTACTTCTACATTTATAGCAACTTCTTCAACAAGGAAAAAAAAAATAAAAGCATTTCCCTCAATACTGCAAGATGATTACAAAAAATGGAATTACATTTCAAATCTGCAATCACACATTGGGCAGCAGATTTTTTTTTCTAACCATTGATTCATTTGGCTGTATATTAAAAAAAAAAAAAAAAAAGAAAATGTAATATCACAATACTTTTCAAAATAGGTCAGTACTGACCCCAGCTTATGGGCCGTCTAAGGTTTCTCCTACACTGCAGTTGCAACACCACTTGAATTGATTTTCTCTGCAATGACAGCTCCAGTCAGACTGGCACCATGGCAGTCTACCAAGACATCTCATTACTATGCTAGGCAAATGACAGCAGCTGGTGTCATATTATAAAGGTGTTTTCAACAATGAAAACACAGCCCCTCAATCTTCAAGGCAACACTAAATCGTTTAGAGGGTATCATTTTTCTGTTAAGAGCATTATTTTTGGACAAAGACCACTTTTAAGTTTGAAATTGCCCTGCTTTTTAAATAACTAACGACCTCCTAGCATTTTTAAATCACTTTATTATCCCACCTACGTTGTTTGGAAGTACTTGTTGCCAGGTAACTGTTTAGCAGCCATTTTCAAGGGCTGGAAATTTATTTTGCATGTGTAATATATATATTTACACACACACACACGTATGGAATGTGTGTATTTTGTGTGCGTGTGTGTATGTAGATATATATTCAATGTGGGTATGACTGGATATCTCTGTGTCTGTAAATACATATATATCTATGTACACGTGTGGGTACATGTACATATACATATATTTGAATGTTTTCAGCATTCTGGACCCTTCTGGGAACTTGCATGCCATCCCTTTCCTCGGAAGGGGTTTAAGCCAGCCCTCACCAACCACGTGTCCAAAGCTGGGGTAAAAGGCTACAGCAGAGCAGGGCTGGACCCGCTGGGCATCACTCCTGGGCCTTGCTGCCCTCCTCGGCCAGCTCTGCCGAGCTCCCCGCCTTGGCAGCCGCCGGCTCCTCCAAATTCCCAGCAGCTTCCGAGTCGACTCTGGAGCGCTTGAACCTGCGGTCGGGGTACTGGCTGTTGTCGAAAGGCATGCGATGGACACAGAGCACGTGGGTCTTCAGATTTCCCTTCTGAGAGGCACTGTAGGGGCAGTATCTGCACTGGAAAGGCCGGTGACCTGCATGACAGACAACAGCCTGGTTAGATTTTGCTTTAGCCCGTGGACATTCCACAGCCTGGACAAGTGGGACACTCCAGAGCCCCTCTCCTACTGAGAGGGGCATCGCTCAGTGGCCTCTGCGAGAACAAGAAATCTGTGCTCCTCCGCAATAAACTGCAATTTAAAAATTCTCTGCCTAGGATTTCCAGAGCAGTGCAGCTAATCCATCTCCCCCCTCAGCTGTAAATCCTTCAGCCCACGAGCCAACCCAAACTCCTGTAAATATAGCGTGTACGAAACTGTCTTCTTTTACATTTGTTAATTATCTTTTTTATTGAAGTCCAATTCAAGGATGACAATGTGCAGACCCTTAGTCTAATAAACACACTTTGTCTTTGGGTGGGTTTCTGGGTAAAGAATTGTATGTTTTATTTCAGTTGCGCAGATTACTTTTTAATGGAAAAAAATAATGGATTGAGATAGCCAAGGCCTCAAACCTGCAAACATTTACTCCAGTGAGATTACTCCTGTGAGTAAAGATACGTAAGCACGTAAGTGTTTGCTGGACCAGGGCCCAAGGTTATCATCAGCTTTAAAATAAAATGTCCAAGCCAGCTTAGAAAAGGAATGTTAATGCACAAAATCTGATAGATGCACTACTTGTGGATAAAACAGCAATCGACCACGTAACAAAGGCATGAATGAAAGGTATCACTTCTCAGTAGGGCTTATCAATATGCTCCCCTATATTTTTCAGATTATTGTGACTTCAAATCTCCATGCTGTATCTGGTTTTGGAGGTTATGTTTCAACAATCACATTTCAACCTATGCTGGGAAGTTGTTGATGTGTTTTACTGGAACTTTATGAGCTTTGTCTCTCAAATTAACTTAAGCCAGGACCATCTGAGGTCAAATGCGCTTAGCTTGCTTTAATTTGCTCAAATAAATGAATAAATAAATGTGCCAGACCATCTACATAAAGCCAGGATAAGTGAAAAACAATACCCTATCTCCACATTGGAAGAGCAGATTTTGCCTTGCTGCTGTGGTACTACTTAACAGGCATAAAACAGATGCTGGGGCAGCAGAGGAGGACAATTATGCTTCCTGCAATGGGGAAAGGGCTGGACCCTCTTTCCTTGGTTTTAGGTAGGAATTTACCAGCTAAAAAAATGTTTGTGCAACTGGTCTGATGCTACCTGTACTTGGAGTGGAAATGCTGTCCTGGTCCTCCCAGCAGAGATGGGAGCATGGTTAGCTGCTGGCACAGGAGTGTTAGCATCTCTGTAGCAGGGTGAATTCACTTGAACCAGCATTAGTGCCCTGGGCTGCTCAAACAACTTGCCATTTTTACTGTAATATCAACACCACCACTTGAAGGCTGAGTCCCCCAAAACATGCTGCTCGCTATCCAGGGGAAAGACACTCGGTGTCCTAAGCCCTTGCCCCAGGAATGCAGCCTTGTTTCCCTCCTCAAGGATGGAAAGCTCCCCGTCACCCTTTGTTTTCATAAACTGAAGACTGCCAGAAGTGTGACCACCCCCCAAACCCTCCAGCACAGGAAGGACATGGAGCTGTTGGAGTGAGTCCTGGAGACTCGCTGAGGTGCAGAGGGATGGAAAGGATGAGAGAATTGGGATGGTTCATCCTGGACAAGACGAGGATGAAGGGTCACCTAATTGTGGCCTGTACCTGAAGGGGCTGATAAGAAAGATGGACAGAGATTATTTACAAGAACAAGGGGGAATGGCTTCAAACTGACAGATAATAGGTTTAGGTTGGATATTAGAAAAAAATTCTTCCCTGTGAGGGTGATGAGCCCTGGCACAGGTTGCCGAGAGAAGCTGTGGCTGCCCCATCCCTGGAAGTGTTCCAGACCAGTCTGGGCAGGGCCTGGAGCAACCTGGGATAGTGGAAGGTGTCCCTGCCCACAGCAGGAGGGTTGGAATGAAATGATTTTTAGTGTCCCTTCCCACCCAAGCAGCCACTCTATGATGCTATGATCTCACCAACCAGGTCTTAATGCTTTAGCCACAAGCAGCTCTTAATAAACAGCCGTCCTAATTCTTTCCTGCAAAGAACAAATTCTAAGCAAGGAATGAACAAAGCATGGCTGGAGCTAACCACCTCACATGCACCAGAATAAAAGCAAACTCTTTTTGCCCACCACTGAACCAAGTTCAAACCCGTGTTCAAAATTCCATGCAGAGAATGTCATTTATTAATTCAACGCACTTTAATAAATCAGACAATATAAAGTGCACCTACAAGGATTCAGTTCTGCATTGCTTCCCCCACGACTTACTTTTTCAAGCCATCAAAATTTCACATCACTGCCTTGTGAAAAGTAAGTACACAATAAGTTAATTTGTATTGTCACTATGCAGTACAACTGTGGTAAAGAGCACATTCATTTTTAATCCGATATGAATAATATATAAATATGTATACAGAGTGAGGGTCATAGGAAAGCAAGCGGTACATTGTTTACAGCAGAAGTAGTACAAAAAGTAGAGATTATTCTTGCTTGCAAAGATAACAATATCTGCAATTTGTTTGTAACTAAGGGGTGAAGGAAAATTCCCATTTCTTTTAGGTATCCCCATTCATTAATTTTAGCTCCAAAACTTGTTGTGGGCAGCAGGCTCTTAAAATAACCCTTCCCAGATAAGTTGGCAATAAATTTATAATGTTTTATCTAGCAGTGGTTGGTAGGTCCTTTCTTAGCAGGCTATAGTTCATATGTATTTTACCCACTATGTATCTCCCAATAAAACTATATGAAAGCCCTTCAGAAAAAAAAAAAAAAAAAAAAAAGAAAAAAAGAAAAAAAGAAAAAAAAGAAAAAAAAAAAAAAAAAAGAGAAAAAACCACCAAACAAACAAACAAAACCATAAAAGAAAAAGAAAATAAAGGAATCTTCCAGATAGCTCAGGAGATGATGTGATAGGCATTGCAATTGTAGTAAAAAGAATTAGACTGAAAACAGGTAGACAGGGGGGCAAAATATGGTGTGCATCTTCCTCTGATCAAAAATTGAGGTTAGAGGACAATATATTGTTTGCAGCTGAAATAATCCTGTTGTGGAGCTATGTTCTATGAAGTCTGCGACTGAGCATATAGAGAGGCTTTGCAATTCTCTGGATGGAAGCTGACAGTCTAAGGAAGTGGAACAGCAGAAAATAAAAATCAAAATTAGCTAAATTACAATAATGATGGCTGGACTCAAAAAACACTTCTAGTGTGTATGGATTGGTGAGGGGTGATCACTTCCAGCACCTGCTGGAGCCTCTCCCCTAAAAGTGATCTAAACTTTCCAGAATCAGACCCAGGAAGGGTGGCAGTGCTGAGGTGACCAAGGCTCATCATCTTCTCTAGTTTGGACTGAATTTTAGGGAGCACAAGGAGCGTGGATAAGAGATGACTTCTGGCCAGGATGAAGAAGTTTTCTGCAGGCTCGTATTAAGAAAAATCCCTCAGTGTTTGAAACTAGTCCACCTTTTTAAAAATATATGCTGCTTCATTAATTTAGGCTTTGAGGGGAAAAAAAAAGTAAAGTTTGTTTTCTTTTCTTTCAAGTTTGTGATGTGATATGTTGCTTTGTGACACTTCATGTCAGGCTGCATCAGTCACATCGCGTTAGGTTTCATAACATGGCATGACTGATGCAGCCCAACATGGTGCATCAGCTGAACAGTCAGGAACTGTAGGTTTTGAGAAAGACATGGATCTCAGTCTGGGGTTTAGGGCCACTTAAATGAAAATTTATCTCAAGTAAGGGCCTTGGATTTAAACAAAGCCATTGCCCAAGAGTTGTTAAAGATTCAAGATACATGCCAAACCGCATTTTGCTTTGTCTAATCTTTACAACTCAAAATGCATTATTGGAACACATAAAAAGTCAATGTCAATGAAGTGGCACTGGGTTACTCACTGTAATCCAAACACTGCTAATAGTTACTAATTTATTAACTTTGATATGGATCCATTATTTAAGATTAGCACAAAGGAATACACAAACGAGAGCGAGAAAGAGTGATGAATACTAAAGTCTTTTTCATTAAAAAAATCATTTACATGGTCAAGCCGCATTAATTCTCCACTTCTAAAAATATTTGATCAGCATCCAAATTCTATAAAATTTCCACAAAGAAACATCTTATTTTTGTGGTATTACAGGCACATATGTAGGGGTTTGCACTAAAACGTAAAAATGGGCATTGGACTAGTCACATGAATAAGATCAGGAATTTATTCCAGATTGTTAAAAGTGTACTAATCACAGCAAAATCATGGCTCTCTCCCAAAGCAGCAAGAAAATGGTAATTTGAAAGAAAAATGCCAATAATACATCACACACAAGCCGTCTGTTGTCCCCACTACACCACTTTGTATTATATTGCATATGTGTACATATATACACAGATACACGCATCCAGACACACACACACACGATTTAATGCATAAATTCAGGGGAAAGACAGAAGAGCAATAACATGATGAACAGAAAACAAATGCTGTGCAATGTACTATAAATTATAATTAAGCTCTGAATAAAATGTGTTTCTTAGATATGACATTTGTTCCCTTAAAATGCAAAAATGGCCATGATTATCTGACAGAATGTTTTTCCCTTAGATGGCCAATGGCTATAGCACTTACTGAGATGCAATACGGCAAACTCATTTCAGATTTCTTTGCCTGGTTTAAGAATATCCTTTTGGTGAAAATCAAAAATAACAGCAATTACCTCTTTAAAAGAAATTATTCCCTCGCAAAGAGATATTTGAAAAAGCCTCAAAGGCTTGAATTTCTCAGAAACATATCTCTTTAGTTGGGATGTTGGACACTGAATATCTGGACTGGGCTTGCTGGGCCACTGTAGCAATCTCATGTGGCCGGGGCAGCTCTGGCCAGGCCCAGGCACTGGAGCAGGACCGGCTGCAGTGGCTCAGGATGGATGGGCACTGCCTGCTGCACCGGGATGCTTGGTCCCACAACGTTGCTGGTGGAATGGTCCATGTAATCACACATCTGCTGCCCAGCAAAGCCTGCACTCACACCTTCAGTGAGCCCGCACCTCCCCAGGTGCTCTCCAGAGCTGCTTTGAATCCCTTTTCCCCATGCAAGGTTGTATTTGAGGTACAATCATCTCTAAGCACATGAAGTGCGTGCTGCCTCAGAAGTAACAGCAGGCAGCGATGGCTGGGTGCTTTCTGTGTTTGGAGAGAGGCTTTTTGAGCATCTCCAGTTCCCTGGCAGTGACTGCTGGGCTGAGCTCATGTCTCTCTCAGACCACAGCCTCCAGGTCCCAGGCATCTTGGTGAACACTGCCATTTGAAAGTATATTAGAGCATAATAACAGGCATTTGCAAGGGGAAAACTATTTTCATTTAAATCTTGGCTAGTGCAATTTCCTTTTTTTAACGTATAAATTTTCATAAATACATTTCCTATCCACGGCAAACATCCCAAGTACTGCATGCATTACCCAGGAGAGCAGAATGGCTCTAAAGCAACCATTCGGATCTGGAGCATAACACTGTGGATGGGAAAATGCTGAATAAATATATTTGTCCAATAGACAATAATGGCTCTGATTGAGCCATTCCACTTTATTGGTCTCAAAATATGCATTTTATGAAACTCCCCAAATATCAGAGAGATTAAAGTACACCCAATCAGGTTCGTATCTGTAATAAAAGTTTTTATAAAACAATTGAAAAGTATATGTTTATTTACGCACGGGTCCGAGACCAACCAAGATGATCTTCTGGGAAAATTTCAATATTCTCTGAAGTTTATATGTTACTTGGATTACAAAAAATTGCCTAAAATTAAATTTTAAAAGCTCTATTTCACGTTGACCAAGAAAAGTCATAAAACCAAAAAGCCTTACCTGAGGCTTTTTTGGTGATCTTCTCTGGAGCAACATGTTTTAAAAATGCAGTGATATCTGGATTTTAGGAAGGCCGGGGAACACTTCCAGCTACAAGGCTAAGGCTTTGGGTTACATATTTCCATTGGGACTCCTAAAACAAGGGCAACCCCCTGATCACCCTCCATTCAGCTGAATTTCTTCATTACCAGGCTCAATCCTGCAAAGAGTCCTTAGAGGTCATCAGATTAATTGCTCATGGCACCAGTTTTGTTACTTAAATCCCTCCTCGGTAATACTGAGCACTTTGTAGCAGCTCAGGTCCGAACACATGCACTGCCACCTGGAAGAGCCTTTCTCTTGCTGTGAGTTACTGGAAAGGTCTTAATTAGGGGAGGATAACTTTGGAGTGAAGACTCAGCACGTGACAAAACGTGGCCACCATCCTAATCCTGAATAAATGCATTAAGGAAAAAAGAAAGACATGCCAAGGTCAGCACCCATCCCAAAGCCACCACGTGACACTGCAGTCCTGGTGTCCTGCAAGGATGGACACTCAGTGTGTGGGCACCTGCAACAGCAGGCTGGCAATTCACTGAACTATTACTGGCTGTGGAAGAGCTGAAAAATAACAAAATACCTAATCTGCAACAAATTTTATCAAAGATTTTTTACTTGAACACAAAAACTTCAATCATTGGGTTGAATGAAACCCTCAGATACCTACATGGCTTTTCTGAAACGTAATCAAAGGTGGGCTTTATTCTTGAGTTAGTGCCTTACACAGTGCTTGGTGTTCCCAAATAAGTATTTCAGCTTCCTGATGAGTACTCTAAAATGTTTAATCATGAACACAGAAAAGCAAAAGTTGGTGCTATACTTTGTCTTTAACACATAGTATTAAAATATTACGTTAATTTCACACATTCCCCCTAAAATAACAACTGTTCTTATAGTAATTATTCAATCCCTGTCTCAAAAGGCTGCAATCACTAATTATCACACACTGAAGTTTCCTTTAAAAGCAAATGAAGTAAAAAACCACCAACAAATCAGCCCTGCTATGCAAAACAGCCAAGTACAGGTTGGTCTGACACAGAGGTTTGCAATCACCTACGCACTCCTGATAAATTCTACTGTTGTTTTTCATAGATATGGGTTTACCTTACTGAAAAAATCACTCACAAAATTAAGGAAAATATCACTAATTCAACATTTTTTGTCTTTGATAAGTGGAATATGGAAATTATAATTATTTGGAAGTAGAGTGAGGAACTTGTTAGCCATCTGTAGTGCACTAAATACAAGGGAATTAGGAAATGGCCAGTGAAATAACTGATGGTGTAACAGAGACTTGCAAGTCCTGGGAAAACAAACATTTCCCATTTCTTGCAGAGTTGGTAAAACAACAGAATTACTCAGCTCCAGCCACTCAGCACAGAATTTGTTTCTTTTTCAGAAGAAGCCATTCACACAGGAACTTTTGATTTAGAAGGGAAATGGATCTCTTCTTGGAAGAAAGGAATAGCCTCAGCAGAATAGCTGAAAAGGTCTTCCTAAGCAAATATTAAACTTTATGGGAACCCTGTAAAGCTAAAATTCTGAGATAAAGGCAGAAGACCATGCTTTCTCAGGATCTGTGTATCTCAGACCATGGCTGGTGGGTGCACACAGGGTGCCCTGTGCACAATGGCATCAGTTCAGGTTCTGACATGACAAACATGAGTTACGAGCCCGGAGCCTCGGCAGGCTCCAAACGAGGTTAGTGGGAATGCTGTCATTGATTGAGCTTGAAATGCCAGACTATCATTGTCCCATGCTTTGGGAAATTTAATTACATTTAATTTTACATATTTATTTACTTTGGTTTATACACATAAGTAGAGGACAGAGATCTTATCAAGGGCACTAGGTACCTGTTGTAAAGAGCAGGCAAACTCTGACTAAAGTCATAATGGCAAATGGTTACAGAAATCATAATCCCCTTTTCATAACCTTAAACTCGCAGCAGCTTGTCTTTTTGACCAAGCTTTCATTTCCAGCCATTTCCTTCCCTCTGGTACCAATCCCTGTCCTCCCAAACCCTGATGGGTCCCTTCATCTCTGCAGCCTGGGCCTCTCCACACAAGAGAGGAGAGGTACCAGAGCCCAGGGAGTGAGCAGGGTACAGTCCTCACAGCCTTCTCTTTCTCTCGTGCTTTGGGGATCCACGTACACCGCAACTAAGGGAACACATTTTGAAGAAAAGAGGCAGAATTTTCTTTAATATTAACTAACCCCAAGTTCTTCTGATCATCAAAATTACATGCCCAGAGTCCCACCTTTGCCTTTACTTACATATTTCAATTAATTGCTGTGTCTATTCACTCCTTTACTTGTTTTAATCACTTCAATAACATTATATTCCCATTCTAACCCCCTTGAGCAAAATATCTCAGTTTTCCTACTAGGTCATTCACAAGTTTTCTTGCTAATGTTCTGTCATATTTTTTAATTGTCTCAGTAAATATTTATTATTTCAGGGAGCATTTACGACTCCTTGAATGAAGCTGTATCTGAATTTAATGTACCTATGATTTCCCAGAATAAATGCTATACTGGTGGCACTGGGATTTTAGTAAAGAGAACATTCAATTCAGAAGCTAATAGAAAAGACCTTGTTAGTGATGGTATTTTGCTACCAAATATCCTTTATTCTGCCTAGCAAACCATAAATACAGTAGAATTTTCTTTCACTCTGGGCAACTGTCTTGAGTTTATTTGTTTTATTTGGCAGAATGGAATTTTAAAAATCCCATACTCAGCTCTATAAATCTTTCCTGCCAGCATTTGGATGTGTCACATCCTCAGCTGGTGTCAAACTGGACAGTCACACAACCTGAGCCACGCCAAGACCTGCACCTCTGTGCACAGCCCTGTAAGTCTCCCCACCAGTTCCACGGTCCATAAATCACCTGGGTGGGAAGGGATGGAATCATCCACGTGCTATAATGTTTGCTGAAGTGATACCCTAAGCTAGAATATCTGTTTTCTGCCTGTATGATGTCACTTAGACTAACCATGTTCTTCTTTCATTTTAGGTGTTGCTTTTTTCACGTAACTGTGGTAATTTAGACAATATTTTGTCACGTTATCACTTGTCAACTACCTCACAGTTCCCCAGCATTGTGTTAGTAGAGAGCCTGAAGAACAAAACACTTTAAGTAAATAAATATCTAGCTCACTAATAGCTAATATTTCAAATTATCCAGGAGTAGCTCACAACCCCACTAATCATTCTGCTAAAACATCCCTATTATCTGTTTATGGGATTTGGTGAGTGGAGTTCTCAGAACCACTCATTATTGGCAATGCTTCTGCATTATGTGCCATCACAGCACAGAATTACCATGAGCACAGCCTGAGTGGGAGCTCACAGCGACCCACCTTTCACCAGGCACATTTCAGATTTAGGTGTACATGCAGCTAATGTTTCCATAAAAATATA
>JAJNNQ010000008.1:11317500-11400000 GCA_027886175.1 Phylloscopus collybita | reverse complement strand
TTTGCCACAGATTTGAACAGTGGGGTATACACTGCCTCCCTGGCCCTAGCCTGCTGCAAACAGATTGTTAATCAAAAGACAGTCTAAAAGAATAGTCAGTTGGGAAATTCAGTCCTAAGGGCAAAATGCTGCCCTTGGTACTCATGCGCAACTCCCGCTGGCTTCCACGGGAGCTCACGGGAACGCTCAGAGAGGAATTTGACTTTATTAAGTACCAGAAGCTTTCTGACTGGACTCTTGTAGAACAAAGAATGCAATTTTAATTTTTGGGTTTTGTTTTGGGGTGTTTTTTTGTGGGTTTTTTTTTTCTTTCTCCCCCAAATTGCGTCCTGCTGCAATTAAAAATAAATTGACATTTTTCCTAGCTGTCATGCTGAAGCACAGTGATCTTGCATGCAAAACGCATTAGCAACTGAGCACACTCCAGATACTGTAAACTAGAGTATGTCAAAGCTACTGGATCCCTAGACAAACCTGGCATCCCCCAGCAATATGCTCACATACCAAAATCAAGATACTCAGAGACCTGTGTTTAGGATAGAGGATTTTGGCTCACCATATTTAAATGTGAAATCATGTTTTAAAAAAATCAGACAAGCAAATATTAAAAATACTTATTTTTTAATATGCAGCGAATTGCAGAATTTTTGGATCTACTGTTTCATTCAGTCTCTTCTCTGCATTATAAATTCCTGAGTTTTTAGTGAACATTAGAATTTGTTTTTTCCAATCGAAGCATGCCTCTAAACCCGTACTCCCAAATAAATCAGCATCCCTTAAAGCCACCCACTTAATTTTTAAAAGGAAGAGCCTGCCCGAAATATTTCTTTTGCTTTGGTTTCCATAGAATTTTTTTTCTGCAAATTTTCTTAACACAACATTTCCCACGCTGGCTCTCAGCTAACAAACATCCAGACCCACCTACCAAAGGTCTTCTCAGTTTCATCTTTACTCTTTTGCCTAGATGGCATATCAAAATTCAAATAAAAACAGATATTAGAAGTCAGAGGATTTTTTTTTTATCATATTCTTTTTGACAAACAGGCCAAGAAGAATGTAACTGTATAATTAACTTTAGATGTGCCTAATGTAACTCCATTATCATTGATGCGCCTTATGGAGAGACACTGAGAGGGAAATGTGCCTTCTAGAGTTTCATAGTGGAGCCAGAACTATTGAAGAATATTTCAGTATTTAGGCCCTGATTCAGCAAACTGCTGAAGGTTATGCATACTACAAAGCCTGTAAGTCATCCCACAGGCTTGGGAATGCACAGGAGCCTACACAATGCACGGGCCCAAGCTGTCCCTGAGCTGCGGCCTCAGAGCTTGGCCCTTACTTACAAAGATTCAGAAGAGACATGAAAACGTGCCTGGATGTAAAAGCTGGCACATTCCATTGTCTCATTGCGAAACTGCGTTCCTTTTTGTGTTTGTTTTTGCATTTATTTCTCTGTGGTGTTGCTCTGGGTGTGAGAGGGAAGGCGGGCTCCGAGGACGAGGGGCGGGTGGGGGTCCAGCAGCCCAGCACCTGTGTGGGGACCCACAGGCACGCTGAGCTCTCCTGCAGGCAGGCTGGGGCTCACAACTGGCTGCTAAGTGGGAGGATGGGAATTTTACCCTCACTGGGGGCCCACGGAGCTGGCTGGTTGCTCTACGGGTTACACACACACCAACAGTCAACACCCAGAGCTCAGGCTGCTGTCACCCATGTCCCTAAAGCCGTGTGCTGCCACCCAGGAAAGGGTGAACATGTAGCAAAACTCTTAGATGTCAAAGGAAACAAAACCAAAATCCCCTTCCATCAACTCCTGTGGCAGAGGAACAGATGCTACTCAGGATTTTATTTTAAACAAAATTGGAGAAATCCAAATTTCTATGGGAAGTGAGACACTTGTGTGCATTTAAGGAGTCTGGGTATTTTTTTCAATGATTTAGAATCAAGGTGCTCCCTACCTATCTCTGAAGAACTTATTCAAATCACAGCATGTCAGGTAGCAAAGAGGCAAATGTCCCTGCCAGCAGCACCCACACCTCAAAGCCTTGCTCCTGCTGCCTTCAGGAGAGCCACACAAATCCCATGGAAGCTTCATTGACTTCCCTCGACTTCCAGGGAGAAGATTTACTTATATGAAATCAATGGCAAGCTCTGGGCTTTCAAGCAAACTGATACCCACTTGGGCTTCTCTGTGTATAAACCAAAACCATTTTTCAACAAAACGAATGCATACAGTGGTTAGAGGGGGCCAAAATATTTTGCCTTCTGGAGAAGGGATGCAATTTCTCTGACTTCAACAAATAATCTGAGGCAGGTAACTTTCCTCTATCTACCATTATGCTAATCAGAACAGAGAGGTCTATAAATGTACTTAAAAAGACAACTAAAAAAAATTAATCTGTGGTTTAACTTAAAGGTCAACTCAATACATATTGAGAAGTCAACTGAAATTCTGCCATTAAATATAATCACTGCTTCTAGAGTGGTAAATACTGTGTGGAAATAGCCATCAGGAGCCAAATTTCGATTTCAGACAAGCTCATGGATGGAGGAGAGAGGTGCTGATCCTGCATACAGAGCCCCTCCATCTGAGCCTCTAGGTATCAAGACCCAGGCCACTGGATAAGCTCCTTTAAATTCCATAGAATGTGATTAATATAAGTGTGATATATATAAACATATTTATACCTTTTTTAAATCTTGGGGGAAGAGGGGTGTGGGTTTCTGGACTTTTTCCAGCATTCTGGATTCCTACTTTCAAGCATTTTCTGTAACCTGAAAGGCTAGAGAGTTCCTGTCTTACAAAAAGAACAGAGAGATATTTTTCTATAATCACATGGCTACCACAGTGAAAGCCTTTCAGATATAGAAACTGCCCCAGCCATCACGGCAAAATCAGGAAGGGTGAGAGCAGCCCCACTCCTGCTCCTCAGCTCTGGGGCAGGCGTCAATCCCAAGCCCTTATGGTACACACAATTGTTCACAACCTCAAACCAGTTTTCTTGTTCTTAATAGAAAGAAGTAGGTTGAAAAAGGCTTAACTAGCATTTTATACGTGTGCAAACTTATTCTTTAAATTTTAATATATGGAAGGTACAGCATAGGCATTTTCTTCTGAAACAATGTCAAAGATTTGGGGAGGGAAGGCACAAAGGTCAGATTTAAATCCTGAAGGTAGCATAAAAAATTTAGATAACACTGTTTGTATATATTTTTGTATAGCATGTGTCCTGACAGTGTCACCATCAGCATGGGCTCTAGAATTCATAATCCACTGTGCTATTTTTTAAAATAGTTTGATTTGTTTATTAACTGTGCTTTCCTATTTCCATGAGATATAGACATCGACAGTGAATAGACCTTTTCTAATTGAACTGATAGCTTGAAAGTGAACATGTCCTTGAATTTACACTGAAAGATAGACAGTGATTATTTATAATAAGGGATTTAGTCAACTGCCGTTCCATTTGTACAGCAAGGACTTTATCAACAGACCATGTTTAGGTAAATAGTGCCAAATAAGATAAATTTTGTATTAAAGGACGAATGTCTCGCAGTGTCAGATGTACAAGGAAGAGACATTTGGCTGATGATATGTCCTGTAAGTATAAAAGAGAGTATTAAGATAACACTTTATGCTAGCATTAATACATCAAAGTTCTGGACTGACCTGTTTCATCCAAAGTGAAAGCGAGGATGCTCTTAATTCCTATCTAAGATTAATTTAATTCAGAAGGCATTCAGCCTTATGTCCTGTTTTGCAGCTTTATAAGAATTGCTGGATTTGCAAAACAGCACGGCTGTACGCACGTTAATAAATGGTCTGTATTTGTCTAGGCAGAGTTGAAGCCTTTCTTTAAAAACACACACACATACACACACACACACAACTCTGGCTCCGTGAGCTTGCTTTGCCCACAATATTAGAGCTCAGCTATCTCCTTGCTGAAGGGCCTATTTGTCTGCTTTAAGTGAAATCACTCAATTCTCAAAAGTCAGTGGAGGACTTTGGAAGGGGGAGGGCTGGGAGAGGCCACTCCAAATAAGTTCCATTAATCAAAAGACACAGTCTAATGTAACTAATATTTTACAATTAG
This sequence comes from Phylloscopus collybita, assembly GCA_027886175.1. NCBI lineage: Eukaryota > Metazoa > Chordata > Aves > Passeriformes > Phylloscopidae > Phylloscopus > Phylloscopus collybita. Next base: position 11,395,906 of record JAJNNQ010000008.1, on the reverse strand, counting down.
AGAAGACAAGATGGAACTAAAAGCCATCTATCTCTCTTACACCACATGATCATCGATTCATAATCAGAAGACTGAGAGTCGCACAAAGATGCATTTACAGGGGCTGGGGGAGGGGGCTGGGTCGGAGCCGGAGATAATGAACACGATGAGAAGGAGCGGCGCTGAAGGCTGGGGAAAGATGACAGAGTGGTTCAATGGTGACGGATGACACGAAGATGAGTACTGATACCTGACAGGCAGCGAATGATGACTGCAGTCCTTTCCCACCATTATGATCCTCAATTATCTTGCTAAGGACTAAGAGGGAAAAAAAAAAAGAAAAAAAAAAAAAAAAAGCCAAAGTGGCTCAGCCCATCCGTTTATTTATAAGCTGGGATAATGCTAGAGTGTGCCAGGCTGCTGGGAAAGGCCACCTTTTGCAATTTGATCAGCACTTTATAGGAGCTGTAGTTTTCATTGTCAGCGCTCATGGGCACAAGGGGAAATGGGTAAAATACAGTACTTGTCCGTCTGTTTTGTAATAAAATTCTTAAATCTTCAAAGGGAGTTATTTTTTTTCTTTCACTGCCACCTTCAGGAAAAAAAACCAAAACCCTGGGCTGACCAAAAAAATGAAAGAGAAAATGCGCTTTGTATTTGCACATGGAGTTAGCGGGTTGCAGGCTGTGCTCCCAAAATTCCACATGCAGATTCATCCAAATGAATGATACGGGGTGGGGGATGAGCCAGCATGAGCAAGCGCTGCAGCTATGAGGAGTGCAGGAGCAAAGTGAAGAGGAACTTTTCAAGATTCTTCATTGATTTAGGGAATTATTAATAAAAAAGGAAGAAAGTTCGCTCGAGACTGCTTTGTAGTTGCAGAAGATGCCACAGGCTAGCATTTCTGTACCAAAGAATATGCCGTTCTGCTACATTATTTATTTTTAAAGACACAGATCTCCTAGCTATGTTGGAGTCATTGCTTTGGAGAAAAAGAAAAACAAATTAAGATTAATGTTCTACACAGCTCCCGATAGCAGTAAATATTTGATCAGAACAATCCGCATTTAAATGTTGACATACTAAAAATCATATTTTTTGGAAGAAATATTTCTTCTTCCTGCTTTAACCAAAACTTTCCTTTTCTGTCCCTTTCCCTCACTAGTCCTCTTGAAGAAACAAAGTCACATAAAATAACACCACACTTTCCAGACAGAATAACTAAAATTAACAAAACCAGATCATAAACAGCTCTGTTAAAAAAAAAAAAAAAATAAAGAAGAAATTAAAAAAAAATCACACACACTATAGAAGTCACACATATTCTGCAATCCTGCCTGCTTTTTTCCTCTCTCATTTTTCTCTAAGGGAGCAGGCTGCTCAGTTTAGCTCCAGTCCAGAAGAGCACAGTGGGCATGGTTTGGTGCCCACAGTGCCCTCTCCCCACCACAGCAGGGCACAGGCTCCCAGCAAAGGGGGCATCCTTCACATTTTGGGGTGAGTCCAGTCCCTCACAGAGATGGGTTTACAGCTCTGTCTGATAGCGAAAGGGCAGGAACAAATCAGCCAGAGACATCGAGAGCACTGTCTTCCATGTTCAGGAGCAAGCGTGAAGCATCAGGTAGGAAACCTGAGCCCAGCTTGCACATGAAGAGGCTTAAATACACTAGGCTTCATCTGACTCCATGGTAAAACTCCCCATGTACTTTTCCTGGCTCCAGGAATGTCAGAAAATTATACCAGGAAAAAAAAAAAAAAGAGCTGTGTCATCTGTGGTAGAAGTTGTGCGTCCCCAGTCACACCAGTTCCTGTTGGCCAAGGGATCTGTACCAATAAGCATTGGGAGCATTAGCAGGTGCTTCTTGTTATCAGAGATATTACAAGTATGGGGTTCTGGGTTTTGGCAACATATGTTAAATAAAATAGGTGAGGGTAAAAAACCAATAGCAAGAATTGCCTAAATATACTTGTAAATGCTTACATGGGTAACAGCTGCTTAAAGCCCTGAGCATGTGTTGGGCTACCTGGGAACTGGGGCAAGAGGTGCTCCAAGGAAAGGCAAGGATGTGTCAGGACATGTGTTAGAGCTACCTGAGGCACCACTGGGTTGACAAAGAGCATGTCCCCAAAAGGAGAGAAAACATTCTGTGTGACAAACTGCAGCTTTTATGGGGCTGCTCTCTAATTGTGATGGCTTCCACTTTTGCTTTTGCATGGAGAATACACAGCTTAGGCTGGGTTTGAAAGGAATGGACTACACTGGTGCAAGAAATGCAGCAGGCATCACACAGAGAGTGTGTGCACAACGAGAAGCCCTGCTGGAACAAGACCATAAATATTCCAAGAAGCGTTTCCTAGATATCCATTTAGGAACCCTAATTATGAACAAATGTCCTTAATCTGCCCACTTCATACATCTGAGATTTAAGACAGGTTGAATCCATGATCGTCATCGTAATTAGCACAAACAAAAGGGCCAGATGTGAGAAGCATGGTTCTGATGTCGGGGGTCTTCACAGCAACTGATCAAATATTGTATAGCTATAACTGGTTTTCATAAATACCATACCCTCAGAAGCGATGATAACTGACACGTTATAAAATGCATTTTTCAGCAGTTTTTCGCAAGAGCACGTGTTTCACTTGTGCACAAGTTGGACCCATCTCCCTGTAACATTACTTCAGCATTTGTGGCAAAACAACTCAGCTGTCATCGGTGGATTCACAATTGTGTAAAATTGGACTATCATAGTGATTAATTGGGCTAACTTAATCTGTACATACAAATTAAGTAACTGCACTCACAAATACCTAATTTAGCATGTGTGTGCAATAGTTTAATTTGCACTTACAATCACACACTTTGGGTAAATGAGATACACAATTATGAAGAATTTTTTTCTGCCCTTGTCTGCACGTATAAATTTTCTGAAAAAATCTCATTATTTATATTGAACCCAGATAAACAAATATTTCTTTTATCTACCAATATCACTTCTGTTTTCCAAATGGCTACCAGAAGAAGCTATGTATATTTATGAACTAGAAGGCAAATTAATAAAAAGGACAAAAAGAAGAAGAAAAAAAATCTTACAATTAACATGTGGTTGTTAGTGCTTGAACACAATTCTAACAAACGAGTATTAGAATTTTGCTTGAACAAACACTGCAAGGCTCAAGCTTTAAAAAAAAATTTTTAAAACTCTTTTCTGTAGAGTTTTACTAGTATGAGAATAAAATATTTAGTTATTAGCACAATGTTAAGATTTTGTTTTGAACATAAAATTAAGACACCAAGGTTTATTCTGCTGTCAGTTCAGACCACAGGGGCGATGTAACAGCTGCCATTCAACAAGCAGCAGCAGCAATATAAACTAAAGTTTAGGTTTTTGTTATCCCTGGAGCTTTTAATCAGTGAGAACTGCTCAAGTAACGACTGGACATGACACTCAGTGCCATGCTCTAACTGACAAGATGGTGACCAGTCAAAGGTTGGACTCGATGATCTTAGAGGTCTTTTCCACCCTAAATGATTCTGTGATTCTGTGAAATGAGTATTAACGCCTGAATGGTGCATTAATAATTTCATACAAAATTAACCGGGAACTATCCTCAAAAATAAGAAGGAGAATAGAAAGAAAGGAAGGAAAAAACTCCAACCAATCAACCAACCAACAACAACAACAAAAAAACACACCCCCAACCACAAACAAACAAACAAACAACAAACACGGAAACTAATAAAAAAGCAGAGCGATAAGCAGAGCCTTCACCGCACTGTGAAGGACAGACTGGGGAATCTTTAGCCGGGTGCTCTGATAAAAACCCATCAAACGGCTGGGGGCGTGCGGGGCGCCAGCAGCGGCTCAGTGCGCGGTTCGGGCCAAAAGGAAAGAAAGAGAAAAAAACCATTTCTATCTCTGTGTTTGTGTCTCAGCACCTGCGTGTCCCCTCGCTGTCCCCTCGCTATCCCCTCTCTGTCCCCTCACTGTCCCCTCGCTATACCCTCTCTGTCCCCTCGCTATCCCCTCTCTGTCCCCTCACTGTCCCCTCGCTATACCCTCTCTGTCCCCTCGCTATCCCCTCTCTGTCCCCTCTCTGTCCCCTCGCTGTACCCTCTCTGTCCCCTCGCTATCCCCTCTCTGTCCCCTCTCTGTCCCCTCGCTATCCCCTCTCTGTCCCTTCGCTGTCCCCTCGCTGTCCCCTCGTTGTCCCCTCGCTGTCCCCTCTCTGTCCCTTCGCTGTCCCCTCGCTCTCCCCTCGCTGTCCCCTCGTTATCCCCTCGCTGTCCCCGCGTTGTCCCCGAGCGCGGCCGGGCCGGGCGGGGCGGGCGCTCGGTCTGCAGCGCCACCTGCGGGCGGCGCGGGGGCAGCGCAGCGAGGGCAGCGCCGGGCCCGGGTCACGGCGCGGTCACTGCCCCGCAGCGGAGCGAACCGGGCCCGCACCGGCCCCGCAGCGGAGCGAACCGGGCCCGCACCGGCCCCGCAGCGGAGCGAACCGGGCCCGCACCGGCCCCGCAGCGGAGCGAACCGGGCCCGCACCGGCCCCGCAGCGGAGCGAACCGGGCCCGCACCGGCCCCGCAGCGGAGCGAACCGGGCCCGCACCGGCCCTGCACCGCCAGCGCGGGACAGCGAGGGGACCGGAGCGAATCGGGGCTCGAACACGGCCCGGCACCAGAACAGACCCAGCCCCGGTACCGAAGCGAACCGGGCCCCGCACGCAGCCCTCAGACTGAAGCAACGCCGCACACAACCGCGGCAGCCCCCGCACGCCCGGGTTTGGGTCAGGCACTGCCGGTGCTAGCTGGCACCGAGAAGCCGCAGAGACGGGCAGCGTTGCGGGTTTAATCTGACCAGCCTCCCAAAAATGACAGAAATGTGTTGCAGGACACGTTGTGCAGCTCCAGGGGCTGATTTTTAGGTGGCAGCGCCGATAGGGAGGCTTTGCTCCACGCCAAGGAGTCGCCACGTTGATTTTTTTAATGTTTGTGCAGCAAACAGGCTGGGGGGGGGGGGGGGGGGGAGGGGGGGAAACCTGCCTAATTCAGACATTCTGTATGAGTACAAGAAGGAGCATGAGAATTAAAGCCATGACTTTTGCAGCCTCCCCAGCCCATCGAGCGTGGCCTGAGCCCCAGCAGCTGCCAGCTTTGAGCTCAGAGCATGGTTTTGGCTCTCACTCCATCCCTTGGGGAGCCAGCGCTGCTCTCCAGGGTCTCTGCCAGCCCCTGCCCTGGGGCTGGCCTCACACAGCTCCCTGACTGAGGTTCTGCTTCCTTGGAGGACATCACCGACGTCATAAATCGGATAATTCAACGATTAAAATAGTACAGCCTGTTCCTCTGCTGCGGGCACAGCAGCCCCGAAGCGCTGGCGTGAGTCTCCCACGCCCCATTTCAGAAGGATGAAACCTTGCCTGGTGCAGGCTTGGGGCTCGGAGCCGCCCCTGGGAGCGCACCTGGGACAGTGTGGGTGGGCAGCAGGGCTCCTCCCCCGGCAGCGCCGCAGTGCACGAAGAGCTGAAAATGAGTCCAGGTTCTGTCTCAAAACTATTTGTAGCATCAAAACTCTTTTGTGGCCTTACGACTCACGTGAGACCCAACCTTGGCCCCAGTAATAGCAGACAAAAACTCTCCCTAAATTAAACAGGGAGTTCTTTTTTCATCCTGCAAAGGAGGAACTTTGCTATTACAAAAATAACTAAGTGAACGAAAAAGGGACAAGTTAAGGGAAAGGTAGGGTTGGAATTAAATGGAAAAATAAAGTAAATCACATCACTAATTGAGTCAATTTGTTGATTATAAAGCCAGGAGGCACCACTGAGATCACTCTTCCTGACCTCCAAACTCATGCAGTCTAGAGGAGTTCCCGGAATTAATCCATGCTTTGAGCCTAAGAGCTGTGGCTGAAGTAGATGATAACTTCCAGAAAATATTCTGTCTATATCTAGTACAGCCCAGGAAAAATCTGCTGAACTCCTCATCCCTTTGTGCAAACAGCTGACTGTCTAGCAGGTAGAATTTTCTATCCCTTCAACATAAAGTTTGTGCTCCAATTGCTTGTTAAGCTAACACCTTGGATAAACTAACAATGAATCCCTGGCAGGACAGCCATGGTTTGGGTAACCCCATGACCAACAAAGTGTGTATTGTTCAGGTGTGCCATTCCTGTGAGCTGTAGGTCTCTGTCAGAGGTCGTGCTCCTTGGCACAGAAGCGCCCATCCATTCTTCAAGTGTGATTTGTGGTCTTACACATGGCTTTAAATTATTTCTGTGCAATTGGGCCCAAGTTATGGAGCAGCAAATTGCCACAGAGAGATGTGGATCAGTGTCTTTCTGGCTGTGTACCTACTTAGTCACACCTCTGGGGTAGTTGCAAGTTATCCTAGTAAGCTTTTCCACCATACAACTGATTAAAAACAAACAAACAAACAAACAACAAACCAACAATCCAAAACAACCCCACACAAGAAATCAAGAACTGGACAGTTCAGAAATCTGCTGTTAAATGTCACAGATAATAATATTGTTTTCAACAGTAAACTCTGAAGCGTTTTTAAGGAGGGGTTGTTTTCCCATTGATATTTTGCAAACCATAAAGCCCTGAGGTTGACTGACATCCCTGTGGTTTACAGAATCACAGAATAACTTAGGTTGGAAAAGAACTCTGAGATCATTGAGTCCTATCTTTGACTAATCACCACCTTGTCAACTAGACCAGGGCAAGACGGTGGCAGAGTCAGGAAAAAGACCTGAAACTTTAATGGAGCACCAAATCCACCAGTCAAGATTCCAGTTTAATAGCTCCCTACTAGATGGGCAATTTTTAATCCATTCATCTTGCACCATATATTAATTTTTCAATATTATTTTGAAATCATTCATTAATTTGGAGTGGGTTTACTTGCAGTAATCAAAATGTCACATTTTTTTGCAGAAAGGCAAAAGCTATACAGAATTCTACCACCCCAACCCTGCTACTTTTACCAAACCAGCTTGCAATCCTGTCAAAAAATCACATTGAATTTGACAAGATTTGTTTTTGCAACTGTATATTGAGTGGCATTAATTATGTTTTCCACCATTAATTCTTTATGAAATGAGTCTGAGCTAATCTATTTCATTATTTTCCCCAGAGAAAAGGAAGCCTGGCAATTATTTAGGTCACAAGATTGCCTTACTTACAGCCTTCTGAAAGTTCATGGTCCAAAACTTAATAAAAGCCACACTTAATTGAAGTCTCTACTTTTGTCTATTTATTAAAATCCTTTGACTATTAACATATTCCTCATTTCCTAAAGGGTAGAGGCCCAGTGACTGCCTCGTGCCTTTTTCCTTTCCTTACCCTCTTATCTACACCCAGATAAGATCTCTGGTCCCTTTGGAGTGGTTTTGGATTGTGCCTTTTACCAGGTAGATAGAAGGATTCATTTGGAAAGTTAGTCGATAGAGCTGCTCTATGCTTTTAATGCTAATTTCAGCACTACAAATTTTCTCCTGCTTTGCCCAGGGACACAGCGGATATCTCTAAGAGCCTCATGCCTCATTTTACCTCTTAGTAACGTTGGAAGCATATATTTTAGGAGCATTGTGAGAACTAATTAGCGAGTCTTTCCAAAACTGGGAGGCAAGTGCATATTCCCTTCACGCAGTCTATTTCCTTGCGATGAACTCTGTTGAGGCAGGAGCCAGGATTCCTCTGTGGCACCCAAAGAGGATGTGTTGGAGGCAGTGGATCAATTACTTGCTACAATTCCAAAGCCTTAAGGCTCCTTGGACAGCTCCCACAGTGCCAAGTCTCTGTGCAAGCAGGGGCTCAGTGCCCACAGTGCAGCAGCAATGCTGATATTCACTTCCTGACTCCGAGCTGTGACAGGAGCAGTGACAGTGACAGCACAGCACCAGGGCGGTGCTGACACGGCCCTGGCAGCTGACTGCCTCCAAAGGAGACACATTTCTTTGTGTTCCTGCACACTTGGTGCTAATGGTCATGTTTCAAACCCAGGATCATGAGCTTTTTACCTGTTTGTCAACTGTGAAAGAAAAAGGGGTCATTTTAGCTGCAGCAAACTTCTTATCCATCACCTGTGGTTCATTCAGCTTCCTGTACTGTCCAAGCCAGCTCTCCTGAAAATACTATAAAACCAGATTTTGCTTGTGTAAAAAGCATTATACAGACTTCTGAGTAGTTCTCAATTATAATTCCAGGGATGATTTACCTGATTTTTAGGGCAAATGAACAAATTGCCCTTTGTTTTCCACTACTGTAATACTTAGTCTGCTCTTGACTGAATGCAGGATGCACAGTTACATTAAGAATTAATATCTAGTTTTAATATGTTTTCAGTGTCCTCTACAAGACTACGTTTTCCTTTGGCAACCTCAATGCCTATAAAACCCAGACACGCTTTTTTCACAGCAACAATCTTTCCTTGAAAATACAAAATGCTATTTCTTCTGAGATTGCATGTTAGCTAAAGGAAATGTGCTATGCACCAGGGGATTGATTAAAGGGAAGTCTAAAAAGAAATGGGGGAGAGGGGGAAGAGAGGTCCCTTTCCTTATTTTTTATTTTTTTTTTAATTATTATTCCTAAGAAAAAACATCAGACTCCAAACATCCAGCTGAAAACCTGATTGGAAACAGAAATTCCAGCTCAGAAGTATTCTGTGATGACTCATGAGAACAATAGTTTAGTGCCTATTGCTTCCAGTTCCCTTTTAATGGCCAGTTTTCACATGTGGACCACCAGGATTAGGATCAAAGTTGCCTCCTTTTGGGAGTATTTTCATTATTGGCAAGGCATTCGCTAGCACCACATCCACAAACTGAATCAAGAGGAGAAGTGGGAAGTAGAATAAATTGCTATATGGGGAAAAGCAGATTGAGTGCTCCTGACATGCTAAAGGAATAAAAATCAGCTCTCTGGAAATGTTTGATATATCTGTGAGAAATTCCTGTCTTGGGATGGACTCCATAGGAGAGGGAATTAAATATCAGATCCAAAAAAACAAATCAAAACCCAACTATAATGCATTTATTTCTTGAGTCTCATTCTGACAGTCAGTTTCTTGATTTGCAGGAACCTGACTCACGATAATTAATTTCTTGATGTTGGCAATGACACAGATTGACCTAAATCTCCTCCCTTCTTACCTAGCTCAGCTATTGAAAGGAGACCCTGGAGGACAACAAAGTCACAGCAACCCAAACAAGAGCTCTCAGAAGCATCACCTGGAGCACTTCTGAATGGTGACTTTGGACTTTGCAGGCCTGTGGTTTTAGGTAGTGTAAAATATTGGATCTTTGGTTGAAAAAATAAACAAACAAAAAAAAACCCCAATTGCTTTAAAAAAAAAAAAAAAAAAAAAAGACCCAGAACCAAACTTCCATAAAATCAGTTATGACAGAAGATTTAAAGCCAACCATAATAGGAAGTATTGTTAATGTATGCCTTCAACTGTAGGGACCTCACTACATGGTCTCAGTTCAGAAAGCAAGGTAAAGAGACACGACAGACTTCTCCATCTCGCTTGGTGGTCACTAAGTGATGCAGGCAAAGTGACCCCACGAACCTGGCAAAGTCTCTGACTTTGTTCTGATTGGTTTTGTAGTTCCCAGGACTTGTTTTCTTGGCCATAGAGTCTACGATGCTAATTCAAACCCAGTATTTCCTTACTCATTTAGCAATGAGAGAGGGAAACATTTGCCCACCTGCTCTGAGCACAGGGAGGTTTCTACACCACAGAGCCATTACCCATCCAGCTTTCCCTGCAGAAAAAGCTGAAACACCATATGCTGCAGCTTTATTGGAAAGATAATGAGCAAAGACAGCAGCATCAGAGCTGGTGGTGGAGAGCCTTGGAGCAGCTGACACCAGGGAGTGGCTCTGCCCAGGAGCCCCTTCCCAGCCTGGGGTGTCTGTGCTGGCACCTGGGAGATGCTCAGCCCCAGCACTGACCCCCACAGGGACTCTGGGCACGTGGGCCCCTCTTCTTGAAATGAGGGGACACCTCACCAACCTCTGCCACGTGAAGAACTTGCTCACATGAGGAACTGAAAAGCTGCAAGCACCTTCCTTCTGAATAGCAGCTTCCACATGTGAAGTCAATGATTTGGAAACAAATAGTCCCCCTGGCATATCCTTCAGTTAATTACATTTTTTTTCCTATATAACAGTAGATCTGTAAATAAGGTGTTATTGTCTGGCTCCTCCCTTGCCACTGAAATCACATGAAATGTGGGGTTTTATCACAATATTGCTGGGTTTTGACAACAGATCCACAATTATTATTTCCATTTGGGGCATTTCACTCCTTTTGGTGAGTGAAGTTTGTTACAACTTTTTATTACTTTTACAAAATGTCTTGCATTATGAAGAACAATTCTTATGTATTTCATGCCATTAAGTTAACCATGAAAAACATTTACATATGTCTGGCAAGAAAGTTTTGTGAAGAGATTCCAGCTAAGTCCTACTTAAAAGAACTTCATGTGTAATAAAGACCTCAAAAATATTAAAAATCATATTTAAAGCATTCTCATAAAATGTGTATTGAGAAAAGACAAGTTAATTCTCGAAGGCTCCATTATTGAAGCAAAAATTAATATTTGTACTGTTTCTAAATTGGAATAAAATTGCAAGGATGCAAACACTATCCTATATCATAATCTATAAACCAGTCACAAATGTTAAATCAACTGTAAAAATGATTTAAAATCTACATGACTAATTTTATTAAACTGATTTAAAATCACATTTGTGGTACCTTCATTTATTAACTGTATTTCAGACAACACTGTGTTTATAATGGATTTGCATGAATACAGATATATGTGGAGAAGAAACTGTCTGTTAAAAGGGACAAGACCTTTCCTCCTCTATGCATATTTTCTTAGCACATGCTTGTGGTAAACAGAAATATACAAATTAAAGATGCAGAGGCCTTGTTAGGTTCTGCAGTCAATTCTCTGCAATTTTATGGTTGTTCTTTTCAGTTTGCTTATTCATAACACAATGATTTTTATTCTTTGTTCCAAGCTTAGAAAGCACTTCACAAATATTAATTAATATCTTTAAAACTGTAGCCATTTCTAGTATCATTCTGGCTTTTTGCAGATGGGAGAATTGTGGGCATTTAGCTCTAGCACAGATCCAACTAAATCAACAAAGCTATTTCTGGTTTATTTTGGTGAAGCCAATTAGAATCAGCAGCTGAACTGGAGACAGATAAGAAAGGGTTATATGAAAATTTTAGGGAGCTCACAAGCTGTTGCTGGCTTTCCAAATATTATTTCCGTGGGAGTTAATCCCATTGCATGCCCCTCTCAGGACACCCAGCCCCAGGAACAGGCAGGGCTCTGATGTTGTCCTTCAGCACCTCAGGGACCCACTGGTTTGGTGAGCCCCTGGCAGGACAGAGAGGCTGAAGTTGGGCACCCACATGGGGCCAGGGCTCCTGGGTCTTTCTGTGTTCCCCAGGAGCTGCTGTTTCCACTGGCTGGTGGCACCAGGAGGTGACATTGCTCCGTTAGCAGTGCTGATGGCAGAGACTCTGCTGCTGCCAACCCACAGCACAAGTTCTCTAAGTGTTTATTACAGAAAGAGGTGAAAAGTCTTCTCACTCTTCTTTCCAAACATCACAAATTATGAATCTCTGGGAATAAGGGACATCAAAATGCCAAGCTCTCCACAGGGCAAGCAGGAAGTGTTGGGCACTGGCACACAGGAGGGGCCATTCTGTGCCCCATCTGAGGAGGGTTGGCTCCAGCCTGGGTAGGGACCAGCCCCAGCCCCAGCTGGGCCCAGGCAGATGGCCAGGAGACCCCAAGGGGAGCAGTACAGGTGGGTGTTGGCTGAGGTTCAGGGGTGCATCCCTGAGCTGGATGCTGAGCATCAGAGCAAACCTTTCCCCTTTGCTCTGCCCTTTCCATCCTCCATGAACAGCCTCTGCTGTGAACTCCTCCAGAAGGGCACGCACACGCCCGACACCAAGGTGCAAACCACCTTCAGCAAAACAGATTTTCGAGAGTTTTGGCTGCATAAACCTGTTCAAGTGAAATTATGCTGGACCTGTCTGTGCCCTACAGGAGGACAAAAAGCCCAGTGTCACATCTGACTCCTTGAATCTGCAGATTTCAGCAATCGTTTGTTTCAAGCGTTATCTCCTCACCGGCACGTACTGACCTTAGACATAAGGAACAATCAGCAGGATTCATGCAGATAAATATTCCAATGCACTTTATCTTGGAGAAGCTGCAAACATGTTTGCAAGACAGACACAGTTACTGCTCCTTCAAGACTCCATATGACCTTTAACATCATTTTCCACAAAAGTTAATTTCTGTGATTAATGCAATATACTAAAACCCATAAATCTGATCATTTGAAGGATTCAAATTAGGAATTATTGACAGCTGATAGAACAGAAGTGCAGAGATGAGGCAGATTTTCTCATCTGTCCATCTAAATGTTGGAATATGTATTGATTAAAATATGACATGGTATAGAACCCACCATAAATCTAAAATCTATTAGATTAACAGAGGCATTCAATTAACATAAAATGACAACCTAAGAAAAAAGCCATGAATGGGGACCTATCTCAGTTTGTAATATTTTAACCCACCTCTCTGGGCAAGTTTTGAGATAAACAGAGATGTGTGCCTGGTTTCACCTTGGCTCAGCACCTGCAGCTATAACCTGAACCCTCAGGTGAATGTAAGCCCTTGTGTGCTGACTTTCCAACTGAAAATACTTATATATTAAAGCTGAGCATAAAGTACAAAATTGTATCTATTACAATAATATCACCATTTTCAAAAATGGCAAAAAATGTCTTTGTTGTGCACGGATCTCCTGGACCTAGAAAGTCCCTTCTATTTGAAATTACTTCAATTATTCCTTCCATCAAAAAGCTGAAATATTACTAAATGCAGCAAGAGCATTAGCAGAGGAATGAACTTTCCAGGTAGAAACCATGAAAACGACAGACACACACATAAAGCAGAAGAGTCCTTCTGTGAGCAGTGACCCCAAGTAACTCTCAGCCCTTACATGTGTTACTCAGCAAAGTCCAGCTGCAGGAACATCTGGACTCTACAAGTGCAGATTTTATCCCACCGGGTCCATAAAAATCTTGTTGAGAAGTACAAAATTTCCTACCACCTAGACCAAAGTAAGCTTCTTAAAGCACCCAGAAGAGATATCTTGAAAGAAGTAAATACATAAATTTGAGCTTTCTATTCCCTACTTAAAGTAAGGAAGTCAGTGGAGTAGCATGGGAAAACAAATGCCATCTGAATGTTCTGATGTTATAGACAAAGAGGAGGCTCAACAGGCCTCACACTTGCCTGGCACTGTTGCCAAATGGATCTCGTTTGCACAAGCTCTGAATGGCACAAAAACCAATCTCAGCGATGAGGGACACATTTTTGTTAAGGTGCAACTGGTCAGGACTGGGAGGCCTTGCACTGGATAGGCACAGCAATGTGAGGGAAGCACTGGGATTTGGATCAGAATATTGCAGGAGGTTCAGGTTTGCTTCCCACAAGCACTGCTCATTTGTGGTATCATTCTGTTTCAGGTGGACTTAAAACTGCTCACGCCTCAATCGATCTCTCAAACTTCTTGCAAGTCTAGGAAATCCTGCCAGATATCACCTAAATTCCCGGTTTTCATGCCCTGCCTTGGAGCTCTTGTATGTGCAGGAAGGCACATTCCTCTTCCTGTGTAGGCTCAAGGGTTCCCTGGAGCTGCTGAGAGCCCGGAATGATTCCCAGTGCCCTGTCCCCAGCGCTCCCTCCGGCAGCAGCATTCCCCACACGGCTGCACTCAGCTGCCTGAGCCCGTCTGTTCTTTTCTCCTTCTGGCCAACTCACCCTACCCCAGCCACCTTTTGCCAGCCTTATTCTTCCCAGTGATCAATAATTACCTTTCTCTGCTCCCACTGATGGCTTCTGGAAGGGGCAGCCTTATGTCGCTGCAGCAATTGAAACCATAATCTGCGCTCTAACGAGTATTTGTCCAGGGTTCACAACGGCAAATGGGAAAGTGTTAACCCAAAATCCCTGCAGAAGTTGACAGGGAAAGGTTGGCTGGCTGGAGTTATATACAAGTGGTGAATTCTCCCAAGAACAAAATGACTGTGTATTATTAGTCTGCATATTACGATCACATTTTAAAAGATACTAATTTTCTCTCTTTCTCTCCTTTTCTCCAAAGTACCACTATTTAGGACTATAGATTCATAATTGCTCAGGAAAGCCATTGTCTGTGTTCTCTTAATATGTCCATTATATTTAATCTATCCTCAAGCCTCTATTCAAATGCAATTTGTTAATATTTTTATTATAAAATTTTGTCTTTTCTGTGAAGCTAACTTTCATATTACATTTTCCCCTGAAAGAGAAATTCAAGCTCTCAACAAAGAATGCTGCAAACCAGCAGTATGTGAAACCAGCAAGCTCAAAACATATTAAAAAAGAGGATTTGTTACATCTTCAATTTATTTATATTGTTGATTTGTAAAAATTATCAATAGTTGATTGAAAAATTGCTTTTATTAACAGAAAAAGCAGGTTTTTTGTTTAAAAAAAAAAAAGTAGGATTTTAACAATTCCTTCAACGGCAATCCCAGTTTTTTCACACTCAGCAACTCAACCTAACTGTTTTTCTCCACCACAATCAGCAGAAGAAAAAAGATTGTTTAAAGGCCTGGGATTTCAAATGAAAAAAACAAGGTTGTTGAAAATTCTCTAATCAATGCTACTGAATGAAATCAAGAGGAAAGAGTGAAAAAACCTTCCTTGGAGCAGGTCAGCATGAGCAGCAAGCTACAGATGTGCCAGGAGAGCTCCTGATTGCCAGCTCTGTCCAGACACAGCTGCTCCAGCCTCTACAGACAAGATCTGTTCAAGTGCCCAGACTTCTGCACATTTTCATAAATCAAACTAAACCCACCCAGTCGGGTTTTTTTTCTTACATTCTTATGTTTATAGGAGGCCAAGAACCAAGTGAGTTCATAATTGGTGAAAATGGAATTTAACTGTGGCTTCACCCCAGAAAACACCCAATATTTAGTCCTGTTGAAGGCACAAAGTTGTATTGTGGTGAGTCAACTAAGCAAAATAACTGCAGCAAATTGAATAAACAAGTAAGCAAAAATGTCTCACCAACAAATCATTTACTAAAAATACACCACCCCTTTGGACTGAATGTCTTCTGTGCAAGCACAGCGGACAGCGGGCTGAAACAAAAAGTGAGCGTGATCTGTTCACAGGGATTTTGGCAGCAGAGCTGTGCTGGGGTCACACTGACCCTCTGTGCATGGCCAGCTGAAAACTCAGGAGAGACAGAAGCACAGACCAAGAGTGGAATCCTAACAGGTTTGCTGCTATGCCTGCTAACAGCCTGGGATGCTCGCTGCTCTCGTGCCTCCTCCACAGGGATGAGCCCCTGGCAAGAGCAGATCCCCAGCAACCCCAGAGCCCTCCATCCAAGCCTGCACCCAAGGACAAATGCACATTATTCTCAGGCTGTACAGACATCAGAGCTAAAGGAACATACACATTCAATATAAAATCCTGCTTTATGCTGCACGGAAATGGATCATTACTTCTCACCTGGAAGGATCTGCCAAGAGTTGCAATAATTAGGAGGGGAAAAAAATGAATGGGGAAACTGTATTCTCATAGTTCTAAAAGTGCTATTTGTAGCTTTGAATGCAGCACCCCTTTGGTGTTAGAGCATGGTTAAAATAGTACAGGACTTTCACAGCAAAGGTGGCAGGAATCCATTCCTTTACCCTACAAAGTGAAGAAATGCCAGTGACAAAGCTACTGTGCAGCACTGATGCTCTGTGGCTCTGAGTTTCTGTGAAGAATAACAGGAATCTGGAGCACCATCTTGCACATCTCTGGTTCACCTGAATCTTAAACACAGAACCTGGTGGAAGTCAGAGATACCTCAGGAGCAAGATGCTCTTTTCCTGTATTGCCATCCCCACCTACAGCAGCACTTGGTGTGGACGGTACCCACCCGGGCTGCAGCAGCTCAGGTTTCATTTCTCCCCACCTCACATGGGATCAAATACACAAATAACACCTACTGGGGAAGGAAAACCTGGTGCAGCAAGAACGTGGCTTTGGTTCATTTTTTTAACAAGAAAATGAGAGTTGAGCAGGAAGCACAGAGGAGCAGTGCTGCAGAAAAAGGCCCAGCTGGTGAGGTGCTCTTTGGGCACCCCAAACAGAGGGGCTCCTGCCACTCCTGAGTGGTGGCCACGGAATTGGCCCCAGGTGCAAGGGCTCAGTCCCAACAGGTCTGGGAAAGGGAATCAAAGAAAATCTGTGGGCTTGCAATTCTAAGAAGGATGGATTTTGTTCCTGACACCGTCTGACTTCTATAGAAACATATAGCAGAATTCCTTCAAGATGAGAGGGCAAGCAAGGTGACCAGGGAGGGCAAAATAAATGAGTGAGCTGTAGCAGCAGGGACTGCAGAACACCAGAAAGCATGCTCAGGGGAGAAAGGGGGATGCCAAGGAAAAGAGCTGCCTGTCTGAGGCAGCTCTGGGTTTACAAAGACCACCTGAAGCTGAGCTGGCAGGTGCACAGGGATGAGCTCAGCTCTTGACAGAAAGATGAGACATCATACTTTGTGTATAATTCCAACTGCACTAACTTACATCAGTATTGAATTTAATTTGAATAATGTTAACAGTCTCTCAAACCCTTCAGAAGAGGAGTAGTTTAATGTCTGCAACATACACTAATGCTGGAAGAAAAATGACACGCTATTGTGTGTTCAGACATCCATAGTATTTGCTATTTGTTTGGAGTTTTATGGACTTGGGAAGACAGATGGAAATTTTTTTGTTAGAGCAATGCAAATGATAGTAACATTACTGGATGCCTTGTAGGAAGTCTCAGTGTGATAGCAAAGCCTCTAGATGTGGAATGTAAATTGAAATTAAGCTTTTCCACTGAAAAAAACCCCAACAAACTAGATTGAGTATGTCTTAGGAAAAAAAGAAAATCAGCAACTTTCCCAGTAGACTGAGGGCACACTTCAGCACAACACTATGTTAATGCAATGATCAGGCTCTTCACCCCCAGCACTGCATGTCCCACCACACCTGCCCAGGAGCTACCACACTGTGAGGGCAAGAGGTGTTTTATTGGTTATTGAAGTGCAAAGTGTGGACATTGCCAAGACAAAATGATTCTTCACCCAGCTCTTCATAAATCACTCGGGACAAAAACGCCTCCAGCCCTTACATTTTGGGGTGCAGCTGCTGGGAGGAGATGGCTCCTCAGACTGGTGCCATGGGAGGCTGTTTCCTCTGTTCCTGAGCGATGCCCCAGGTACCTCTCAGCCCCGTGAGACATCTGTGCTCACCCACCCAGCTGCGGGGAGCGAGTTCCTGCCGGGACGGACACGGCGCTGCAGCCAGGGGTGAGCGGCGCCCGCTTTGAACAGAAAACAAAAAAAAAAAACAAAAAAAAAAAAAAAAAAAAAAAAAAAAAAAAAAAAAAAAAAAAAAAAAAAAATTAAAAAAAAAAACCAGAAAAAAAAAAAAGAAGAAAAAGAAAAAAGAAGAAAAAAAAAGAAAAAATGAAAAAAGAAGAAAAAAGAAAAAAGAAAAAAAATGAGAAAAAAAAAAAACAAAAAGAAAAAAAAAAAAAAAAGGTGTTCGTTCGCCTTGTTCATGGGTTGTGAGCTCCCTCTTGTGGCTCTCTCAAAATTCCCAGCTATTTCCCAGCCCGCTGAAGGTCGCAGCGATGTCGGGCTGGATGGGCACTCACTGAGCTGGCACGACTAATTCCTCACATACCACCAGAACGGCCACCTTTCATCCCAGTAACTTTCTGCTTTACGTCTCAAGTTCTATTTAAAACCTTAAATATAATAAATGTACATTCTCTGTACACACTCCAAGCATCTCCAAGGAAAGGGTGCAGCTGGAGCACTGCCCTGTGCAGGAACGCCCTTGACCTGCCCTGCTGCACAGCACGCAGGACCAGGGGAGCATGGAAAGTCCTCTGCCAGCTCTCTCGGCTGCTGAGGGGTCCCTGGTACCCCCTCACCTCCTGGATGCCCACAGGGGACCTCTCACCTGCTGTCCTTCCAAATTCGGATCCGTGGTAGCATCACTGAGTACCACAGCCCTCCCTCATTTCTGGGTGGCCTCCAGGCTGAGCTGGTAGCCTTGCAGGGATCTCATCCCTCTCTGACCTATCCCACCTCTGAAATCAGAGTCCTGTAGCTGCTCAGGAAACATTTGCATTACACCACTGCCAGGCCCCATGTTTTCCCCAGTTATCTAGTTTCCATTCTGAAGTATCCAATTAGGCATCTTTTTAGGGAGAGGAAACAGAGCTTTTGGAGGTGGTTTCTCACCAGCCTCTTATAACCAGCGTGAGCCTTGCTGTGCCTGTTTGCTGCTACCACAGCCAGAAAGTGACGACTCAATTCAGGTGCTGCAGGAATCCTGGTGCTTCAGCAGCTGCCCCAGTCCTGCCCCTGGGATTTTCCTGAGCAGCAGCTCAGCCCAATGGCAGCATCTGACAGCAGCATATGCTTCTACATCTACCACATAGGCTACAGAAGGGTTTTTGGGACAAAGAAAGATATAAAAAAGCATGGCTGAAGGGCCGGTGGCCCTATCATATTTTATTTTTACATGGATACATCATTAACCTCCATAAGAAGTCAAAAGGAAGGCTTTGCAGCAAAAGAAAAAAACCTTCACCAGGAACAGGGACTGGACTTATCTGTGGTTTAACTCAAACTAACTCCTGTCACACCACTTTCATTTTGAGTAAAATCAGCACATTTTCCAAAGAAAGTGAGGGAAACAGGACTATGATATCCATAAAACCCCTTACAACATCTACTTCCAAAAAATTTGATGAACATAGGGCATTTGAAAGTGGTCAGATGTCAAGGCATTAAATACCTATAAGCAGCTCTATACTGAATGTCTGGCAAGTTTGAAGCCCAGTATTATGGAAAGGGTCCTCCCTTGAATGCACCCTTCTAGGAACTGCTTTATATGAAGATGAGAGAGGTGTGAAATGCAGAAGAAGAGGGGAAATGTTGCAAGACATACTGCAGAAATTAGCTCTTGTTTGACAAGTGATCATGTTTCTTTTACAAAAACTAAATCAAAAAGGTCTTCACACTACAATCTACAGCTGAGTTTCTTCAAATGCTTGTTGGATGTCACTCCAAAAGGCATATAAGCCAGACAAGCAAGCTTTACAAAACATGGATATGTAATTCTTCATTCAGACACAGAACTATTGCTAAATAAGAAAAGATGGATGAGTGGCTGCAAAGAATGTGTGCCTTTCAAAGGGGAAGCTACCAAGCTAAGCAGCTCAGTACATCTGAAATCATAGGAGCCATACAAAAGTCTGAGAGTAAGTGCAGTTTCTATGAAAACCTCTGATATTCTACAGCTAGAATATTATGTGCCCTTTTTTCCACATCCACCCTGACCACAAAGTGCACGTGACATGACTTTGCGTGCATCATATGAGTTAAGGGCACATTAGCATTCTGAGACCTCTGCCTTGCACTGAAAAGAAGGAATCAAAACATTCAAGTTACACAAGAAAGAAAACTTATAAAACTGCCATCTCATGAATGTAATTTATTTGTTTGGAAAGACAAAGGATGAAACATTCCCACAGACTCACAAAGTCTCCGCAACCACAGGGCAGGGAAGCACATGAATATGCCAGGCAAGAAGTTTTCAATCCCTGGTGCCTCAGCTAACAAAGGGGAAGGAAACTTCTCAACCAGTTGTCTCCTTCCCACTCCGAATTACACAGACCTATGAGAAACCCAGAGATATACTCACAAGATTTCCTCTAATAGATGGGAAACCTCAGCTAGCCTTCAATCAGTTTTATCCACCAGTGTGAAATACGATCACATTATTCCATTTCATTTCATTACAGAAAAAGAACACCCAGTATTTATATGTTTCTTGGGCTAACTGTTCCTGTGTTAAAACTGGAGATACCCTCACTCAGCGTTTTTTTGCAGGCTCTTGAGAGGAGGAGATGTGAAGCTTGTAAGCAAGGCCACAGGCACAAATATCCAGTAAAAGAGTGGCCCTTAGGCAGGTCACTGCACTGCCAAATACTACAAGTCCATATTTAGGAGTAGGATGCCAGCTGTGGGTGACTCATCTCTCATGGAACTGAAAAATTGAAGATGAATTAATAAATATAACTGCCACTGATGCCTAGTTGATCACCACAGCAAAATGGTTTTATGTCATTTCTCTAACCTACTACAGCCCTGCTCTGAATAAGGGTGCAGCTCCACAAAGTGATGTGTTTCTTCAAATGTGGATTTAAAAAGTCAGAGCTGAAGGAAAGCTGGCCCAGATAGCTGGATGTGTGTGTACACAAGTCCTGAACATACAGAGTGTCACAAAAGAGGACATCTCCCTCAATAAGGGATCTGAACAAAGGCAGGAGGAAAAGCTGGTTATTGATATGGAAATCAGTTGAAGTTTTGGGGAAACACCTCGCAGATGTAGCTCCTAATTTTTCATCCAGCCCAACTGAATAGGTTTCCACACTAGCAGAGAAACTGGTGGGACATGAGTGTCAACAGGGAACAGCTCTGGGGTGTGTTGTACCTGTGGCATTTGGGAGTCTCCATCTGTAGACCACAGAATCAGTTTTGGTGAATTTGGAAAAGACTTCCAAGGTGATCAAGTCCATCCTGTGACTGAACACCACCCTGTCAACCAGACTCTGGCAATGAGGGCCACATCCAATCCTTAAACACCTGCAGGGGCAGTGATTCCACCATCTCCCTGGGCAGCCCATTCCCAGGATACCCTTTCTGTGAAGAAATGCCCCCTAATGCCTAACCTAGACCTCCCCTGGACTATGCCCTATTGTCCTATCACTAGTTGTTGGGAAAAGAGGCCAACCCTATCTGGTTACCATCTCTTTTCAGGTTGTTTTAGAGAGTGGCAAGATCCCTCCTAAGCCTCCTCCTCTTCAGGCCAATCACCCCCAGCTCCCTCAGCTGCTCCTCATAGGATTTGTGCTCCAGACATTGTCTGGCATGCACATGCATGCAGGCAGAGATTGTTTGTCCTTCCTGGCTACCAAGAGCACACCTTGGGCAAGAACATGCTCTGTGTCCCCATGCCACCAGTCCTGCCAGAGGTCATCCACAAACAAGTGCTCACACAATGCTCTTTGGTAAAGCTGGAATGGTGTGGTGTTGGGCACTGTGCTGACAGCAGAGGGGAACCAGCTAGGACACAGTAAAAATGTCACCAAGCTGCTCTCACCCATAACTGGACAACCAAACTGGCACAAAAACAGGTACTTGTCTCTTGAGATAATGTGATTGCAGCATGACCTATCTGCATACAGCATACAGACATCCTAAGAGCTTGCGAAAATGGCTTCCAAATACAATCAAGCTAGAAATACTTCTGTTTTTAAAAAAAATTAATCTCTTTTGCCTCATCTTCTTTAAAAAACTCTTGTTACCAGAAACAGGAAAAATTAAGTTTAGTGAAAAATGACCTCACTAACAGGAGGCCCCACCATGGCCATGACTGGGTCACCTCTTGCCCAGGGTAGCAATAATTCCTTCCAGAAAACAACTTTTTGCCAGGATTTTTTTTTTTTTTTTTAAGGGTAGGCTGCTTCAAAGAAAAAGGGAATCAAATGCTGCATCCATTAGGGATGAGTCCTAGAAGGCAGCATGGAGGGTTTCTTCTTTCAGTGAACTGGCAGGGACACATAGCCAAGTTGTGAGTTACTCCCTTTTCAGCAGAGCAGCAAGTTCAGACCAGGCCTCCTACATCCTGGATAAGTTTTCTAACTGCTCAACCAGCAGATAAAAGGGCTGTCATCTCCTTTTCTGCTCTTCTGACAGTCTGGCCCTGCACAGCTTTTGTGTTTTGCTTTTTCCCTTGTTTCACCCCTCCCTAAAATTGCCTCATTTCACACAAAGCACAGCACTTTCTATGCTTCATACTATTAAGCAAACTAGAAAAATAAGTACTTTTTGGTTGAGATTGATTTTTTTTTCTGCAAGACAGCCAAACCAAAAAGTCAATTGTTAGCACAGTCATAATAGGGACAGCAGTCTGCACTCAGCATTGTCGGTTAGAAAGCTGAGCGGGCCAATACCACATCCCCAAATTCAATTCCCACTTCCAAATTTGGTGAAAGAAGAGATCCATAATGGTAGGCAACCCTGGATCCGCAGACCTGCAAAAATCCTGCTGCCTCTAAATTTGATCTCGGCTTCACAGCTCAGGTCCCAGTCGAGTGCATTGCCCACATTTGCTACATGAACTTTTGCTCCCTCCCCAACTTGATTAAGAGCAAAGAAAGTAACAGATGGATCCATGCTGTTCCTTTGTAGCCGGGAGATTAATGTTTGCATTGCATCAGGCTGCTCCAGCACACCAGGGAACGCCGCCGTTGTCCCTGCCACTGGCACCTGCACCCGCTGCCTCCAGTGCCTGCCCGAGGCAGACGGGCTGTGTGAGGGAATGCAGGCGCTCTTTTCCTTGGGCTTTAAACATCCCCGTGCCTCGGGAGCGTGGCGAGGTGTGAGCAATGGCCGTGCCTCGGATGGCGAGCCCGGCTGCGCCGCGCCGCTCACCGGCGGCAGCTCACGCTCTGCTCGGCAGCCCTCTGCTAAAAAGGCTGTCACCCAGCCTGTCCTAAAGAAGGGCCCGAGCAAACAAACACGGGGGCTTTCTCCAGTCTGTTGTCACCCAGCCTGTCCTAAAGAAGGGCCCGAGCAAACAAACACGGGGGCTTTCTCCAGTCTGCTGAACCTGGGGGTAATATCAACGCCAAAGCCAGGATGTGCTCCAAATCTGCACCACAGAGCTACAGGTCAGCTTCTGCTGTTTGTCAAGGAAAAAAGTAAAAGGAGATTCAGAGATTCAGCCCAGCTCTGCCTTTGGCACAGGTGCCCTCAGCCACAGGCAGCTCACCCCCACAGCCACCCTCCCCAGGCAGCAGACAGGAGCTGCGTCTTCGTGGGGCCAAGGTCTGACAAAGCAGTGGCACAATATCGGTGGTGATGAAAAGAGGTGGTTTTGTCTGTGCTATCAGGATTAGGTGCTGTGGGTGCCAAGCTGCAAGAGCCTACAAAGCCTCAGGCCCTGGCCCTCCAGGATCCAGGCTGAATAGGGCTTTGAGTAACTTACAGCTTCAAAACTCAGACAAAAAACTAAAGACAAACCATGTTTACTCAGAAGGTTGTGTTATTCCCTGTAGCTTTCACTGATTTACCCAACAGTTAGAGCTTCCTATCCCCAGTGCAAAAGCCACTGTTTCCCCCTGGGTATTATGACAAGGTTTTTGTGCCATGTCCTGGATCTCCAGCTTATTAAAGAAAAAAATGTATTCAGAGAAGCCTCATCCTGGCTGAGCCAGGCCAGTCGTGATGGGCTGGGAGACTGGACACCGGGGTGACACCAGGGTGGGCATCGGGTGGGCTCAGGGGGTGCAAGGCTAGAAGAAGAGTTCACCACAAGCACTTATTTTGTCCCCTCTCTGTGAAAGAGGACAGACTTTACATGATTTACTGAGAAATCTGTGAATTTTAGTAACGGCTCCCATTTATCAGGACATCTATCGCACTGTATCTTTCACAGCTGTTTAAAAACCATGCTTTCAAATCTGTTTCAGCATAGACTCAAAAAAAAAAGCCTAAAACAAAATTGAAAACCAAAAACCAGCCATATGCCTACTTGACCTAGGATACATAAACCTGTTGTTCAGTCCAGAGGAGGGATTACAGCATTACTTTTTAGTAAGTTGCTTTTCATATGGAAATTTCTTTTCACAGTAAAGCTCTGTATTTAATGGCATCAACATAAAAAACATCCCTATTTTTAGTTCCCTGATCGTGGACATATAGATTTTTATAGTGTCTGCAAGCATACATTAACGTTAATTTCCCCATTCTCCTTTGTACTTTGTTAATGTCACAATCTGCTGTAAAACCTTGCCAAGTTTCTTAACTGTCATGTTAATTTCGAGACCCAGTCTGCACTCTCTGACATTTCAGGACAGAACATGGCAGTAAAAATAGATTAAAACAGCTTATAAGTATTATAAAATCTAGAACTTTACAGATGGTGGAATTACATCTCCTGAATGGAAATTTTAGCAACTCAGAACACAATAATATTAGAATAGCCTATTGATTTTTAAGACAAATATTTTCAGAAGTAACATAATGGTGTCTGAAGAGTGGGCAAAGCCCACAAAAATGTAGGAAAGTTGAATGTGTTTTTTTTCTTCCTTTTTTAAAACATCACTGTGAATGTGCATATCGTGTTGGTGCTAGCATTAAGTTTCAAAGCTTTTCTCTGCCATATAAATAAAGGACATAATAAGATCTTGATTTTATTCATGGTAAGTTCAAAGTTCACACAAATTATTTCACACAGGGGATTTGTCTGAGGGTTTTGGCATTATAGAAATGCATTAATGTACTTTAGATATTAAATGACAATGCCACATGGTAAGAAATTTGCACGAATGAACAGGAAATTAGACACTGTTTCTTTTTTTTTAACTGATTGCTAAAGAATGCGCTGTTTGAACGCGGACTATCCATTTCAAAGGGAAGCTTTTGCTGATTTCAGGAAGTTTAAAATCAGCTAATCAGAAAGTAATACAAAGTTAGAGTTAAATATTTTTTTAAAGAAAACTGTTTCTTTAAAAAAAATCCTTTCCCCTTTTCTTTAAGGAGTACTTATTATTTCCATCATCCTTGTTGAGTTGTTGATGAATAGCTCACATCGTTTGCCAAGCTCCACCCTCTGTCTTTTTTCTAAACCCTTTACTCATTATTTGCTCAGTCTTTTTCCCACAGCCTAGACAGCCTGTCAAGGCAGCTTAAATAAAACACTGTATTAACATTAGGAAATGGCATTCAGTTCCCAATTGATCTCCTAATACTTTATGTTGAAATGATAATTGGTACAGTCTTCATTGAAAAAAAAGAGAGAAAAACTACTTTTCAGTCACCACAAGGTATTATCTTAGCTAATGTATTCACAACCAAACAGATACATTTTTAAAATCTCCCCATCTGCTGGAGACTGCAGTTCACAATTCTTTTCAGCTGACATAATCCAGATTGATTCGTTCAGCAGATAAAATTCAGGCCACTTCTGCCCTTTATAGGAGCAACATAATACCAGTCTTTATTCAGTAACAATGTAACATAATGGGATCGGAATGTGCAAAATGACTGTTCTTAAATTACTGTGACACACAAGGGTCCAACACAAGCTGTGGTTTAATGTAAAAAATCATTAGGCACAGATTACTAAAGTGGTCCTGCATTAACAAGGTCAAACTGAGACGGTTTATGATATTTTTCACAAAGAAAAAAAAAATGTTTGCTAATATCTAGATTATGAATGCATTTTTAAGAAGGAAAAATCTGCAGGTTTTTGAGGTTTCTTTCCCATGAAGAAAGCGCTGTTTATTCAATAATGAGTGCAACAGTTAAGGATTCTATAAAGACCTTTTCCGCAGAGCCAAGTTAATCTATTACACACTGAAGCGCACACACAAAAAATCTAAATATCAAAAGGTTGTCAAGAGAGTTGCCAGAAACGAATATTTTTGTGCACTGCTATATCAAACAAATTTTGAAGACAGTGGGATTATTATTAACCCGTTATAGCACTTTTCTTTTGATGTAGCCAAACACCACCAGAAGGAATTTAGCAAGGTTCCACACGGCTGCAGGGATTTTGCATCTTTGTAAATCATCAATACTTAACAATATGTCTCTCATAAGCTCACCCATCAAACTGTCTGCACAAAAACGGCCAAAGTGAAGAAACACAGTAAATTCTGTCCCTAACAGGCAGGTCCTTACACCTTAAGATTCTGATGACCATCTAAGATAATTTCATATATGAATTTTCTTTGTACAGCTATTTCTTCCTATGTGATACAATCAGAATTTTTAAAAGTGTTACTTAAGAAATGTAGAATACCTCACACATTGAAGTAAAGGAATAAATAAACTACTATTTCCCAACCTATCAATAACTCTGCTGGTGTTTTCCTCTTGCCTTTGATTTGGAGGCTGGTGGTGAATGAAACCCAGCATTGCAGACAGGAGCTCAGCTTGCTTGTGCAAGGCAGCCAGTTTTGGCCCTTTGTGGAAGTTAACCCAAAAGCACCATAGCTCATCTCCTGGGAGGAAAGGTCGTGTTTAAAAGAGAAGAATAAACCATTTCTACCTTGGTTTGTATCTGGGGCTCCAGATCAGGTGCCCCTCATGGGAACAGAAGGGTTAAATTCCCCACATTCCACTATCCCATTTTGATCTTATAAACAATGAAATGAGTTTTGCTGCCCCTTACTACTGTGCTAAAATGCTGGAGCTGGGCAACTATTGAAATCAGAGGCTTCAATTTAAGCAACAACTCATTTGTGCTGAGTGTAAAAGCAACAGCTGCATTTTAAACACGTGTCCATGGAAAGGGAGAGTCCCATTTGCATGACACATCCTCATGTGCCCAGTGCAGACACCTACAGAAACAGCCCCCAGAAGCTCAGCTAGAGGATGACACCTAGCAGACTCAAAGGATAGCTGAGAAGGAATGGATTGATTTAGAAATTCAGTGTGAACATGTCTGGATTCTCCATAAAGGTGGGCAGTGGTCACACCCTGGCCTGCTAAGGACAGCCTTCTACTGGCACAGCACCAGGTGTCCACAGTACTACAATAAAACAAAAAACTGCCCTCATGAAACACTTTCATTTGAATTCCCACAGTTTGTGTCATTTTCTAACACTGAAATTTTTCCCAGTCAACTACATCCAAAGCACTGAGAAAAGTGAATTTGTTAAAGCTCATAGCCAGGCCATAAAATAAGCTTATGTCTTCTGAATAAGAAATGTATTTAAATGACACATGTTCTGCTAAGGTGAACTTCATCATCACAAAAGATTGTAGTTTTAAGAAGTAATGAAAACTAACTGCATCCCTCCAACAATCTTGGAAACTCATTACAGTCAAATATTTACATATTCTAGCGAACTTAGGATGTCAATTTTGACTACCCAAATCCAATAACTGAAACATATGGCCTTGAATCCTGCAATCAATATAAACCTTTTAGAGCCCAAGCTTCAAAAAGTTATATCAAATATATATTCGATGAGAAGAAGGTTAATTGACTAATTGATTACTCAGTTACAATTAAGTGCTCTTCAGATATCTTTGGGAAATACTGAGATATAATAGAGATAGATATTTATTTGTTTATCAGCTCCCTGATTTATAGCTATCATTTATTTTTTATTTCCTAAGTCAATTTTTACATTTATGTATTTTAACAATATAGTCCCCGGTAAGAATCAATATACATGTTTTTTTCACCACAGGACTATCAAAAGTTAGCCTAGAAATCCATATCTACCAATTCAGCCAATTTCAGTGCAGATTTTAGCCTGATAAATACCTTGCTAAAATATTCAGACTGTCTCCAGATGGCAGTTATGGAGAGGGAACATGAAATATTTGTAGCAATAAAGGTTAACCAATACTAACCGCCCTGATAAACTCTGAACTTAACAACAGTTAAGAGAAAAGATGGCCCTTGGGAAAAAAAAAAAGAAAAAAAAAGGCAAAGTGTGCTGTTTGCATGTTTTAACAAAGTACTATTTCTTATCAAAGTACAAACACATTCATAAAAGTCCCACCCCTACAGCAACAGCCAAGAGGATCTTTGGGATCTCTAGGGCATTTTAAAGTTGACTGAACGATAAATCAGATAGAATCGGGCCTTCAGAGCTGTCTGCACAGAAGAATACTGTTAACTCTTTAGTAGTATTAACATGACTTAAAATTTATTTAGCAATAGCACCCATGTTCTCAGTAAAGAGGAGAACGTTGTTGTGTCACACACATAATTGTGCAAACACACATTATTTGCAGATACATACAAAGACATCCAAGAGGCCCATCATCTGGTGACTGATGAGCTAAATAAGGCTGGGTAAGATTCATTAAAATATGGTCAATTTCCTCTGGAGATGGTCAGATAAATTACGAAAACCTCACTGCTAGATGTAAAGGCTTTCAACTCTTTCCTGCATTTACCTCCAAACATTAGGTTAGCTACACAAAACGCTGCTTAAATGGCCACAGACACAAAGCCTCCTATCTTTGACGGTAGAACTCTGGATTAACTTCAAAACTTGATGGCAATTCTATACATGGTGTATAATAAAGAAGGGTACTACATTGCTGAGGCAGTATTTCAAACATTTTTGATTGGTGCCTCAGAGTACAGCACACAATAATAAGGATGAGATAAATAATTTCATATTCACACTGAACAATAAAATCTTATTTTGGTGACTGTCCTGTAATTACAAATGTCCAGAAAGGGATGTTTTTCAGGAGAGAGAACTTCAGTGAGTCATGAGGAAGACTGAAAAATTCACACTTTCCTTTTCTTAGTGTAAGTACCTGCTACACCTAACCCTCCACATGCTCAAAAACTTGTAGGAGTTATCTTTCCCAAGAAAGTGGGCTTACAATTAGATCAGTGCAAGCTTCAAGTACCATCACTGGATTCTCCCTTCCCTCTCTCTGCCTAACAGCAGCAATGCCTGACACGAGACGGGATGTGCCTGGCCCCCACAGCACTAAAATCTCATAAACTCTGCTCCTTGACTTTAGATTCACTCTTCTGGGCTGAAATTCATCACTAAACGCTTTGTTCTTCCAGTGTCCCACCCTACGGCAGCCCAAGCGAGGCAGAGTTAGAGGCCCGTCAAGGCCTCCAAGGCCTGTGAAGTTATTGTGGATTTTCCTTGGTGTGACTGAGAACAGAACGTGGCCTTACAAGGATATTATTTTTTATCACGAGCTTTCAAAACACAACACGGGCACCAGGCGTAAAACAAACCCTCTTTACACACTGCACTCAATGGCACGTCAGGGGCGATGCGCGCTCTGTGTCGGGCCTCCTAACGAGGTGACAGGCGCTGCTGCCCGGTGACAAGGCCACATGACAGCGAGGTGTCACGGGCAGGGAGTGCAGATGTATCCCTGCTCTGCCACTCGGGTGGGAATGACATCCTCTGAATCCCAAGAGACAAGGTGGAGGGTGAGCCAAGCTCGGCGTGCCGGGTGTACGCTCAATGGTATTGACAACAACTCCATGTACGTCCGCCATGGGGGAACACTGAGGCCTAAAGACAGCTTTCAGGTTTCATACAAGAGATAATGCCAACAGGCAAAGGATTGCTGTGGACAAAAGGGTTCAAAAAAGGAAGCTGATATTCTGTGTTTATGTTCAAGGCTTCAAATTTACCAAAAAAATTCTGTGATTTTTTTTTTTTTAAATGTTCCATATTCACATCCTACACTACGGAGAGAATTATTCAGAAAGACACATCATTAAAATTCTTTACAAAGGAATTTATCATATAAAATAAGAACATTTTATATTAATTAGTCCTGATTTGAAAGGCCATAAATTAGCTTTCTTTTGAGTATGACCAAAGATAACATTATAAGCTAAGTCCTGGGGGACATCACAACACTAACATTATCTACCTCATTTCTGAAGCAGGTCACATACTTTTGTGGCTAATTTTATTTAAATACCCTCCAATATTTTCCAGACTTTATGGAAGTTTATAGAACATTTCACAAAATCAGCACCAATTAAAAAAAAGAAAAAAAATCACAAAAAAAGCAGAGAGACAAACTCAGTGCATTTTACAGGTCGTGGCACGTTCATCACCGCAGCGATGTTATTCATAGTCACTGGTCTCACGTAAGTAGGTCATTGGACCTACTTGCCCTTTTCAGTGATCCTGAAATATGGTGGCATACTTGAAAAGCCATATAGAAATGTGGGGCTCTCCTGATAAATCATCCCAGGATCAGCTGCTGGCTCTTGCATTCAGATTCAGGGAAGTGACAGCTGAGTCCTATTAGTAGAGGTGGGGAAGAGGGAGCAGGGGTCGAGGGGGCAATTAGCTCCTGCTGTCCCTTGAAAGGGATTCTCCCTTTGCTGGCAGAATAAGGAAAGGTTGAGGTGGAGACAAACCCTTAAGCAAATGCCTGGAAACGGCAGCACCCTTTTGTGAGAGGAGTGTTTGGGTTGGAGAGAAGGACAAAGCAGGAGAATGGGGGAGGTTGGGAGCTCACCCAGGAAGGCAGTTAAGACTGACTTTTTTGCAAAGGTGAAGAAATGCCTCCTTCTCCTTCCTCCTGTCCAAGTCAAAGGGGAGAGAAGAAAAAAAAAAAAATAGAGAGAGAAAGAAAGCAAATAAGGCTTCTTATGCTACACTGCTCCCTTCCAGGAGTCACAGACCCTGCACCAAGCCATCAGCAGGTGGGAAGGCTGCCTTGGGGCCACGTGCTCTTAACTTCAGTGCTCCTCCCACCACAGGGCAGGAGCATAGTTAATGTTAGCTAAAATCTCAGCCTAGGTGATCTCATCATACCCTGCTCTTAACTACATAGAGCCCTCTCACCTCTGATGTCATCTTTTGCCAATACCTAATAAACCAGAAAAGACTGGTTTAACTTTGTATGGGGGTGGGAAATAATGAAGGATTGTTTCTCCAAAAAAAAATGTCAGTGTCTCAAGACGACAACAAAAAGTCGACCATTAAGCATCCGAGGTTTAAAAAAAAAAAGGAAAAAAAATTTAAGCTATCAAAACCTTTTCAGCTGCATGAATTGTGTATGTTAAGAGGCCTGGAAACTGCTTCATGTGCTTCACCTCCTGCTGAGCAGTTTTTATGCTGACAGAACTGAAGATAGGTTTTTGAGCTCATAATATCACAAGGAAAGTGCTATAATAAACGAAGACATCTCTGATCATATGCTAAAGGTGCACATGTAATGTGCTCATGATAAATCCATTCATCATTAGAGACAACTTTAAAATACAATTGACTTAGTCCATGCTCCAAAAAACTATTTGTTGAGCTAATTCATATATGCCCTGAATTTTCAGTGTTCAGCAGTTCCAAAGTAAAGTGAAACTTGTCTGAAAACACAGATTTAATTTGTTTGTGGTGAAGAACCCATGTAAACAGATTTAATATGTTTAATATGCTACTAGTACCTGCAGCATCAGCTCAGGTTAGGAATTTTGCAATGCATACTTGACCTAAACACGTTGTAACTCATGAACAGGTTTTTTTATGAATCTGGATACTTCATCTTCAGGTCAAATGCACAGAGTGAAAAATTCCATCCCCTGGTTAACTAAATCACATGCTTCTCTGTAGAAAGTTAAATGAAACTGAGGGTGAACATCCAGCACATAACACAAGTTCTAAAGTAGCCTTTCCATTATGGATCTACCCAGTGCTTTGAACTCTGGTGCAAAAAGACCTGGGTGTTTGCCTAAACCTTCATATCTTCAGATCTTCCTCCCAACTCCTTAAATGCAGAGCTTTATCCTATGCAGAGGATTGTATTCTACTATGTACAAAGTAAAATCTTTCACAATCTGATTTTGATTTTTTTCATACTTTCCAAAGACAAGTAAAAATTTAGTTTCCAGTGTCAAATAATTTAACTATTGTAACTGCCTGGCCAACCCCAAACCATAAAAAATTATCAAATTTACTAATTTGATGGACTAAAAATGTCTAAATAACTAAACATAGATACAATCCTTTAATTTTAAAACTTAAAAAATGTTACAATTGTCCACTACAAAACTATTCAATATTTAAAATCTTACAAAGCTAAACTCAAATATGAAAATGGAGAGCTAGTATCCTTCCACCTCCATTGCATCTTCTGAATACTTCATACCTCTCATTGTATCATTAGTTATATCACATTTTACAACTGCTAAATGCAACTGTACTAATTTTTCAATGCACGCCAGCATTTCATAATGACAAATAAAGACATTTTAATTTAAAGGTAAGGAGAACAGAATGTCCTACAAGTATTCCACACAACAGAGGCACTCTCTGAAATAATTCCTCTCTCTCATTCACAATGACAGATATAACTGATTCATTTCTTCCACACTTAGTATCTTGCAGGTTATCCCTGACTCCTGAAAATAACATTTCTAAATTCACTTCTCTTAATGCATGAAAATTATCCCTGGCCTGCACAAAACCTGTAGTAATAAGCAAGCAGGACCATGGGAATGAGGAGATTTAACCTTTGAGTGCCCTGGAAGTCCATGGAGTTGTTGTGAAGCCCCTCCATGGCACCACATCACAACATTTTTTGTGATCAGAGAGAGGCAAAATAGAAAAAAAAAAAAGTCCCCAAGGTCTGTCAGTGGTGCCTTACCAAGCCAGCCCAAGCCCTGCTGCACATCCCCTCTGTGTCCTCTCCTCTGGTCACCCCTGGGGCTGTCCCAGCCACAGCTCCTGTCCCTCAGCCTGGCACAGACCAGTGACAAACCCACAGTGCTCATGCGCAGAGCATCAGCAAGGGGAAGGACATCAAGGGAAAATAGTTTACATTTTTAAGTGAGTTCTTGATTAGGTTATGCTCTTTTGGCCAAAGAATTGTTTTTCTGGTGATATTTGTACAGCAAGATTCAGCTGGAGACCAAAACTCTGTTACTTTATGTTATCAGGTAGTTTGGTACAAAAAAAAAATGTCCTATTTTCTGGTTTGAATGCACATATTCACTCTCCTGCTGCTGCTGCTGCCCGCTGCTCCTCAAGGAAGGGAAGGGGGAAGGTGGGAAGATGCCCATCCTTCTGTGTGCCTGGGACTTCCCTCAGTGCTGTTATTCTAGGGGGGGCTTATTCCACCTTGTGTTAGCACCAAATGCTGTAGCTCAGAGACAGAGGCAGGGCCTCAGAACTAGGCTTGAGCCCATCACTGCTGTGAAGGTACAGCGTGGAGGAAGAGACGTGAAAAGGTTTAGGGCTGCCAGCTACAAAGTTCAAAGGTTCTCTTACCCTGAACAGGGCAGGAAACTGAAAAGTCCACAAAGTCCCAAGCCAGGTTTAACAAGCACTGATCAGCTTCAGCAGAGAGTTTAGGTTGTGGCAGGACCCACTTTATGTCTAGTCTAAATCCAAGAAAATCAGAAGAGGAGGGGGAAATTAAAGGTTAGCTCTGAGTATCAGGCAAGGCATGTTTTTTTTAATGTAACCTTAATGAGTTTTGCCATCCTATATCTACTGACATTTTAATAACTGCTAAACCCCTGAAAGCCTCCAGAGGAGGTGCACTGATACTATGATGAGCATAAAATAAATGCAGAGACAGACAGACAGATATTAATAATTTCTTTTTACTGATGTATGCATGTATATTTGTATAATAATATAAAGCTTTCAGGGTATTTTACCCCTATTCAGCACAACAACATTTACTTCTATCAGTCTAATCATAAATACAATTATTTTTGAGTACTCTATTACAAAAACCAATAAACTAGGCCTCAATAGAGATTCTGAAATTACTTAACTTTTCTTTAGAAAAATATTAAAACAGTATTATCACATCAATGAGAAGAAAAGACAGGAAGATAATAAAGTTATGTTAAACCTCCCTGTATTTACTCATGTGTGAAACAGTTATGTCTGGTCACATAATTGCAATGGTTCTGAGAAATATTTCATATTTTATAATGAACATTAAAAGAGTTTGTGGATCATTACTTTATATGAGTTCCAAAGTTATTACATAAAACCCAACAGGAATGGTTATAAATTATTTGATCCTCTAGTCTGGCCTTGGTAAACATAACATGAAGGCTGAACTACCTCAGCAGACAAGATTCATGATAACAGGTAAAGTGCCACTATCATAAAAAAAAAAAAAAAAAAAAAGAAAAAGAAATACCTGGGTACTTGTAAACAAGACTCTTGACTTTTTTCTGTATTTTTTCAAAGAAATCCTTTTCTATACTGAGTTTAAGCCATTAAAAAAATAAGAAAAAAAGCTTTTTCCAGAACAAAAGAAAACTTGCTGACTCTCACCTACCAATTTGGCATTATCATAACTGTGGCCCTAAAGTCACTGGCAGATTCTTGAACTTACAGCTTATAGTGTTTAAGACACTATACTTAGCCATGAAATAATATCCCAGGCAATTATTTGATTTTTCAAAGAATCCTGGAGAGCAACTCATTGAAATATGAAAAATAACAAAAAAATTACACACTTTAAACAATTATGAAGAATTTTTGTCTTCAAACTCCAACGGGCAGCAACATTTTAATTAATGAATGATCATTTGCTCCAGAGATAAATGTAATACTAAATGAATTCTGGTCTATTTCGCCCTCTCAGCTCATCTTTGTCTCTAGCTCCTGTTCTTTGTGTCAAAGTACTTTGTGGATGTTTTTGTTTTGTTCTGGAAACGTCTTCTAGAATATTAATATGGAGAATTATACAGTTATGCATGCTCAACATTTAATAAGACCAGTAAACATGTTTAGATATTCTGGTCAATTTACAACATATCTTTAATGCAAATCATATCTGAGGCTCAAATCCTGCAAATTTCTGCTCAGGGTGCTGTGTGTTTCCATGTGCAGGAAGACCCTTTCCTTGAAGGAAATTACTGGGGAACACTTCTTGGCTCAGGTGGAGAGGAGCCTGGGCTGGGTGACGAGGCTGTGTCCTGGCTCCCTGCCCTGCTGTGGGTTTCCAAGCCATGGCTGGTGGGCTGGGGGTGGCAGCAGTGACAGACACAGAACAGAGCTCAGGACCCTGCCTGCAGGACCTGCTGGAGCAGGACACAGCCAGGCCTCACTGACCCCTTCTAATGCTTTTTTGCCTTCCAGGATTCCAGGAGTCGTATTGAAATACTAAACCACGCCCTTAGCCTCTGTAGTCTTTCATCACAAAACACTTAAGGCACGAAAATTTCCTGCCTTGTGACTCGTCTGATGCCAGGAGTGCCTGCTGTGCCCTGGCCCTGCTGGAAGGGCTGCCAGGGTGGGCCGTGGTCCCACCTGGGAGCATCTCCTCCAGAGAGAAGTTAGAGTTTATTTGTAGGTTTGATGTTACCTCCTGTGTGACAACTACCCCTTTGGGAAAGCACATGCTGAGCCACCCAAAACCATTCTGTGCTTTAAACAGCTTACAGTTATCACTGGCCAATTTTTTTTAGTGCCACTAATTTTCTATGTTACCTTGTTCAGTTTCTGCATGATGGTTATTCACTGCCACAACTTTTCAAGCTGAAACTCTGTGCACTGCTCTCACCTTTGCATCATTGCTTCTTTTTCTGCCTCGTGAATGCACTAGCTGTTTACATTTGTAAAAGTAGTATGCAATTTTTTAAATAACTTCCTTTTTACTTTTTGGCTTTTCAGGAAATTTCAAGGATGAGTGAGCCTCTGTAACCTCGCCTGGAAATTCTTCCTGTTTGCCCACATTCTCTGAATTTTTCAAGTGATATTCTGATTTCTAACAGCATCTCTTTGCATTAAAAATAGACAACCTGAAGTATCAACATTGAAGAATTTTACAGAAGATTCGACCCAATCTGTGCCATAAACACAACTTTGTGTGAGCTGATGGGGACAGGCGTAGCTTGAGAGAATGAGGCAGCAAAACTTTCAGGGCTACTCTGGGGGAGGCAGCAGCCTGTTTGAAGCACTTTGCTTTTTTAGAGATAATCTGTTTGTCTCCGTTTTGCTGTGACCAACATCTCCAAGCCATCTGTGTCGCATCCTCTAGGTGGTGCTGATACTGCACAGCTCCCGCTTCCCCACACAATGAAAACATTAATTTGCTATGAGATAATTTTTGACGTAAATGTAAAATGGTGCCCATTCGAACTCAGTAATGAAGCATGGTGCATTTCTACAGCTCCTAATTTGACTAGTTAAATGACTCCATTACGTGTCTAACAGACAGAAGCAAATAATTTCTGGTCAGTTGACGCTCACTTATCCGTATCATTTTACCCTGAAAATAAAGTCTCTAATCTACAGTTTCTTTGTCTTAGTTTTTTTTTAATATTATTAAAGCAAACATACTTAAATAAGAGAGATTAAACCAACACAAACTAACAATTAAGGCTACAATACAGAAATCAAGTTTATATAATGTGGGAGGATGGATTAAAAAAAAAATTAAAATTAAATAATAAATTAAATGACTGCTTATCTCTGTTACTTCCAGTATGAGATTTGACAACATTGCTATTTAGTAAAAGGAAAATATCTATCTATCTATCTTTCTCAAATTTTGAAAACCACTTTAAATGCAGCCTGCAAGTCTGCCTATAAAACTTCCCTGCACAACTTTGAGAATGTTTGGAAAGACTCTTTACAGTACAGAGCAATAAAATAAAAATGTTGCCTTAATAAATATCAGGTGATGAATAATTTTGCCCCGAGGAAAAAAATGGTTAATGCTGAATCTTAATGTTCCTCATCTAAACGCTTTTTTCTTCCTGCTAAAAACAAGTTTAGAATTAAAGCATATCACTTTACACATATTGCATGCATATTAGCGAGACACAGCTGCTTATGCCCTACTCTTAAGAGCCATATGATTAAGTTATGGGATATCAGATAATCCAAAGTCCCTTTCTATTGGCCACCTTTTGCAGACAAAGGCTTTTTAGTTTTAAGTCCATTTAATGACAGAATGTCCAATTCTATAAATGTGTGAGTAATTCCAGTGGAACACCTGTGGCTCTCTCTGCTAGAATATAGAAGGAGAGATATAAAATGTCATTACAGTAACATTCAGTGTCTGACTTTAGCAAAAAATATTCGCAATCAAGGCTGCCACTCCATCCCTGATGTATTCCATCGTGCTCGGGTTTCCATGGTCTCAGAGAAGTGAGTGTGAGCTTACATACCATATGTGGTACCAGCCTTCCTCACAGTGGGGTGAGCTAAGGACAGAGCAGCAGTTTTCTGGTTGAAGTCACGGGTCCTGTGGACTCATTTCCACCATGGTTTGTGGGGACAGAGGCATGTGACTCTCAGCATTATTTGCAAGGGAAAAGTAAAAGTGTTCATACTACTCTTAAAAACCAACCCCTCCTACCTTGATTTCATAGGTTTTTTTTTTCTCTCTCCCCAAAGATTTAAACAATATTTGAGCAAGTTTTGTACAACTACAAGTTTCCTAGTGACAGGGAAGAAGGACAAGCATATTTTGGTGCATCTGGTGAGACATCCAGAAAACCTGAGTTTTCTGTTGATGTTGTTTTTGCAGTCATGACATGGAAATGTTATGACCCAAATCTAACCTGGAGAGTTACATTAAAATTAATGGACTTCTTCATAGTAGCCATTCTTCAAGCAGAAGCAGCATTCAAGGAGTTGGAGTTGGATTTACAACTAAAATATAAAGCTCAGTATCGATGTTCAATTTCAGCAGGGTTAATTTTGAGAGCATGCTGGAAGTGTCAGTGAATCGCCGGCTCACTGCTGCTCTCGAGGAAGGCAATGGCAAAACTCCCAGCTGACTTCAATGAGAGGAGGAGCAGACCCTGAATGGAATAAAGGAGCGGAGGAAACAACTCCATACGGAAATGGCAAGTATTCAAAGATGAGTTCATATCAGCAGAAAATACACATGCGGCCTGACAAAAATACATGAAGGGTCAGAGAAGAGATGTCTGTCTTGGGAGATCCAAAATAGCAAAGCAGAAGATCTCAGGCGGAAGAGGAAGGATCTGGGGGCAGCACAATGTCCTCAGCACATCAAGCAGGATTGCTGGGTTTATCAAGGGCTGGGATGCACATGGAGAGGATGGCACGAGGCCACCCTACACTGCACATGCACCAACCAACCAAGGCGGGCACCCAGCAGAGATCTGCCACCAAGGCAGCTGCAAACACCAACACGCGGAGCAGCTACCAAGGACAAAAAAGATTAATAAATCAAAAAGCTGAAGCTGTAAAAATGCATTTCTTCAAGCAGCTAAAGTCTGAAAGAATACTGCAGATGGGATGACAGCCAGAATCTGGAAGGAAGAGGCAGAAGCAAGGGGATACTTCAGCAAATATCTGTGGAACGTCTTTAGAAGCAGGGGAGGTAGCTGTGGACGGGAGGACTAATGTGACACCTATGTATAACAGCAGCTCTAGGGAAGATCAAGGAAATTAAACACCAGTCAGCCTGATTTCAGCAGTGGGAAAGATATTGGAAACACTAATCAGGGACAAAATAGAGAAAGTTATGATTTAATTAAAGATATTCAGCATGGATTCACAAAAGGGAGATCATACGTAACAAAACTAATAGAATATTTTGAAAAAAATAACACCCCGTGGGGAAAAAAAAAAAAAAAAAAAAAAAAAACCCACCAAAAAACCAAACTCAAAAAGGATCAAAGGAATCCATGACCATGATTTACATGGGCTCTCTGAAAGGTAGTGCCACATGATCCCCTAACAGGCTACAACGCCGTAAGTTCTGATGAGAGGCTGAGCTAAATAATGCATCACGACCCGGACAGCATGCGAGGGCACAGTGCTCTGCATGCTAACAGCAAGAGCAGAGTGTGCAAGGGGAGAGCTGGCCTGCCCCAAAGATCCCTACAGAACCTCGGTTCATTCAGCTTCTTTTTCAACAGCATGCAAAAACGGGATGAAATTTATTCAGAGTAGGAAATGGAGGGGAAGCTGCAGACAATTTGAATGAAGGGACAATATATAGTAAATAAATCCAGCCTGCCTTTTAGTGAGCAGGGAAAGTGATGGGATATGATTCAATACAGAAAAAATGTCAAGTGACATAGTGGTAAGAACAAAAGGCAGGCAACACTTGCTGTTCTGCTTAGTGAAGGCAGAAGGGGCAGAAGCAGGGTGAAAAATGACAAATTAAACTCAAAATCTTAAGCCTAGAACCTAATGTCAGCATAAAAAGAAGCAGAGATATTTCTGGAATTTTCAAACTGTCTAACTGTGCAAAATCATTCCTGCACTGTCCTGCACAGGACAACAAGGAAATATTTTCTATACCATACCAGCTACCTTTATTACTGGGCCTATACAGAATATCCAAAAAGCCAAGTGACAAAATTATCCCAGTTAGTTAGAACTCAAACCAGGTCAGTAATTCTTAGAAGCCCAGGTAGGGATAACAGCACTGCTGAAGTAGCCTCAAGTTGCAGCCCCATCTAATAACAAATGGGCACGAGCTGAAGCTAAGGAAAAGCAGGCACTAATGGAATTTAAGTGGATTTCTTTACACAGAGATGATAGTCAATGTCACGCACAACCCAGGGCAGCATTAGCAACCTGTGGAAAAATATTACACCGTGACTCACTCAGAACAAAAGCCAAACAGTGCAATTATGTTCCTGACTTTTCATCCTTCAGTACTTTAAAACTATGAGAGCTGCTATTCAAATGAAATATTATAAAATAAAGACTGTTAATTTGTATCATGGGCCAGGAAAAAATGTAAGTCGGCTCAAATGTGCAAATTTTCATGCACGTAACATGCGAAAGAAGGTAACTGAGAGGTGCCAGAGGATGCACAAAGAACCACCCCACAGCTGAGCTGCTGAGAAGCCCCACTGCCTGGCAGCCTCTGCAGTCTGCCCTCAGACCCAGCTCACTTCAGCTACTTTGGTGACAAGGTTTATTATTTCCCAAGCAAAAAATATATCCCCAAAAAAGACCATAAGGGAATACTCTTGGTGATGTTTCTGCCTTCAAAACCCAGCATGAAGTTACTAGAAATGGGAGGCCAGAAATTCCGTTGCTCCAACTACCAGGGAAACAAATGGCATTTACACGCAACAGTACAGCCACAGTGCAAGTGACAGGCTGGTATCTACAGTGGTCTGTAACTCAAAGAACAGCCCTTATTGCCTATCTCATAATGCATGTTTATTCTTGAGTGTTTTCAGGGCTACACCTTCAGGGTATAGCCTTAAAAACAGTGACTTGTAGTGGAAGTCCCAAGAGATGTGACATTGTCACCCTCTGCAAGCACAGTGTGATAAATACTGGAAATACACAAGAGTAGGAGGGGGATCAATAGCAAGGAGAGGGAGGGTGAGGTAGGAGACAGAAGTCAGTTCACCACACTCAAGCAGCAGGACAAGGGCTCTGTGTTACAGGTGCTGTGTCCTGGCTGCCCTCCCTTGCTGCTTGGAAAGTCCCATCCATTCCTAACGGGAGACACACATTATTTCCTTCCCATTCTGCAAACGTTACCAACATCCCACTTCACGCTGGGACACGAGGTGGATTCTGTCTCTTGCAGGGTGGAGGGGAAAGGTGGGGATCCCACTGCCTGCCAGCACACTCCTTTACAGGTTACCCAAAAAACAGGAGGGGATGGTTTGGGCAGCACACCCCAAACCCCACGAGGATATTTTGCTCAGAGCAAAGCACATATCTCTGTCCATACTCCCACCATCCATGCAGAGAAAGGATAGCATGAAGTTACAGCTATGGAAACTCACACAAACAGCACTAAACTTTAATTCACAACCGAGCCAAGCGCGGAGCCCCTTAATTGCAACCAGACCCAATGAATGTGAGGTGTCTAGAATGAAAACAAAGGGTTAAAATACCTGTCTGGATTTTTTCTTGAAAATCAGTCATTCAGAATCATCTGTCAGTAAGACAAAATTAATTACTACATGTAAAATTGAAAAAAAAAAAGGCAACATAAATTTAAATATTACATAATATTACAAAAAGATTCATAAAATCCTATTGTTAATGATGCATGTTCACCTTTCTAATACTCAAACTAACCAAGATTATTATACCAAATTTGCAATAATCAAAAACGAGAGGAAAAGAAAGGACTTTTTTTTTTTTTTAATTATTTGTCTGACTTTAGAAGCTTTGCAAAAAGCCTCAAATTACAGTAACTTGCAAAATTCAGTCATATTTTTGAATACTGTTCAAGGACTGGTGCTGAAGAAATTGCTGAAGTCTAAATGTTAGACATTTATGCTTAACAAAGCTAGTAAATAGAAGCCTTAACTACTTCATTCACTTGAAGGCAATTATTGCACTTCTCTTGCAAGTATTTTACTAATTTATGCATAGTTAGTCTTACTTAGGCATTAAATCAATTACTGGTAATATATTAAATATGTTCTTAAGTTTAACATGCAAATATAGTTCTGCACTGGAGTTTTAAGGCCTTTTTTGGAGACATTTGTACGTGTTTACATTAAAAGGGCTTTAAAAATTTGGCAGCAAATAGATGCAAAAGTTTCTTACAGCAGAGACACAAACCTCCTGCAAACCCCAGGCAGCACCCAGATGCTGCAGGATTGAAAGTCAAGAATCAGGAGAAACACCTTCCATCTCCAAAAAAAAGTTAAAAATATATATATATCCTAGCCAGCATATTATATGAAGTGCAGCCTCCATCTGGGATAATTATTAAATTAATATTTTTTTTAAAAAAGGCACTCAACTGTCCTTAATCATTAAGTCTGAACACCAAAAGCTGACAGGATGATAAGGGGTAAGTTCAGCAGAAGCTGGCTATGTTCACCCCTGTAAGTCACTGCTGGGTGCCTCGAGAGGCTGAACAGCCTTTTTATTGTGGTTCCAAAGAAGGAGCTTTGGCATTGTGCAGTGCAAGTCCAGAAGGTTTATCTACCTCAGGAGTAACTCATTAGAACCTTGATGTACAGAGCTTCTGTTGGTAGAGAAACAGGTATAAAAATAATGAAAAAAAAAAAAAAAAAAAAAAAAAAATTTAAGGACTCCTGAATTTAACTAAAAGCTTTTTTTAAAAAAAGAATTGAAGTGTACAGAACCATTAAGATTCCCCTGCACCCAGGGGACATCTCCCTTCTGACTGTCACACTGCTACTGGTAACTGCCCGTGGTCAAAACCAGGTATCACCAATGCATGGAACCTCACAGCTCAAAGAGCAAGACACAGGCACAGTATCTGCTGTGACAAATAGACAGCATAAAGATCTTCCCCGAGGGTGCTTCCTTCCATAAAACCTCCCCCCCGCAAAAAAATCAAAATAATAATAAAAAAATCCCTGCTTTAATATCAACTGCTAAAGCTGTAGAGTCAAAAGAAGTCCTGTGTTAACAGTGCAGAAAGTTGGGGGTGCTCACACAGCAGGGTGCTTTTGAGGAAGCTGCTCGTCCCCACCTGGACCAGCACCAAGAAAATCACTAGTTACTTCTTGGATCCAGTTTCCTCAATCAAGAAAGCTGAGACTACAAATTGCTATTAAGAATTGGAAGGAAAAAGTGTCTTTTTGTTGGAGACATGAAGGGGCGGGGGGGAATAGTAAAGCAGCAGAAAATGGGGATTGGTTGCCAAACTGGAAAAATCAATTATTCTACTGAACAACAGTAGTTACAAATATAGCTGCCTCTATCCCTCCTCCTCCTCCTCCATTGAACAAATTGTTAAAAGAACCAACAATCTGTTGAACGACAACCCCCGGTATGGTGTCATCATTTAAAAAGTGAACACAGAAAAGGTCTTGTTAAAAAGGAGGCACAAAGCTCCAGACACGATTTTGGATTCGCCCTGGGTGAATCCCTGTGTTCGTTTTGTTGAGTTTAAAGCAGCCATTCTGAACCGGGTGTTTGATCATATCAATGCAAATAAATGCTTGAAAAGCACCCAAAACAGCCCAGATCATGACGATAGTGTTTGGACTTGTTCCATCTCAAAGCAAATTCCCACAGTCACTTAGCCCCCCATGTAAGATCATCTTCACTTGGTTGTTTGGGGGTTTTTTTTAAAGCATATAACAGCATTGTCTTTAGTCCAATTATTTCACTTTTAAATGCAAAATGAGGCTTCAAAACCAGCTGATAAATGCTTCTCTTCATGTAGGATGAATAAAAACCTGGTGGTGACACACCAGGTTGGCAGCATTGTAGAGCAAGGTCCTGCGGGTTTCTTTGGAAAAACTGCTCCAGCATTAGAGGCGGACAAAGGAAAATAGTGGGAATTTTTCTTCTGTGCCACGTTGTTGATTAGGGTAGTGCTGAATGAAATGGGAGGTGTCAGTAAGGCAAGGCTGTGGTGCAGGGGCTGAGGTTTGGCTCAGGCAGAATGGGTGCTGAGAGCAGGGACCTGATGGGCAGCA
Organism: Phylloscopus collybita; assembly: GCA_027886175.1. Taxonomy (NCBI): domain Eukaryota; kingdom Metazoa; phylum Chordata; class Aves; order Passeriformes; family Phylloscopidae; genus Phylloscopus; species Phylloscopus collybita. The sequence continues at coordinate 11,352,872 of JAJNNQ010000008.1, read as the reverse complement.
GCAGGGCTGGGCACCCACAGGCACCTTCAGCATTCTCATTTCTTTAGAGGTTTTGCCTCTTTGCTGTTAAAACAGTGGTCTGGTAAAGGTAAGGGATGCAATACTGAGAGATAACGAGTATTTCCAAGATAAACCAGAAAAGTGATGTGCCACGCCAAAAGACCATGGCCAACACACCATTAACAAAGGCTCCTGGTTTGGCCATCTCATGCCAAGTTATGATTTTTTAACATTTCCAGCCCATAGCAGGTGGGTTTGCATGTCTGTTAATAAAACAGGGTCTCATGGCAAGCTTCAAAGCCATCTTTACACTTGTACTCCAAGGCACTTAGTACAAGGAATGCACTCATGCCAATATACTTCATTTGCCAGGCTGATAAAATAAATAATGCTGGACACCGTTTTTGCTTTCTTTTCTTTGTCAGATGACTACATTAGAAAAACACGCTAAAAATCTAAGAATCTTAATAGCTGTTGAGCATTCGGCAGATGGTACCATCTAGACCCAGCTAATTCGAGGCCAAGCAGTCTAAATCCCAGTTTCAGACAAGGAATAAAATTTAATAGTGAAATAGCGGGGTGAAAACGATGAGACAATTGAGGGGATCATCCATTCCCTTTGCTTGGAAACTAAAGGGCACTTACTATTCTTGATGGCAGGAGGTTTGACCAATGTGCCAACAAAAAACTGAACTTGATTCCTTGATTCCCCATCTATTCTGTGAAAGTGCCATTTCAGGAGTCACATGTGATTTACAAAGGGGCAAAGGGATACGAGTCAGGCTTAATTCTACCTTTGCTCCGCAAGAATATCTTTAAAACTGCAAACCATGGTAATTAAAACAGTTTCCAAAATATTTACCATAAGAAATATTGCCACAGCTGAACTGTGCATAGAAGCTGCTATTTTCTGTTCATACTTTTAAAGCTTTTTTTTTTTTTAATTCTTTCTAATGAGGAGAGCTACTTTTCAGGGAGGAAAGCACAGCAAAACTGAAAAAAAAAAAAAGAGAATGATTCCCAAGTACAAAGTGCAATGAAAGGCTGTATATGCTTTTCATGTAAGCATACATTATGCCTTCCATATTGTTAAAACTTGCTCATCACTGAACTACTCTACATGTAACTAAATTACAAATGGCTCAATGATAACAAAACATAGCAAATTAAGACAGAATCAGGTCAGACTTCTGTTTGAATTATCTAGCTGAGTCTCTAACCTGGCACAGTATTTGGCCACAGTCAAAAATACATTAAATACACAAGCATATTTATATACATACACATATATACATCTATGAGTGTGAAAAAGCATTAGGGAAAAAAAAAAAAAAAAAAAAAGACAAAATGCACAGGAGACAAAATCCATGTGCCAAGGGGATGAGGAGGGGGAGAACAGGAGACATGTAGACCAAGACTCCTTGATTTTGGGTACAATCAGAACCTGCCCCCCAAAAAAAATCCCACCCAAAAGGAAAAAAAGAAAACCAAAACACATTGAGATGCAAGACAAAGCATTTGCATCTTTGGATACCTGATTTGATCCTGTCATCAGGGAGGTAGACACCAGCTCAGATACTCAGGGACTGTGTGAAATTATAGACAGAAATCACAGTAAAAAATGCTAAAGGCAGTGATCAGACTAAAAGGTTCATTGCAAGGAGAAGGTAGTAATACTGCACATTAATGAAAGCCTGGACCTATCACCTGCTGTAATAATTATCATGCTAATATGGGGGGTTGCCTCGGTTTGTGGTTTTTGGCATTCCCATTACTACCAGAAACTGCAAATTCAAACACTCTATGTGTAACATAAATGAAAAGATTCTCACCTTAATGCTGTGCAGAAGAAATAAATTATGTTTGGTTTTCTTTCTTTTATTTTTTTTTTTTCATTTTCACTTTTAAATTTCCTTTGACTGGGTGAACCTCAGGCTATGGAAATGCACGCAGGCATTGTAGCTGCACAGATACCAGCATACAAATCTCTTCTGTACAGGAAACATATCAACACTAATCCATTTTCTGTACAAAATGTAAAACTTCACATGTTCTGTTCAAGCTCATTACTGACTAGTATCTTAAGCTTGTCAAGTGTTCTAAAGGAGCTTTCCAAGAGAAGTTTGTAGTTAAGCATATGGTAAGCTCGTCCAGTCCATATGACTGGTTGAGCATCGACCACTACTGTTGATACAGTTTCCCTCAATATTATGACAGTATTTGTCAATGAAAATTAAATTGCTGTCAAACTTTTCCCACTAAACTTACAGCACAGCACTCAGAGAGAGCCAGCTTCATGACTCAAGCCAATAAGGCCTCTTCTAAACACTCCTTTTTACCCATTTGTGGAAAATTCCCTCTGGATTTGTTTCTGACTTTTGAAATAACCTGTAAAGGCTTTCCAGCGCTTTCTGAAAAATTCTGTGAAGCCATATTTAATGCATTTACTGTCTTTTCTTATAGTCTGTGGAAATCACACACAGCAATATCTGGGTGATCTGTAAGGGCAGGTGCTTACAGACTGTAGAAAGCGTGACGACCCTGTGCCAGACTTGAGGAATCACACATGGATGCAATGTGTCCTGCTCATGTGCACAAATATCTGCTTGAAGTTCATATTTTGGGGAATAATCACATAATGAGAAGAGCCTGAAAAAAACCTAGACCAAACTGGTTCAAAAAATAACAATCACACTTTTATTATCTTTGAAATAATGCTAAGGATTTGGTGAAATATTGCATGTTCTAAACAAACATGCTGCAGGTTTCTTCTTCACCTTTTAACTTTGTTTTCAAATGCTGAAAAACAATCCCCACAAATAAAGCACTTTATACTTCCTAAGCAATTATGTCAATGAAGGCTGTTTCTTAACCAATTTTAAATATATATAAAAAAAAAAGTGGCATTATAGCTATTTCTATGTTTGTTGGTTTGTTGGTTTTTTTTTTTAATGTCACATTAAAAAAAAAAAGGTGTAATAGAAGTTGCCAACAGTGAATAAGCAGTCTGGAAGAAAAAATATATACCAAGAACACAAGAATGGCATTAATTGCAGTAGGTACTGAAAGAGTTGCTGGTTTTAGTTGGTGTTTTACCATCTCCCTTCTATATATGAACGTGGTCTCAGCTACAGGAAAATACTTCTAAGATTGATTTATATAATCATTCTGGAATTGTACTTCTTTACTACTATTCTCCTGACTACATTTCTCATTAGCTGACACAGGCAGTGCCTCAGGACCAGCAAACCAATGCTGTGTGGTACTTGCTAAAACGTGCACCACCAAATTTTAGAAACTGGCCCTGCTGCCAGTGTGCCTGTGGTGGGGAGCAAGTCCGAGTTTGGGCTGGGCAGACCCCACTGAGGACATCCCAAGGCATGTCTCTCACCTGGCACAGGTGATTTTCAGAGGCCAGGAAAAGCTAAGCTGCCAAGCTCCCCTGGGAGGCTCCCTGGGTCTGCTGGGGGTGCCTGGGAGGGTTGGTCTGCAAAATGTTCTCATGGGAATAGAGGCTCTCCAAGCCCAGCACCAGGTGGGGCAGCTGCAAGCCCAGGGATCACCTCACCCTGAGACTTTGGTCTGCATCTCTAATTGTGTTATTAAAACAGTCCTACTCAAACAGATGGGCACTCTTTCCATCCAAGTGCAGGAGATAGCAAATACCTTACGTCTCCATGTCCTTCCACAACCAGGTGCTTCAGTTTGATTTTTCTACTCTAACAGATCGAGCACATATGAAAATTTTGATGTGGTAGAAAATCAGTAGTGAAGATGTTTTTCTCTTTTCTAATCTGAGGCTGCAGAAATACAAATCAGCAGCAGTGAGGCTTTTCTTCTTTAGGGATCCTTTTGTGAGGGACAGGGGATAGTGCTCAAGGTCATTGGCTTTTGTGTTTTTGACGAAATTATTTGTCTGCTCTTAAATTCAATGGGCAATTTCAGTAGCAGCCACTTCCAAAAGCCTAAATTTGGCAGTTTGTAATACTTAGTCAGTCTGTTGGGAAGGCAGCAATGTCCCTAAAATACAGATATGGAATTAAAATATGGAGCAGAACAATGACTCTATTTGTCTCTTATATGGAGACACATACACAGAGATTACTCAGATGGAAAAAGGGATATAAGAAGAATCCCAGAAATGACAAGTGCACATTAAGCATCATCATGTTTTAGACTGAGATATTTCTTTGAGAAATTATTTGCAACTCGGAGCTGTACCTCTGCAGCACACACATGGCTTGGGTATGATGAGCGATTGGAGCAGAGATTAGCTGGAGACTCTAGCAGAGAAAAATGGGAGCAGACTGATACATATCTATGTTCAAAGGTGATAATGTCACCCTGGCCCATCACAATTTCAGTAGGCTGATGGTGGAATTTAAGCCTCTCTCATATCGAGTACACAAAGAGGTACATCTTGGCAGTATAACAAAAGCCAATGTGGGTGGCAAGGTAGCTGCAAATTTAAGCATGAATGCTCTGGATGTGGGGGCTTGCACCTGATTACCAGATGCTTCAAGCAGATGGCCAGGGAGAGGAGAGAACAAGGCTCATGGTTGCTTTGATAGGGTTACAAAAAGCACCAAAACCAGGAAACAGAAAAAAAGGAAACTTCCCTGACTGCACAAGGTATCAGATCAACAGGGCCACGGAGACACAGCACGCTCTGCACCAGATTTGGGAGATGAGTCCCAGAATCAGGTGGTTCAGTATCAACAGCAGGACTCATTGAAATGGCGTTCAGGAGAAGGGGGGCAAAATTATATATATATTATATTACCACCATGCAGAATAGGGAGCTGCTATTTAAATACAGGATATTCTTGGGGTTTTCTGCCTTGGAGGAGTTCCTCCATAGCAGGCTTTGCACTGATGTAGCACTTAGTACATGAGGCAATCAATATAGAGGATAAACTCAATCTTTCCCTGGGACTGATGCTTGTAGAAATGCCTCTCTATGACAGTTAGAAGTGCCAGAGCTTGCTAAAAAAAAAAAAAAAAAAAAAAAAAAAAGGCATTACATAGGAAAAATCAAGAAGCTTACTGTGTTGAGTGGCAAGGTTTTTAGAAACAGCATTTCAGTTTCACACAACAGAGTACAAATTTGAGAATTTGACTCTACCTCACCCTGATGAGTAACCAGACAAATTTCAGCTGAGTAATCCCCCTCAATGACTTGAGCAGCATTTGTGTAATGGGATGCCTGATCCTGCCTCAGGACCATCTGATCTGGCACTGTCTAAACATGATTCTGGTTGGAACAGGGAACAGGGCACCTCCAAAGACAGCCACGAGCTGCCCTGGTGTCCCCATTGGCACAGTGAGGGAGAGGGTTACAGTGCTAGTGTAAACCCTGGGTAACCAGTGACCTGAAGTCATTAAAAATCTGTGTTCATCACATTTCTCAGGAGGAGGTGGCTTCAGCTGAGCATCTTGGCTAACCTCCCACTCCGATCACCGCACCCTGCCAGCTCCACTGCCCTGTGTCCTTTTGCTTTAGTGTTTTATTCTCCATAATTCCTTCCTGGTATTTCTGAGGAGCACACAGGATGGAGGGCAATGCTCTCTGAGAGCACCACCAGCCATGCAAATGGTTCTTCCACACCTGAGCACTACAGAAACATATGGCAAAGATAGAAGTATGTCACCAAGCACCCAAATACGGCGTCCAGATGACACAACCCCCGTGGGTCTGCAAGGCACTGGGCTCAGGCCCTCATTCAGAAACAAAGCTTCATATTCATGCTGCCAGCCTCCACAAACCTGCATCTACACCAGGATAATGAATGTTTGACTGGCTATTGTGGCTTAAAATACCTAACGTGCTGCAATGGAAGCACAGAGCTGAGGCTAAGAGTGATGTAAGGTGGTGGCACATTGCCTTCATGACTGCTGAGCCCAAATCCCCAACTTTCATCTTCCTGGTGGTGGCAAACAGTGATCAAGAGGTTTGGTGCCTCCAGGCAGGGATGTACAGACCCTCTCTGAGAAGGCTCACAGCGGGACCTGCCACCCCCTCTATAACAAATGCGCACAGAGAGAGGGTTCACTAAAATCCTTACCTCACCCCAGCCAAGGGGATGCTTTATGTGACATTGGACAGCCAAACAGGCCCCTCTCTGGGGGCCAGTCCCCTCTGCCTCCCCACACTGCCTGTGACACTCAGGAGGAGGCAGAAAGGGTGGCACAGAGGCAAGAAAGGAGAATCTCACTCGCTGCGGCCTCTCCTCCTCAGCGTGTTAATCATTACAGCTCATCCGCTCAGCACCACTTTTTCCTCCTGCACAAATAATTAAGAAACACCTGTGTTCTTTTCATTCAATAACACACGTTTCAGAGAAAGCCGCTCTTTTAAGCTTAGATTATTTTCTGTGACCACGATTCAGCTGACAAAATAACAATGACTCATTTTGCCAAGGACTGAGGAACGGAGCGGGGTGGGGGGGTGGGGAGAGGCTGTCAACCCTATGTTAAAAAAAAAAATCAAATAAATATTATTGAAAATAAAGAAAGAAGCCACGCTAACATTTATCTCCTTCAAAATGGCCGGTGCCCCCATGCAACTTTGAAATCTGAATAAACTCCTGGAGGTGACTCTTTGCCAACGTTCGTGCCTATGCCAGCTTTCTCACAAACGAACAGCTTGTATCTCCATGAAAACCAATGGATGGAACAAATTGTATTAAATTATGTAAAATGATACTAAAGAGCACAATCTACCAGTAAAAAAAAAATATTTAAAAAATGGGAAATCTTGTTTTTTATAAATTTGAGAAAATTGTAGAAGATAATTGTTGAGGGGGGGAAATGTTACATTTTTATTAAACTTAAAGAGATGTCTTGTGGATTTAAGCAGGAAATGAGATTTATTCTCTCATAGGTCAGACACACATAATTCTTTGGTGCCGTTGACACCTGTGAGTTATTTAGCTTTCCTCAGACTTTAGCATGTAGAGAAATCTCATCTCTATGAAGCTGAGCATAGCCCTGTGACAGTCTCAAATTGTCCCTCCCCATCACACTGTAGGAGCTGTCAGCGCACATTATGTATCCAAATTTCTTTCTACTTCTCAGAGACCCTTTCTGGAGGGGGAGGGGGATGCAAATAACAGTAATTAGCACCAGATTTACTATATCTTTGGAAAATTATTAAAGATATTTTCATCACCTATCGGAGACTTTTATAATTTAAATATTCTGATATGTCCATGCAAAGAACATTCCAGTAACTTTGCCTGAAATGGGTTTTAAATTGATGATTTCCAAGCATGAGTCAGTTAATCATGAACAAAAAGATCTGACTATTTCTGTATCCAGGGTGGTAGAGAGGGTGAGGGTGTGAGCGCTTTTGGCTGGTTTGAGGCTTTAAAGGACACTCCACTGACATACAATAGAGAGTCAAAATTCAGGGCTTTGTTCTGACAGCCTGTAGCCCACGGGGAGCCCCCTGGCACCCCAGCCTCGTGCAGGGCTGTGCCCATGGATTGGGGACAGATTTTAGATAACAAGTTCATCCCTGTGATGGCAGCAGGACCTGGCTGTGGGCTGGTGGCTCCTGGTGGAGTCCTTCTGCTGCAGGCAGAGAGAGAACAGCCTCTGGGGCCAGGGGAGGTGGTCAGTGGGTCAGTGCCCAGGTGCGCAGGCAGGGCTCCCTCACCTGCCTGGATCCACTGACGGGGTGAGAAATGAAAAAGTCTGCTCTGGCTTATCCTGTCTTCAATCAAAGAGACAGAGCACCATTAATCCAGTTTTAAAAGAAAGAGGTTTGTCTGCATGTGACTAATTTTTAATTCCCCCCGCCCCCCCTCAAATCCCTTTTTCTATTTTCTCCCCCTGTCTCCATTGCAAGGCCCTGAAATGCAGACTCATGATTCTTGGCTGCAACAGATAGTTAATTTATTCTGCAACTGCATTAACTCAGCGTACATCTAAACCTTCCTAACCTAACTCTGGAAGACTATGCCACATGACTGAGGGTTAGCTTGAACTCTCAGTTCTGCCACATCGCTCTCCTCTGGAGATCTTTGCAATCCTAAAAAAAAAACCCTAAAACTAAAAAAAAAAACCAAAAAAAACCCCACAACTTCTGCAGCCAGTAAAGCACATACAAGAACTGCTCAGCAGGACAAATGAGCATTGTAGCTTCCATAGTCACATACACCACAGGGAGCCTCAACTAATTTCCACTCTCAATAGAGCTTATACAGACCTGGAAGCTTAAAATTGTTCCCGTCTTTCCAATGAATAACAGTGGGATCCTGTAAAAAAGACACTCCTTTCCTGAAAGGCAAGAGGAATTTGAAGGCCTGGGGGCTGCAGTGAGAGAAGTTGCTCTGCCCTTTCCCTACACAGCTGCAGGGTAACTGGCGAAACCAAATCCATCCAATAAACCACATGGGCTTTCCTGACCAACCATTGGCTGCAAGCCACCTCCAGTGCCAGCAAAAGAGCCCACCTGAGACTGGGAAACCCTGGGAGCTGAGGCCACCACTGCCTCCTGGGAAAGGACAGTGTGGTTGCTATTCTTGCGAACAGGTAGAGCTTAAGAGCTGGCTCTGAAGGGTTAATTCTTGGACTTGACAAATTTCCCTGTCTGTGTGATCCAGTCACCACCACAGCCTACCCTCATGACTCACAACAGCTGGAGCTGCTAAACTGGCAGCGTCACAGTGTGGCATCAGGAAATTTAAGATAAAAAACCATATACAATACGCAAAGAATCCTAATAAATTCTGGAAACTGTAGACATGTAAATCTCCAAGCGCTAAAAAAGCATCCTGCTAGAGAAACTATTTTTAAAAAAGGCTATTAGGAGGTGTGAAAGCGAAGCTGTCTATTATGTTTCTAAAGAAAGGCACCAAATGCTTATTTTTTCATCCCACTGAATTCAGAGTGGCCGCTTTTGACAGACATTTAGCACAAGGTCACTGCCAGTCAGCCGGCTCCCGGCCAGCACGGCCTCCTGGACATCAGAGGGACCAGACACTTGGGGAGAAAATTGAACTTGCTGCAACAACGCTGGTTTAGATCATCTGAATGAAACCTGATCCCAGCTGCTGCTTTCTGGGTTTCTCTTCCGTACCTCTCCTTATGCAGTGGGATAATTTGATATATTTTTTTCATCGTTAAAATCCAGCAGCTCCTGTACTTACTTTGTTTAATGGGGTAAATTGAGGGAATAAAGTATAATAATAAAAAAAAATAAATTAAAAAAAAAAAATATGGGTAAAATATTTCCTTCCCCTCTGTGCGGCTCCCACTGCAGACAATGCAAATCCCACAACACATGTTTGCAGGGAAATCAGAGCACACTCAGGGCTAGAAGTGCAAGTTCGTCTCATCTCAATGATTAAACTAGTAACAGTTATAAACAAAGAGCTTTTTATCCCACTGATTTCAGGAATGGGTTAGAGCTTTTCTCCAAACAGTCTTCCAATAGTTTACGCTAACCAAAATATCCCTCCAAAAACAGAGCCATGCAGTGACCAAATAAACAAGAAGATTACTCCAAGGGGGAGACAGCAGCACACTAGGGGAATCCAAACTTTGGATTTGGCTGTGCCAAGATCCTGACAAACCCAGCAGGCTCCACAGTCACATTTTTATCTATACAAAAGTTCTTATTTAATGTCCAACCTGCAGCAAAAATGGTGCACCCAGAAACCCCTCCCTTCTGCTTCAGTCCCTGTCATTTCAGCCAAAAGTGCCCTCAGATTTTATTTTTTTTTAATACTTTACTATCCAAACACTTGGGTTTGCATATTTATTTACTTACTTTTAAAAAAGACATCTAGAAGGAACTTTGAGAAAGCAGTTATCAAAGGAGATGGAGGACTTTTTGGTCAAATTTCATCTTTATCAGTTGTCCATAAACCAACAGTCCCAAATCCTTATGCCTTCTCCTTCCTGCAGGTATGAGCACACCTAGACCTTTACCAACTATCCAGTACACCCTTCCCTAAGTACCAGGAGGAAATTTCCTGTCACGTGTCAAAAGCTGCCCACAGAGTTCAGGAATAAGACCCACAGTCTGTAGCAAAACTGCAGCAACACCCTTAATTTGCTTTCACATTGGCTTCTTTTTTTTTTTAAATATTAAAAAATATTTCATCATGACGATCTACATTTCCATTCACACATCTTTTTCATTATTTTTTATCAGCTAATCTAAAATGATACACCAAGTGCTACCTAAAGAGCCAGTTTAATATTAGTTCTTAGAAGGAAAAGATCTGACTGATTTTGCTCAGAACTCGCTTCCATGAAGCCATTGGAGTCACACTGGTATATAAGTGATGTAAATAAGAGCTGGATCAGCTTACAGGTGTTAGGCAACAGAGTAAAAGAATGCATTCATATAAAATCTTCCAGGTATAGCACTCTATACCTGTGATGGAAGTGCTATTTAAGCACACAGCAGTTGAATGAATCAAAGAATGCCTTAAAAAAAATTATGTCATTGCAAAATACCACAGGAACAATTGCTTTCTCTCCCAAATGTTGCCTGAAAACTCCAGATTACTTGGACTAGGAAGGACCTTTACCAAATTCAGTGCTTCTAAAAATATGAGGTCTATCATAAAAACACTTGCACAGGTGATACACAGTTTTTTCATCAGACTTTTATGCAAGAAATTGGGCTTGCACATTACACATTATTCAAAAAGAATAATTAAAGTCCTACATGGACACATATCTGCCTCAGGGCAGACCTTTTATGTTGTTTTGCATTCCATGTGTCACTCAAAAGAATTGCAACTGGGAAATGATGTTGAACTAAAATAAGACAAGAACACATTGACTAAAATTATACCCTGTCCAATTTGCTGACACCCCTTTAGACATCTTGCCATGATTGCTCTGGTGCAACCACTGTTCTGCATATGGGTGACATTTAAACTGAGCATAGTTGCACACTGAAATCAAATAAAGGATTTGAGGACTTTTTTTTTTTTCTTCTCCTTTTTGATACTGAAAAGTACATGGGATTTGAAAGCAGAAGAAAAAGGACATACTTTGAGCAGTGATCTGCTTTTGTTATCCTGTCTAGGAAAAGCATTGTTGGTTTTCTACAATTAATATATTTGTCTGAGAATAATCAGATTAGGAGCTTGAACCTTCAGCTCTCATGTGCCCAAAACTCCTACAGAAGTTAATGGGGGGTTTCAGCTCATGAGGATAACAGGGCTGAGCCTTTTTTCTGCAAAACCAGATTTGCCCAAGGCCTGACAAGTGAAGACATTTAAGTTGCTCATTCTTTGTGTGGTTTGCCTGGTTCTGCTGGCTGTGGCCTCGGAGGCTGAGGGGGTGCATGGCAGCAGCACCTTCTGGGGGTCCCCTTATCCCATCCCTGTCCTCCCAGCAGCTGCTCAGAAAGCCAGGAGCACAGGATGAAAACCCAGGGATTTTTATGATACATTAGAGCCTTTTTTAAACCACTTAGAGCTAAATTTAACACATCCTCTGCATGCTACCCATCCCACCTTTCCTTCCCACCTCTAGCCTTCTCTTCGGCTGTTTTGTTTTCTCTTTCATTTCACTCACTTCCTTAATTAAGTTGATAATGTAATTATGTCACAGCTGTAGCATCCTCCTCTTGCAGAGGTGGCTGGATTTCTGTAACTTCAGCCTGTTTGATGATTGAGTGATAGATACAGAGATAATTGTAACTTTTCAGAAATCTTATTTATAAGTTGCAAAAGGAAGGCGCTGGCTACAGCACGAGGGGGACTAATGTTTGGTATCAAGTGGGTCTTGCTTGCTTTCTGTGGATAGTCAGAGCTATGCAGGAGAAGGGAAGCAGCAGGGAATGAGGGTTTTTTAACACAGAATTCTTAAGTGCTGGAAGAGGGAAAGCACTTCAGTTGGGGGAGGGAAACAGACCTTCATCTTTCAGTAATTGTCAAGGCAGAGGAAAGAAAGCAGCCAGTTCAGTAAAATCTCAGCATCACAACCCTTCCCTCCTCACAAAAAAATACACAAAAGATGTTGCATTGAGCTTCTGTACATTCTCAAATGGAAAAAACTGATACTCTGAACAAAGGATTCAAGCTAATTTGATGGATAACCTGTAATCAATATATTTGCCTTCCTATTTTGCTAAAGCATAGAATTTCCTGTGATGTACTTGATATATAACTCTTGGTAATGAAAGAATACTATCCCTGACCTTTTATTACATATGAAAATATTAAAGTGTTTTACATCAACACATCATGGCATATTAATAGGAGACAATCTAGGGGAACAGTTAACCGAGAAGAGGAAAAAGCTTCATCAACTACTCCAATTTCCAGAAGAGGATCAGAAGTACTTGCCCGTATGAACAAACAAAACATATCTACTGGGAAATGTAAACAGAGTCGGCGTGAATCATGAGACCCATCATGTTTTGGAGCAAATCTGCAAGCACATGCATATTCCAGAAATAAAATCTATTAGCAGGAGGTCAAGGTTGCACACTGAAGCAAGTAAAGAGCTAAAACTTGGCCTATCTTCTTTTGACGTTGGCTTGCTCGCTTCTTCTCTCTTCATGCGCTACCACTCTGCTATTCTTGATATTCCTCATCTTTCAGCATGCACTTAGGAGACTCTTACATGGAAAACAAAGTTCTCCTTGCCATGTCTACATGTGCAGCACAGCCTGCCTTCCCTTCCAAGTGCTGGGGGATGGTTACTAAAAATACCGCTCTCGAAACATTCCCATGCACACACCAAACTTTGATCTTCCAAGCTTTTTCTACACCAGCTTTAAGGCTGCAGTCCTTTTCGACGCCTGCATACATTTCAGTTGAAAGGAGAGAAGTGGGGTGTCTTTCCCTGGCGTGTCTGATATTCTGCACAGATTTTGTCACACACAGCACGTGGGCAAAACTTTGTGTGGCTCCTTACGGAGCGCGCTCTCCCATGGAGTGAAATGCTTCTGGTGTTTAGCATCCAGTAGGGCCAGCATTAAAATAAGGCAGATTCTCCTGACCTGGCAGGATACCTCTCTGCTGGTGCCAGGCCTCCGTGGGATCAAAGACATCCACCTTAGATATACCTTCAGTCAGCCTTTCATCTGTCTCAGATTTCCCCACCAGCAGAAAAATCTCTAGGTTTGCACAGCTGCAGGCCAGGTACAGCCATAACTTTTACCAGGATCTTTGAACCTCTTGGGTCTGGCATGTAGTCAAGTCACAAAACAGGCCTTGACATACACACTCTGCTATCATAGCTGTCTCTCTCTGAAAAACATTATAGGAGTGGTTGTTCTTAAGTTTTCCAATGCAGAAAAGAGATGCTCAGGTGCTGAGTATTCTACGGGGTTTTCTACAGCTTTAGGGAAACAAAAAGTGTGAACAGGGTCACACCTAGTGTTTGGATTTTATGGTAAAGATGACTTCTAGCAGGCATCTACCACCAGCTGACATGCAGAGCTGCCAATGAGCACTTCATAGCTTTTTAGACACATCTACCTTTGTCCATTTGTCTGTTCAGTAATCAATGGCAAGTACATCAACTGCACTACATTTGGTGGACACTGTTTCTGATAATGGAATCACTCTAAAGTCAGGTGAACAAGCAATGTCCAGAAGACACTTTGTGAACTTTTAACCCCTGCTAGGATAATATTGTTGGGCAAGCTTCAGAGCTCTAGACAGTATGGACACTTCATTACCATCTCCACGTCACCAGGGCTGCGTTTGCCCTGCTTCACTTAGGTCTCTCTCTCCTTTAAAAAGCAGAAGTAGAGAGGGAAAGAGAAAACACCAAAAAATCCCCCTATAATGCCAAAGTGTGATAACCTGCTGTTAACAGAGAAACCATGAAAAACTCAGGTCATTTTCATGTGACTGCATTGATTATTAGACAGAGTTCCTGAAAATTGTTACAAGCCCAATATTTTTCATTTTTCAGGGATGCCTTTGTGGACTGAGATGGAGGTAGTTGTGCAGCCATTTGGAGTGGAGGGGAAACTGTGCCCTCTACCACGCAGGCAAACCAAAAAGTGAGTGATGTAGTCCTCATGGGAGGACTCCATTACCAACTGCCTAAAGAATATTCTTGCTATTATGAAATGGAAATTATTTGTAAAGAAGGGTTAAAAGTTGCATGCAGGCATTCACTGGGAATTATTGACATAGGTATGACATAGAAGATAGCCAATCAAAAAGCAATTTTATAAACATTGTTATTAAATAGTATGGTAATTACTTTAAGTACTGGAGGAATGTCAGGGTCATATGAGAGTTTTGTTGGTGTCATAGTTTTTTTATCTGACACTTAGGGTATCAATGACACTTAGTATATTTATTCTGAAATGTGAGCTCTGTCGCCAGCCTAGAAGCTAATTCACATACCACCCCATACTTATACAGAAATAATTTCTGATTTTTATTTCATTCACTAAGTATCCAGCAATGCAAGCGTCAAAGCTCTCCACACACAAAAGTATGGAAGTAATTAGGGATTATGTGGTAAGTGTACAAACATAGTTTATATTACTGTGTATTAGAAAGGACCCCTTTTATAGCTGCCTTTGTCAATTTGACAGAGCAAAGGGTTTTAATGTACTGTAATAAGAAATGTAAGAGGGGGCAAAGGACAGAGTGGCTGTGATGCCTGTTTGTAAACTGCCTGACCCTGAGGTCCTCCCTCTCTCCTACTCATCCATGCTCCATGCTTATTCTGTGGTCATATACATTTTAACTGAGTTAATAGCAGGCTGGTGGGGGCAGAGGCTGGGGGACATCCCTTAAATGCAAGTTGTCAGCTGCCTCCAGAGCTTATAGCTGTGCTTCCCAAAGACAGTATGGCACACATGATCAGCAGCAAAACTTCCATGATAAAACACCTTACAGAAATATTTCACTTTATTTTTGCCCTAGGCCACAATTCCACTCAGGATCAGGTGACTGACTGAAATAAACAAATAATTGTAAAGACTGCCTGTGAGGTGAACAGACAGGCAGGGTGATGTCCCAGGCAAGCCCCTGAGCTGACATTTTACGAGCTTGAAATTTGTAATGGTGGTTCCCGTGGCTTTGTGGTGGATTTGTTCCACACCTGTTACCCATCAGGAGCAGGGAGAGCCCCGAGAGGGAGCACAGCCCAGCTTGGAACACCTCAACCACTGCCCTGCTCCTTCCCTTTAATGAGAAACAGGTCTGGTACAAACATCCCTGCAGCCTCCCCGTGCCCTCCACAGGGGGAAGGGGAAGTGTGGAGGGATGTGGAGTGTTATTTACTACTCAGAAGCCAAACAGCATCCTCCACTTCACATGTAATAGATGACAGTGATGCTTCACAGCAAGGAGTTCCGAATGTAAATTGTAACATTCAATATATACTACCTGGTAACGTCCCTGTCACACTCTGTGAACTTCAGCTCAATTAAAAAAAAAAAAAAATCAAGAAATTGATAAAATGCTGTTTTTGGTGTAAATGAAAGGAAAACTATACCAACAGAGATTTAGTGCAATTTTAAAACAAAACCCAAAGGGAGCAAAAAAGGTGGAAGAATGAAGGACCACAGCATATGCTATAGAAATGGATATGCACATAAAACACAAATGTCTATTTTGAAAGATGTGGGATAACTGCAAGGCACCGTGTTTGAACCTCTCTGTGGTCTGTGAGCAGAGTGAGCACCTCTCATCCTCCCACAGGTGAGGCAGCCACCCCTCTGCCAACCAGCCCCACTCCTGCTTCAACTTGTGCTGCACCACCAAGAAAGCCATGCCAAAACCTGCTGTAGGTAGCACTAGACAGGGCTTGACTGGCAGCTCAGCACTGGAGTTCCAAAATATTTTACCAAAAAAGAAAACTTGGCACAGAGCTGCCATTGCCACCTGCAGCTACTCACTCTGTCCTGTGGCATGGGAAGATCTCTCACACCTGGACAGGGAATTGCAAAGGGTTCTCAACATTTTTTTTTGCATCTTTTATGCCAGGTCCATCCCCAAGATCTATAGTGCACAGCCTAATACCTGGAATAAAAATAAGGCCTCACTGCAAATGTGAAAAATCACATTATACTGTGATTTATGCATTAGATAATATGTTCTGCTTGCAGATTGACTGAATTGGTGGTCCCACATTAAACCTCTAATCTGAAGCATGCATAGGCTCCTCAGCAGAAGTTTGCATTGTGGCATAAGTACCTGTTAGGAAAGTAAATAATCCAAAAGGCAACTACTTCCAGAAACAACATTAAACAAATCAGCATTTCCTGATAATCTGGAAATACAATAATTTAATGTGTTGCTAGCTGCTTGGCACTTTGGAAAACCAGGAAACTGAGTTAGCCCTACTGCAAGGGGTGTTAGCAGTTTTATACTTAGTTCCAATACCCTAGAAGCTCTGGCTGTGGTTTTTGCACAGAGATAACAAATACAGGCTTTGATAGGGAGTTCACACTTAAAAATAATGTCACTGCCCTCCATTTGGCATGCAGCAGAGATGTGGCAAGCATGATGAGAACAGGAGAAAAGATCAGTCACCAGGAAAAAAACCAGAGTACAGGAAACAGGTGATAGCGTTAGTAAAATGAATTCCCTACCTTAAGTTTGCTAATTACAGGCAGACATAGGTCTAGGTGGTATGATTTTAAATACTCTATTTAATTCAGTATAAAGAGTTTGGGGATGTTCATGTCCTGTCACAACTTTGAGACAGGACATGAACTTTGAGAACTTCAGCTCCAAGCTGGGCTAGATCAGCACATTGTTTCCAGCAGGTTCAACCCCAAATCTGAGCCCTGGTGGTTACCTCCCACCCTCACCAGCCCATCTCCAAACTCTCTTCAAGGTTTTAATGTTCACAATGTTCTGGGTGCACAAAACCTCTGTGGGATGTTCTCATTCACACACCTTAACCACATGGCTTTGGTACCTTCCTTACATAAAGTGGAGATTTGTTTAATCCAGATTGGAAATGAAGTCAGTCTGAGGTGAGGAAAATTAAATAATATCAGTCCATGGTCACAACATCCCCCTGGGGATAGGAGGTGCCTTCATGTTGGGCAAGACAAACCACACTTTTGTCAAGTGGCAACACTGTGCTGCTTCTCATTCATCTAAATCCAAGCACTCCTGGGTGACCAGTGCTGTTACACAATGACTTTACTACTACTGATAAATACTAGTTAAATACTGACTGATAAGACCAATAGCCAAGGAACCAGTGGAAAACTGGAGACTTAAGGGCGATCACTGCAGAAGTGAAAAAAAGAATGCAGATTTTTCATATCAAAAGAGTACTCCAATTTATCTGAAAGCCTAATTCTTATCTACTGCACAGCAAAAATGCAAGCCTCAAAGACAAAATTCTCCACTTTTCTGTTTCAACATATTCAGAATGTAGAGAAGCATATTCAGGAAGTTTCTATATTTGATGATCTTTTTCCATTCTAAGTTTCTAATTAGTACTATGCCCTATTCTGTGAGTTTTATTTTCAGCACTAGAGCCAGCACACAACACCCAGAATGCCTATCCTTCAACTGGATAAAAATATGTACGTCCACATTCATTCTGTAGCAACAGATCCTTTTTTATCTGCTTGCTGAGGATGTGGAGCTGGATTGACCAAACACCAGAAGCTTGGGGTCTGTTCATCCTTTCCCATTTTATTACAGAAGCACTTTAACTGGTGACTGTCGTTGAAGGCAGACACGTTTAACAGGTTGGTCTGCCACATGCCCAAGCAGCACAGATATTCTGAGACTCACAGGCAGGGAGGCTTTGCTGTACCAGTGCCTGGTGCCACAGGTAAGCCCATCTGCCTGCCCTCCAGGGACACAAGGGCTCTATCCAACACTAGTTTTACAGTTTGTCTCAGCAGCTGCAAACTACTGGTGTCCTGTTTCTGCTCTAGAACAGTCTGCCCCAGCTCTGATGTGTAACTTTCAGTGTTTGGTTAGGACACCACAGAGCAGCCTGCATGCTTCCCCTCTACCCCACCAGAATATTGCCTCCAGTCTTTTTCCAGCCTGAGGACAAGGGACCTTGTTCAGTCATCCCACTCCAAAACCTTGCCTTCTCACATTCACACTCTGCAGAGGAGCCCTAGAAAGTCACACCTACCCAAAAGGGAAATGTGACCTACCCTCAAAACACATCTGAATTCAGAGAGACCAACACAGGTTTCTTCCCATCCTTTCCTTTGCTTCAGTTCAACCTCCAAGACATCAGCAACTCTCACCATCATATGGGACTGGGGACAGCTGTGCTGGCTGTGTGCACAGTCCCCTCCCTGAAGGGCAGCTGCAGTTCTACCCACAGTAGCTCTTTGCAGTAGAGACCAAAAGGGTGCCCAGACAAACAGCACAGCTCATGGGGTCTCCCATGTCTCATGCATCACCCAAGATGGGCTCCAATTGCTTTGACTCACATCCCACCACTCAGCTTTTTGATCCTCTCTGTTTAGAATTTAAGACATTTTCCTGACTCCTGAAAAATCTTTCAGCAGGCTTATATTTGCATTCAACATTAACAAAGGAAGAGCTGAAAGTACAAAAAAAAAAAAAAAAAAAGAATCTTGGGGGGTGGGAAAAGCTGGAGGGAGGTGTAATAAAATGAAGTCAAATGAAAATAAAACAAAAGAGGAACACAGTACATAGCTGGAAAATCAAAAGACGAAATAAAAGATTAAGGAGTGCAGGTAAAGATAAAATTCAAAAACTGCTTTAAATGTTGATTCTCTCCCTACTGTTTTTGTTTCATGCAGTATTTTGATGCTAGCATCTAATTATTCTTTGCAGTGTTTTATCTCCCCCATTATAGTATCACCAGATTTTTTTTTATTGGCACTTTCCTTATTAATGATTACAACACCTACGTTTAAGGAGCTAAATGAGTTCTCTCTTTTCCTGAGCTGCAGAGAGGGGGGTCAGCAGAGAAATGAGAATTATTCTGTTGTATGCAGATGTGTTATACTCAAAATTATTTTTGGCCATTGAAGTAGCTCCCACAGCTTGCTGAGGCAAAAGAAAGATTCCTCTCCATTCCTAGCTGTGACCCAGGAAAGTCAAGAGATCTCCTTCTGCTCTCCAGTCAATCACAACAGGAATTTAACAAATCTTCCAGCTTCAGCCTAAAAGCATTAACAGTTTCCTTTTAAATACCTGCTCTTAATTAAACTCAGCTTCCTTTTCAGAATCATTCAGCACAGAAACATGTCCACCAACAGAATGTGCATGTTTTTCCCTCTCTGCCATGGGTCCTGACGATTGCTGGAGCAAAGTGCACCTGAGAGTCCCCCTGAGCGTGCCCTCACAGGGGCCAGTCCTGGTGTGCATCAGCCCTCACAGGGGCCAGTCCCAGTGTGCACAGCCCTGACAGGGCTCTGCAGCCTCTGAACATCCATCCCTGTGCCAGTCCCAGTGTGCACAGCCCTGACAGGGCTCTGCAGCCTCTGAACATCCATCCCTGTGCTCGGGGTCAGTCCCAGTGTGCATCGTCCCTGACAGGGCTCTGCAGCCTCTGAACATCCATCCCTGTGCCAGTCCTGGTGTGCACAGCCCTGACAGGGCTCTGCAGCCTCTGAACATCCATCCCTGTGCCCGTCCCTGTGTGCACAGCCCTGACAGGGCTCTGCAGCCTCTGAACATCCATCCCTGTGCCCGTCCCTGTGTGCACAGCCCTGACAGGGCTCTGAACATCCATCCCTGTGCCAGTCCTGGTGTGCACAGCCCTGACAGGGCTCTGCAGCCTCTGAACATCCATCCCTGTGCCCGTCCCGGTGTGCACAGCCCTGACAGGGCTCTGAACATCCATCCCTGTGCCCGTCCCGGTGTGCACAGCCCTGACAGGGCTCTGCAGCCTGGGTACATCCATCCCTGTGCCCGTCCCTGTGTGCACAGCCCTGACAGGGCTCTGAACATCCATCCCTGTGCCCGTCCCGGTGTGCACAGCCCTGACAGGGCTCTGCAGCCTGGGTACATCCATCCCTGTGCTCGGCAGCCCCGCACGGAGACAGCTCCTGCAGAGCTCTGGGTGCTGCCGCTCGCTGCTGAGCTCCGTCTCTCGTGTGTCCCGGCGGGGCCGGCGGCTGCGGGAGCGGAGCTGTGCCGGGGCCGGGGTGGCCGCTGTCCCCCCGATGGCACCGCAGGGCTCCGGGGAGAGGCTGCGCTCCCCGGGGAGCAGCGCGGATGGGGCCGGACCTGCACCTCGGCCACAGCTGCAGGGCTTGGGGGTAATTGTGTAACAACAGAAACCTGGGCTGGCAGGAAAGCAAGGAAAGCCCAAACACGGGGGAAGGAACTTAAAAAAAAAAAATAAAATCCCAGGAAGACATATTTATTATTTACAAATCAACCAGGAAAAGCAAGCCGGGGTGCAAATAACTGCAGGTAAACTTTTGCCAGGAGCCAGAAAATTTTGCACCTATGTAAAGTTGGCAATGTCCTTCAAGCTTACCATTTTATTATTTTTTTTTCCCCTTTGGAATCCAAAATATGTCTGCTGTGCTCCCCACACAGGGCACAAGTTACATTAATGCATTGGTTTTGACTGTGGCTTTCATATGTTCTAGATTCTCAGATATTACAAGGGCCTTAGTAAGTAATTAGAAGAAATTAACAAAGATCTATATATTGTCCCAAATAACTGTTCAATAAACTGCTATGTATTCATATTACAATAAATAAATTAAATTTGCCATCAAAGTTTCATGGCAAAACAGCAGAACTATCATGCTGGAGAAGGAGACAGACAGCCTGTTGGGGAGACAAAAGCTAAAGCTTTCTTAACATAGAAAATGTTCCATGAATAGGGTTAAATACTTAATGGTTGCTAGCAAAAGATAAGACAAATATTCTTTGTTAATATTTATAGAATCCCATCAGGAACTCTTTTGTCCTAGCATTGTTTCCAAAATTCAATCCCCTAGTTATATCCATCATTTTTCATGTGATTAAAGGAATCTAAATTTGCTGCCTTGTCTTGCAAAAGAGTAAAAAAGTTAGACCTGTATTATTAAAGCCCCTTGCTTAGAGCAGCAAATGTAATATTGATAGTCTATGGTATATAAGTTAAAAAAAAAAAAAAAAGACTGATCACACACACATGACATATAAAATGCATTCACAGGGTGCATAAAGTTACTGCTAAGAAGTTGGGATCCAGGTTAAAAAATAAGAGATGAATAAAATACTTCAAACTGATAAAAGGTGAGAAATAAAATACTAGAACCACAAGGGTTAAAAAACAGCAATGACACGGCAGTGACATGACTGCACTGCCTGGGGCAGGAGACCTTGTGCTGTGGCACTGAGCCCTGACACCCTGCCCTGCACCCCGACAGGGAGCCACAGGGAATGGAGGCAGCCCTGGCCATCAGAGGTGTCCTGAAAAAATCAGAAACATGCTCAGGGTGCAGGTGGAAACTGCTGCTGGATATTCGGCCATGAAACTTCCTTGGCAGCCACCCAAGGGGCTGGATGGCTCAGGGCGGGCGCGGGGCACCCGAGTGTTGAACTGAGCCAAGGTAATGCCAGGCACACAAGGGAGGGAGGGAGGGAGAGCACTGCACACAGCAGACACCTCCCGGGAGGGCTCACCGGGCTGCAGGGCGGCCGCAGCATCACCCGCAGCGGGGCAGAGCCCAGATCCCCGCCCAGCCCTGCAGCCAGCGCCCTGGGATGGGTCAGGTCCCTTCCCACAGCTGGAAAACGGGAGCCCGGAGAGCTGCTGTTACTTTTGGTGATGAAAAGACACATTCATTTATTTTTATGTATATACAGATATATATATATACACACACATCAGTACACAAAAGACACCTCCATCTGCAGCAGACTGAGCACCTGGCAGTGCAGGTAAGCAGCAAAGTGAGCACATCCCTGGGACAGACAGATCGAGGCCCTGCCTGCCGGGTGTGTGCTGCTCTCCCCAGCCCCCTCAGCCAGGACAGGTAGACCCTCGGCAGCAGCCTCACCTCCAGCCCTGCCGGCTGGACCTGCCCCAGCAGGGAGAGAGAGGGGCAGGGGCTGGGCTACCTGACACCTCTGTCTGGGGATCTTTGTGACAGACAGAAAAAAAAAAAAAATTAAAAAAAAAAAAGGAACAAAACCAATGTTTATTCTTTCACCTTTAGAAAACCAAGACTCAGTGTTAAATTCTTCCCAGCCTACTAAAAAGGTTTCTTTTTTTATAAAACAGGCAAAAGCCAAGTCCTCATTGATCCAATTTTTATTTCTTTACCCAGAACTTCTTAACAGCTTTAGAAAAATAGATAATTATTGCAGTTAATTTCAGCAAAACAGTTCAAACTCATCAGGGCTGCACAAGTATAATTTACTACTCCTTCTGACTTATTGTTTTGACTAGATGTAGATTGATGATTAAAGTGATAAACAGTAACATTTTTATAAAATGGCTGACTCTGCCAATGGCAACTGAATAAGAAACATGCTGAAATAGCTGAGCTGTTATTGTGATTGTACTCAAGGCTGTCAACAAAGAATATAAGTATTTGACAAGGTGTTATCTAATTGTGTTTTTAAAAGCCACGATACATACATCTTTTAATGTGTCACTTTAAGCTGCAAGAGAATTTCTTTTATTAAAAAGTACAAAGGAAAAATGAATGCCTTGCATTTTCTTGTTTCTTTTTCCCAAGCTCTGCCCTTTTGCCGTCATTTGACAGAATATATTTGCTCTTTAGTCAAATTGGCTTTTATTTAAATGGTAGCCCAAAATAGCACAGCAACATTAGGTGTATAAGAAGAAAGAACAGTGTGTCCCACAGACAATTTTTATCTCAGCCCTGGTGGGAATTAACTGATCGAAACAGAAGGCTAAGAATAAAATCCTTTTGACGCTTGGAGTTAGTGAAACAGCATTTTGGAGCAAGGAAAAGGTTTGGCTTTTTGATTTTTTTTTTTTTTTTTTTTTTTTTTTTTTTTTTTTTTTTTTTTTTTTTTTTAATAAGAGGGATCGCCAGAAAAAGTGTCTTAACACTCTGCCTGTGGAGCTACCTGCAGTCCTTCCATGGTTCATGCTACACACAAGCATCCTCACACCTGAAAGGATGTACCTTATCCCCAGAGAGCCCCTCTGAGCCGGGGGAGGCGTGCCAGCCACGCTGACTCCAGAGCTGCCCAGACCACCTCAGCCCTCTGCCCCTTTCTCTGCTTGTAAAGGAAAATCTGGAGACCTCCAAAATGAAGGGCTTTGCCCTTCATTGGAAGAAAGGTGGGATCTCTGGGACAAGTGAAGGAGCAGGGGCAGGTGGAGGCACTGGTGCAAGGGCTCTGCCACTCCCCTGCAGAGAGAGCTGACTGACATGGGAAGGAGGGAGTTAAAATGGACCAGAGAGGGAATTAAATAAAGATGCTACCAAAAAAAAAAAGAAGGAAACTCCTACTTATGTGTTCTTGCCTTCTGTGATGACAATACCATTGTGAAATGCTGCAAGGCCTGGAGAGACAGGGAATTAACTGTTTAGAAACCCTTTTAGGATGAGATCACAGTGTGGGAGGGGGCAGGAGTGGGGAAAGTGTCAAGGACTGATGGCGCCTCTGAGCACCTCTCTGGGTGTGGGGAAGACAGAGCATCAAACTCTTCCCTTTTCAGCTAGGTAGGGACCTAACACTACCAAGGAGGTGGGCACTTGTGAAGTGGGAAATCCTGGTGGACTTGCAAGGCCATCATTCCAAGAGTGTTCTCCATTGGATATCAGCTTGGGAAAGCCCTGATCTTTACCAGCAGCAGACCCCAGCTTTCAACTAGCATTTGCCTTTGAGCTGGTCACACATGAAGAAGGGAAAACTTTGTGGCAAGGAAGATGGCAGCAGTAAGGCACTTGCCTAAACACACGGTCTGGTTTTGGGTAAATAGCTGAGGGTTGGGTAGAGCAGCACAGTGATGAAAAATGCAAGCTCCTGAATTGCACTGAGATCTGCCAATGTCATTTGCACACCAGCCCCAGAAGCACCACTGAAATATAGAGGTCAGCTCGGTCTATTATGGGACAGCAACTTCTAATTTTTTAATCCCAGTGGTATTTTAAGCACGGGACAGAAGTTAAAGGAGAAAAATCTCTTTATAATGAAAGACACAGAGAGGTACCATCTGACCTGATTTTGCAAGGTAAGGTGCTTCATCCCTTCCTGGCCTGAGCACCACGTGTTTGTTTGTCTTTGAAGATATATTTTCCAAAAGTTGTGGGGAACGGTCAGAGCTGCACTGTCAGAGGTTAAGAACATCTTTGCTACCATCTGATGGCCTGGGTTCACAGCATTTCTATAGATCACACCTTACCATTAATTTTAAAACTACCTCATATTGTTGTGTTGTTGTTTTTTTTTTTCTCAGAAGGAGCTGAAAAACACTCTGCAGATAATGACTGAATATCTCCCAGGTTTTGTGTTTATAGATGTAAAGTATAAGAGACTTTAGATTGTAGAAAATCCTGCACATACAATAGAGAAGGTGCAGGTCATGGGCCCGTAGCAGCCACAGAAAATAACTGAATATGAACATGAAAAATAACTGAAAAAATAGCTTATTGCTAATACAGGATCTCCTTTCTAAGTGGGGATCACAACCGTCAGAACTCTGGCCAGTTCAAAAGTCAGAATATTTCCAATTCAAAATCCTGCCCTTTATGTAAATGAACCAGGAGCAAAAAACCACAACCCTTCCCTTGAGAGCAGTGCCAATGATTGCAGGGCTGGGGCTGGATGCTGAGTGCCCAGAGCCCTGTGGCAGAGGCAGGGCCCTGATCCCAGGGGCTGAGCAGTGCTCCTCATGGACAGAGAAGCAGAGGAGCCCCACTGCTGAGGAGCTGAAGCAGTGCTGGCCTGTGGGCCCACTGCTGGTTTTTAAGCAGCAGCTGGAGCTGGGTGCTCTGAAAAAGAGACAGCACACTCAGGCCCTTCTAAGTGACTAAAGAGGCACCTGCTCTTGGGAAGGGCAAATGACCTGTGAGAACCCACAGTGGCCATGACCTACCACAGGCTTACAGAAAACAAAAATAACCTGTGTTTGTACTTTTTCAGCCATAAATGTTGGAAGTGATGTAACCTAGGTCCATTCTTTCCACCTGGATTCTCAAGCATGTTCATAAAGAGGAAAAACAGTTCCCTGTGAGACTTTAATTTTTAATAACATTTTGGCATTAGTTCTCTTTCAGGTGCCGCTGTGCCCTTTAGTAGCTGGTTCCAAATAAATTATACTACTATAAAAGGTTTTACCACCCTTTGCATGAGCTAGAAGTATGAGGAGTTACCTGAAGGCAAAGATAAAAGGTAATATAATTAGTTAACTTAATCTGAAGCAGAACATCTGACTCATTTGGGGTGCAGTCCCAAGGAAAGATCCTAAGAAGTTAGTGTAGAGAAAGAGTTTTTTATTCAAATGGACAAAATCATGAAGAAATGTACG
This sequence comes from Phylloscopus collybita, assembly GCA_027886175.1. NCBI lineage: Eukaryota > Metazoa > Chordata > Aves > Passeriformes > Phylloscopidae > Phylloscopus > Phylloscopus collybita. Next base: position 11,327,498 of record JAJNNQ010000008.1, on the reverse strand, counting down.
TACTTGGAGTCAGACCCAGAATTATTTTTATCATCTTTTGTCTTTCCTTTTTTTTATTACTTTTTTTTTTTTTTTTTTTTTTTTAATGAAGAACTGTAATTCAAGGGTGCTGCATTTTGTCATGATTTAAAAATTGTAGCCAACATTTTGTGAACCTTGTGGGAATTAAAAAACTTCTTTGAGTTTATCTGTGTTTCAGAGTGAATCCTGTGAATCTGGAGCTCCTTTGGAAAAGAAGAAAAAGACAGTCATAGGCTCCTGCATTAATTATGATATTTTTAGTCATTTAGCTAGATTTAGGAAAAATAAAGTCAACATACTGTAAATAAATTCTAAAATCCCTAGCTTTGTGGTTTCTCAAACTGAGTCTCAGTGGAAGAGCTTCAAAAGCCACATAATTTCTATTACAAAAAAACAGTAAAACAAAGATTTGAGCTGTCTTTTGGAATTTTTCAACCACTATATAGCAATATTACCAACATCTAAAAAAGAAGAAAACTTGTTTACAAGTGTGTCAGGAGGAAGGGAGCCATTTGGGTGTATTTCAGTGTACAAAGACCTGGCCAGTATCAGAGCAGTTTAAGAGCTTCAAAACCTTCCTCAGTATGGTGCAGAGGTGGGGTGAAGAGTAATGGCTTAGGAAAAGTGGCCTCATCTTTTGGTCAAATAATTCCAGTGTCATGCAGACAATTAATAAGCAGCCAGCAGAGTATGTAACTGGTGATTATCTGAACAAAGGGGTTTGCTTTTGCATTATTTCTCAGGACCTGGTGCAATATGCTGGAATTTTTAGCCCATTGCTCATTATCGCACTCATTTCCTGAGATCTTGTTTTAACTAAGGCACTGTCAAAGTGCTTACTTTGTTTTACTCTCTGTTCGCTTTTTGTACAGAAGTCAGGAGGATTAGATACAAAATATGATCTGGCATTCTGTGATGAGAATATTCTTTCTTTGAAAGGATTCTTTTATTTTTAATATCTGAGCAGCTAGCAACAGTGAGATAGGAGTGTCCTTTCCAAGTATTTACTCATCCAAGGGCTCCCACACAACAAATCTACATTTAGGACTTTTGTGTTCTCATCCAGAAAATCCTCTAGGGAGGGAGATGAGGAATACTGAGACTGCTTTAACATGCAGGGAACCTGTATGGATGCTGATCCAGTCCCTGGCCTTGGGAGGGTACATCCCACCACAAGAGGCAACACTGCCATGGAGGAAAGGACAGCAGGGAATGTGACTCTGCAGTCATCCCAGCTATCCTGCTGCTTCTCTGCTTTTGTCACATGACTTTAAAAAGTGCCTGTGATGGGCAGTGCTGTGCCTCTGTCAGTGATGACCACTAACCTGGATGGGTGACACTCATGCTAGGGAGAACAAAAGACAAGGTGGAAAATTCTCTGCCTGACCTGGGTGAAGAGCAAGCTGGGCAGCAAGCACAGTTCCAGGCTGAAACCCTGGGGAGGCTTGCTCCTGCCCTTCGTAGTAAAAGCACAACAACATCAGCATGGTCACCTTAGCAGCAACACTACTGATTCCCAAAGTGAATTTTCCCCCACACAAACAATTTTTTGTCACCAGAGAATCTCCTAAGCTGACCAGTCACCCCAGAAGATCTAGAAAAAAAACCAGCCACATAACTCAAGTGAAAGTGAAGTCCTTGTGCAGGGATCTAGCCTGAACCTCTGAGTCCACCAGGACCTGTAAATAATAATTTTAAAAAAAAATCTATTTAAAATAATTAAGAATGTATAATTTCTCCAAGAGTACAATGCAGCCATGTCAGCTCTGCTGAAAACATTGCCGTGCTTCACTTACGTTTTCCAGAGATATATTAAAAGGGATAAGGACCATATTGTAGGATAGCCACCATATGCCATTCACCCTTTGTTCTGGGTTTTTTTTTTTTTTTTTCCTTATTTGTCAGGCTTGTTGCAACTTTCTCTTGGAAGAGTGCCAATGTCAGAAGTATATACGTTATCCCTTCTTTTGGCTTCTAGAAATCTGAGATAATCTCTTCATATACAGGACAGGAAGAAGTGTCCAGTGGGTAAAAAGTGGTCACATTTCTGTTATTCAACCCTGGGAGTATCTAATAACCTTTAATCTCAACTGGATTTTTTTTTTAAACCAGGATAACTCAAACCTTTAAGTTTATGGACAGTTCTCCTATTTCCATATTCATATTAGGACTTTTCAGGTGAAAGAAGGTTCTTATTTTGCATAGGTTAGTGGTGGCAGTGGCTGGTTGATTTAGTTGTTTTTTGTGGGATTTTTTTTGTTTGTTTTTTTTAAGAATGCCTTTTTTCCTGTTGTTTTGTTAGCCTCAATATTTTCCTTTTATTACCAGCACATTTCTGATTTATTGCAATGTGGGGCCAGCAAATAAGATTGTCAAAATGAGTATGCGCTCGTTATAACCCACTCAAAAAAAATAAAAAGGATTTTAAAAGAAAACAAATTCAAGTCAGTTTTAATTTTGACACTGATTGATGCTGATATTTCTGACCAGTTTTATGTTGCACAGATTTTGAACAATATCCTCCTCTGATCTTCAGTGCTGTAGTTATAAATACTTGATAGCATTTTCATAAAAGGATCTTTTTACAATATGCTTAATGAGAGTTTCTGCTGAAGATACACAAGTAAAAAGAAACCCAGCTTAATATGGTGATAGTCAGATACTCAATAAGTGGCATGTGTTCTCAAAAAGCTCTGACAAAAAACTTTCAATTATTATACCTATGTCTTTCAGCATCACTTTACTGTATCAATTATTCATGTAACATCTAACTGAAAAATGTTATATTTAGAAATCGTTTTAAAAATTCTCTAAACAGCAGCACAACAGCTGATATGACCAAAAAAATGATCATTCATCACCTGTCTGTAATGATGCACCTGTCACAAACTGGGAAGAAAAAAGTTGGGTTTTTTTCTCTTGGCTTAAAAAAACCTAAACCACAAAGTTATTTGTGATTATGCAACATTTGCTTTCCATTTCCACAGCCGGTTAGGGTTCACAAACATGAAAATCCATTATGGAATGGTACATAAAGTGTGACCGATTCTTGTTCAGTCAATTAGTGAGCAAAGTCTGAATATGATGTTTATCTGATCACCTGCATCTTTAGTACAGACATTGGTAAAGGTGGCATTAACAAAGGACTGGGTTTAACTTCTTGGGAGTGACTGGTTCAAGAACTTGCACATTTGCTGATTATGTGTTCACACAAAGCACACAGCAACCCCTTTCCTGTTTGCATTAAAAACTCAATGACTATATATGGAAGAATATAAGCATGTGACAGAAAATATAGTTAACACTAAAAATCACATTTTTAGAGCTTTGTTTCTATTCATGAAGCTTGTTATTAATGCAGGACTTTTCAAAAAGGCACTGTGTGGTCTCTTAGTACTAAGACACACATTAAATATGGACATATTATTTCTCTGAACACAATGCTATTTTTATTTTACAAGAATTACTCCAGTGACTTCCATATAGAAATTATCTCACACATCTGTATTCTGATTATGATATTTAGTACAAGGGTCATGAATAATAAAATTGCTAAATATGTTTATTACCATCTATAAATAAAGGTTAACAGACTGGAGGTTTTGTTTTTGGAGTGGTGAAAAAGTAGGGTTAGTTGCAAGACAATAGTGCTTTAATTTAACTTTGAAAATAAATACTTAAAATTATAAATATTCAAATGGTTTCCAAGGTGCAGTGAGCCTAAATTAATACTCACAAAATGAATGCAACAGCACAACCACACAAGTCCACTTTATGGCAGAAAGTTGACAGATCTGCCAGCACAGCATCTATAAACATAAGAGTCATCTTTCAGCCTGGATCCCATCCTACCCAGTGGTAAAGCTCCAGCTTAGGTCTGAGGGGGTCAAGAAGCAATTCTCCACAATGGCTATGAAAATTGCAATGTATTACAGTTGGTATTTATCCACAGATGTATTTGGGCAAGGTGGGGAAGGTGTTGCTGTTTTTCAGCTGGGATTGCCTGGCTGCAGGGAGCAGCCCTGCTGCAGCAGGAGCTCCCACACACGCTGCCTGCACAGCCCTGCAGCCTGGCCAGGCCCAGCTGTGCCTACAGAAGAACCTCCCTGGAGCTGGTGGGTTGCTGTGCTATGGTGTCACAGCAAAGGACAAAAAGACTGCTGGACTTTAAGAAGAAAATGTAGATCACTATTTTAAAACAGCCCAAAATCTTATCAAGATGTTTTACCTGACAAAGAACAAGAGGAGAACCAAATCTGTTTCCTGCCCCCTGTCTTTAGGGTGGCTGAGCACCAGAACAGGTTGCCCAGCAAGGTTATGGAGCCCTTCTCTCTGGAGACACACAAACCCACCTGGTTCCTGCCTGCACTTGCTCCAGGTGACCCTGCCTTGGCAGGGGATTGGGAGTGAATGACCTCCAGAGATTCCTTCCAACCCCAACCATCCTGTGATTCCATGATTCTGTCTCTGGACTCCCAAAGTCAATCTTGTGAACTGCAAATAACAGCCAGGCAAGAGTCACTCCATGTTTCCCACACAAATATTAGGATTCAAGACTAAATTTTCTGTACTTTGTGTAGCCCTTGAAGAGATAATGCAAAATAGTTTAAAGGTTTGAGGTTGCTTTTGAGTTTTGTGTTTTAATGGTTCTTTTTATTGGCTGATTCTTACAAGCATGGACAAATATGAGGGCAACACTTGTGCTTGTTTAAAATCTCCCCTTGCAAAGAACCCCTACCCTCAGATCTCTTTAAGCTGCTGTGCAGGATCTTACAAGGTACAATGCTCACACATTGCCATGCACTAAGGACAGTCCAGGTGCCTGGTGGAGCAGCACCTTGCCCACCCCTGGCAGCGAGAGGAGCTCTGTCCCCAGCCCTGCAGCCTCTCCTGCTGGGAGAGCAGCTTGCCCAGCAAGCATCTGTGTCCCCAGGCACTTGGCTACATGTGTGGATGCTAACTCTGCTAATGGCGAGGTTGCAGTGCAGTAATGAGAGGAACAATGTTTGTTTTGATCAGTTTGATAATTCATTTAAAAGTATTGTACCAGAGCCATGGAGACAGAAAGCCACGCCATTGTTACGCGCTGGCACCGTCTCGTTATGTGAAGTAATTGAAACCTGTGGGAACAATATATGATTTAAAGCAGACAGTGAGGTTCTTTTCTTAAACAACAATAGCATTGTTTTTCTATGGTCCTGATCTTGCTCATGGGAGCAAACTTCCCTAGGCAAGGAGTTAGGGAAATTTTTGGTCGCTGATTTTTAATGGCCAACAATGACTTTTCAGGAAGGTTGAAGATTTGGGCCCTCTTTCAATAAAAATGTCTTCAATGGGATGCTGGTGATTTGCATATCTGCACACAGACACACACGGGTTTCCAAGTGCTCCTTGCATCTTTGAGATCAATAGCTCAATTGACAGTAAGAGATGTGCCCTGAATATCTCTGTAGCGTGGCTGCATGTTTCTCTAGTGGGGCTTGATGTTTGCTGGGTTAGAGGGATATTTTAAATGTTGCTCTCTGCCTTGCATTAGGTTTATGTCATAAATCATCAAATAACAATAGAAAAAATAAGAGTGTATTGTAGCATAACACACCTCAGAGGTGCTCAGTAGGTACCAAGAAATTTTTTTTGCCATGATTAAGAGGTTTGGAGACCAGATGTACAAATGACAACCGATCTTGATTTACTTGGAAAAATGAGTCATATCACTTATTATTAACTATTAAAGTAATTTAAACCCTTTTGAGAATAGATCTAACGCTGCAATGCTTTGAAGGTTGGATATGTCTTGTAATCCATAGATTATTAAAGTTAATTTCTCTGCTGAGATCCTACTTTCAGTACAAAACGCATGCACGCTAAAATGCTGTTGGTTTTTTTGTTTGTCTCCCTCTTTTTTTATAACAAAGATGTACTTTAATTGGCTTTCTATTTATACTGCACTCAATGAAGGTATGGAGGCTGCAAGTGGGAGAAACCTTCCAGAATTCTGGCTTGCAAAGCATACAGAAAGCACACCATTCATCCACAAGTACACCCAAACCTTTCATTTGAGTTGGGTTGTGCTTGTGGGTGCGCGGCGTTCTTTTCTCTCTATTTGTTCTCCACGTATAATTTAGACTACATTTTGCTTTAGAGACCCTTAGCGGATAAGGAAAAGAAGGCAATAACAATATGTTGATTTATATCACGGTGAAACATTTTTCCCCCATACTTCAAAGTAATTTTAATTGAATTTAATCCTCTTGACTTTCATTTACTTATAAATGAGTTTTAGTTGTAATGTTAGAATGAAACAGAATTTAACAGTTAACAGGTTTTTAGGGGTTTGATTATAGATTATTATTTAATGTTTCTTGGGCTAGAAAATACTGAATGTTAGATACTGTTCCATGTTAGATACTGTTCCATATTAGATAATTTTAAAACCTTCCTCTCTTCTACAAGTAGGAAAGAGGCAAAACAATTTAGGTTAAAGTACAGTTCATTTAAAGAAGTAAAAATGTTTGAGGAAATGATTAAAACTGCTGCAAATCACTTACCGGTTTATATTCATGATCAAGAATACATCTAAGCAGAAAATGAAAAAAAAACCAAAAAAACCCAAAAAACAAACGAGTATCTTCCAAAGGAACTATGCCATACATGATTCAATCAGTTGTGTGGGCACATTTATCATATTTTAGCTCCGCATCCATAGATCATAGGACACTAAGATCCCAATTCATTAAAAATTGAATACTCTATTTAAGCTGGATGTTCTTATGCTTGGAGAAAAAGCATGGAACCATTTTTGATTTTTTTTTTTCCTCTGAAAAGTCACGTTTTGCCATTTGATTCTACCTGGACAGCACTCCTCAGTTAATTGCTACACAATTTTAGAGCTCCATAATTGAATGTACAAAAGAAATTTCAAATGAAAAAATGTCTGCTATGAGAACTACAGAACAATTCCTACCTGCCCCCATGCAACCCCTCCTGCTGCCCCAGCTTTAGAGCTCAGCTTAGCAGTCACGATGTACTTGAACTCATCTTGAAGCCAGTCAGCCAGTCCCCTAGTCACTGACTTGCCCTGACATGACTGGGTGCTGTCCTGGCAATGCCAGGGGGATTTTCCCAGCCCTGTTTCTGCAGGTGCCTCCTGCACACCCAGCTCACTCGTTAGCAAGCACAGCAGTGCACAGCACAGCTTCCAAGGCCCAAGCATCCGTGACACAGCCCGGCACTCTCAGCAGCTGACTTTGAAGACAGCGCTTTGAAACAAGAAGTTTGGAAGCACCAGATGATCTAGTCTGCTAATGAATGAGATCATCATAACGAGGATCTAGTCTGCTAATGAATAAGCTGGGTGTGCAGGATGGGCAGAAGCAGCAAACAAGCTTTTTCTGGGTTTCTGAAGAGATGGAGATGGCTTTGAAGCATTTAGCAGGAGACTTTCCTGTTCTCTGGCAGAAACACGGTCAGATGTAGGATACACAAACAACACAGTACCTGTCATTTTAAAATGCACCTGCAATCCCTAAGGATATTAGCCATCAGTATTCAGATTTATGTCTTACATAGTTATAAATCTAATTTTTGTGTTAGCTTTCAAGTTAGCACATCTATATTTGCCTTCTTGCTGGGGTCTTCTGCCATCCCTACCACTACACAATCCTAAATTTGAAATTCATACGGGGATCTGTCTTCTTCATTGGAGCAGGGACATTTCTTCTGTTTTGAACTCACAATGCAAAAAAATCCCCTACTTGAAAAAACCAGGAAAGTGCAGACCATCCCTCTCCTAAAATGCACGTATTGCTTAGATACCAACGGTTTGTTTTCTGACAAAAAAATCACTTATTAAATAAGTTTTTATTAAAATGCATTGATGCTTATCAAGACAACATGGTAACTCCACTCATAACATCTGAAAACTTCCTGCCTATTAGAGAATTTCAGAACTTTTTCATGTGTACTCTGACATAACATGTTTACTGACCCTGTCAATGCACCTACTGCCATCTAAATTTACACAACACAAGGAGTTACGTTTTCCAGGGAATGCCCATTAAAGCCAAGAGAAATTGCCTGTTTGCATTTGCATCCACTGTTATGGAAGAGCACAAGATGAAAAACACAGACAACGTGTAGATGCAGAAGTACTGTTATTAAAGGTGTACATGCTGCAACCATTCCACTCTCTCAGTCCTGTAACCACTGTATCCTGCTTCCTATTCAAAGTAATCACTGATGAGGGCAAATCTTGAATTTTTAATGCTGCCTGATGTAGACAGCCCAACGCTATAAATGAGGAAAAAATAAAATACTTGGTCCTAAGAGATGCATCTGTCTATAGACTCTGCTCAAGAAAATTAAATGGGGTAAATAAAGTACTTAAACATAAAGTTTGAAGGAAATTCCAATTAAATGCCTTGTCCTAAACAGACAAGTATAGATTGGCTGAAGTTTTTCCTCAAAGGAAAATTTTTCTATTCACTCCACATGCTACTATCATGAGTGGAGGAAGCTCTCCTCCATTCAGCAGCAGCCACCTATGTTTGACAGGCAGACCTCTTGGTTTCCTGCAGCAGGAGATGGAGGCCTGTGGGACAATTAGGCATACAAAGAAAGAAAAGGTGGGTGGGAATAAAGGTCTCCCCGTAGTCTGGCTCTTCAGAAGGTAAGAGAAATGGTTAAGGAAAGCTCCCTTTAAGAGAAGGCTTCAAAGTTTTGCCATCAGTATTTTTCCACTTCTGGTTGATGAACAATAGCAGCTCACCCTGCTGGATGCTCAGAATATACCCTAATCCTTCCAAGTACTAACAGAACCAGCTACGGATTCACTAGGGGCAAGATGAGTTAAAGGAACAAAGCAATCTGGTGGCCCCTATTTTTTTCTTTAATTCAGATTTATTCCTAGGAATACACAGGAACTGGAATTGCCCCACTTTTTCTTACATATACAGATGCTTGTTACTAATTACCACAGTTGAGACTGTGACCTGAGAGCTGAACTGCAGCAAGAGCTGCAATCTCTATTCTTGTTCTCCAAGATTGCACCACTGATCCTGAAAGTGGGAAAGATGATTTTTAGCATTTGCCATGAAGAGTGAGAAAATAATTATGAGCTCTATTTTATACAATCTACTGCTCTTCAATTTTTGAGGTCAGTTCCAGAGGCTGGGTGTTACCATGGGTCAAACCCCAGAAATTCTGGTTGAAGAAATGTGTGATTCTCTGCACAGAGGGAAGGGGGTTTGGGGAAGGCAGGTACCACACCAGTGTGGATGCAATCACTTGTGGGAGCCAAGATAACCTCACTGCCCACAATCCTGAGGAGAGCCTGCCCCCCAAAAAAGCCTACTCCAGCTGGAAGAAGGAGCTTTTTTTGGCACCCTTTCGAGGCAATGTGGCTGCCAAGACTGCACAAAAGGGTATAAATTATTCAGAATTAGGGACCCTTCCCAATTTAGGGTGCCGGTGGGAAGTGCAGGAGTGAAGCCCTGTGGGACCCCCACCTGGCTACTGCCTCCTGCACCAGGGCCTCTATGGTGCTGCTGTTTTAAAGCCTTTTAGCACTTCGTAAAGCAGCCCTTAGCAGGCCACAAAGTTTACTCACTTCCATATGAGTTGTAAACGGCAGGATGGGAAAGTCTGGCCTTTACAGAGGGGGGAGGAAGGGTTTCACGTGCTTCTTCGGAAGGCCCTGGGTTAAGGGGGAGAAAGGGTATCCTCCAGCAGACACAGCCCCACAGTGGGCTGAGAGATGAGAGGTGTGAAACCTGGCCAGCACCAAACGTCATGTCCTAGGGTGGCTTTATGATGCTTGCATCCCCAGTCATCTGTTCTCACAGCAAACCATGCCAGGCAGATGAGAAACCAGCTAATTTTATCTGAATAGAGGGACAGGCTAGACTACAATACCTGGGACTTTCAATAATGCTGATATTCCCAGTTAATAAAATCATGAATACTCATTCTTATTAGTA